>JAHRHJ020002619.1:0-291645 GCA_019776745.2 Taxus chinensis | reverse complement strand
TACTCCGGCCTGACCCAAGGCCACAACCAACCAATTTGGCCTGACCCAAGGCCTCAACCTAACCATTTGGCCCGACCCAAGGCCTCACCCTACCCATTTGGCCTGACCCAAGGCCGCAACCCTAACCATTTGGCCCAACCCAAGGCCTCAACCTACCCATTTGGCCCAACCCAAGGCCTCACCCTACCCTATTTGGCCCGACCCAAGGCCTCAACCTACCCATTTGGCCCGACCCAAGGCCGCAACCCTAACCATTTGGCCTGACCCAAGGCCTCACCCTACCCATTTGGCCCGCCCAAGGCCGCAACCCAAGGCCTCACTCTACCCAAGGCCTTCTGGCCTGACCCAAGGCCGCAACCCAACAACTTGGCCCGACCCACGGCCGCACCACTTCAATACCTATACCCAAATCAACACCATACACTTTTATCCACCCATCATGTACCTTTTGTTCAATCGAGCTCACCTGTTCGTGTTTTAGCATGATTAGGGTCCTTGACTTGATCTGTCAACCAACTTTGCCTAGACCTAGACCGTGACGTTTATCTCAACCAAACCAACCATTTGGTACTGCCGAACATGCCTAAACGTTCCTGTACCTTACCTGTTATATACCCTGGAGCTACTTCCTATGCCTTGGATACCAGGATTATATCACCCTTGTTTGGATAAACTATCGACCTTTGCCTATGCATTGCTGGTTTGCTCTGTCAAATCATGTACCCTGGTCGCACTATTGCATTTCAACATGCGTCTGCTTCCTTGGACCTACCCCACCATCTTACCATCCTCTCTACACCATTTACCCTTTATCAACCCTATCCCTGATTTCCCGTTCACTCAATCTGTGATAGATTTGAGGGGGATTACCTATACCCTTAACAGGAGTAACCACTTCATATTATTGTCCGTGCAGCTTTACAAAACAAGCTACACGACAATAAGGGGCTAATGTAGACACCAAATTTGTGTCTTACGACCCCTTGTGACCCGCATCTCATTTCGCAACCTAACCTCATCACCTAAACCTTACACAATTATTTATTAATTACCTTATAATTGATAAATCCACATCACCATACCTGCCACCTCATTTTGCCACCTCATCATGACCTAGCCCTAACCCTAAACTAACCTAATTAAGACCTATGACTTGGTCTAGACTCACACCCATGACTAATGACCCCTTACTCACACCCAAAACCGACCTTCTAGCCACTTGACCAAGCCCGCAACTAATCCCTCGGGAGAAAAGCAGGGAAGGTGGGCTATTTTACTAAAAATAGCCTACTTTTTCCTTACCGATGCCGGTTCCTACTCGACCGCCGTCGGTTACGTAACCGCCATCGGTTCCCTGTAAATGGGCTCCCCAAACCAAAAACAACGGATCCAGAATTTCATTTTTGGAGATCATTTGGGAGCGAATCAAGAGGATTTCACTTGATCAAACAGAGAGAGTGAAAAAGAAGCAGAGTTTGCAGCAGAGTCAAGAAAAACTTCACTTGAACCAAGAGCAGAGACGAGTGGAGAAACCAGAAGAGTTTGCAGTCATCAGGAGATCAACTTGCATCTTCGTCAAAACCAGTAAGTCCATCTTGCATGTCCTCTTTAATAACATTTCTTATGAACTTTTGAATCACAGCCTCATAAATCCATTCCTGAGATCCACTACCCAGCAGCGTGCCATTGCATTCTCACTATCATTCTTCTACCTTCTCATCACCCATTTCCTAATATCACCCATATGAAATCAGCCTTATAAAAACAACACACCTACCTTACAACACAACCAAGCCCCACAAACATTCCAAACCTACCGATCCTAGCACCAACCGATCATCGGTTACTAGTAACCGGTATCGGTTATCCTGATTCTACAACCAGGAAACCAGCCTTTCCCCTATCCAGTTCAACCAAGCAATTTAATTGATATTTTACAGTATTTTGTGTTAATTCATATCGGCAGGGGAACTGACCACCTTCGAAAGGAAGTTTTATATTTCCTGGGCCCAAGGCAGTTCCCTCATTTATTGTCTAATCAAAATCTTGTGGTCTTGTGTTCTTACTTGCAGGTAGTCCTTCCAAGACAAAAAGGAGTTCTTCGCAGTCAACCTGATCTTTCTCTACGGTACGCGCACACCATCTCGACATTCAACAGGTATTCCTCCTAGCCCTAACCCTTATCTGTTTCTAAAAGGAATGAAAGGATAGAAGCAACTCTATTCCCAGAAGCCGAAACATTCTGGTGAAACACACCCCCAATGGGACCCATATCGGGTTTCTTTTCTCACCTGTTATGTGTATGCATTTGATATGAGGGAGCATTTGAAATGTAAAGGTGTCTATGTGGTATAAATGATCACCGGTATTTGAAACCCATGGAGGTCAGTTGAGTCAATGAAGAATTGGGTGTGGCTGGCTTTTCAGTTAACCATTAGTTAATTTGTTTTACATTTTTGCTGAATTCCTACCAATGTCCTAGCCAGGTTTTCCATTTCCTTAGTTTTAATGTGGGAACAGTGTGGAGAATAGGGTCCTTAAATTGTATTCAATTCTAGTTGCTTTCTACAAAATAGATAAGGTCTCTTTTCAGTGACCATGGTGGTGACATCTATAAACTGACAGGAAATTAGGGATCTGTTTTCACTAATAGTACCTTGGATCAGTTGGACCTAGGGACTTCATAATTAACATTGTAAGGTCAGACTTGGATGAAGTAAATGGACCACAGTCAAGGTCTTAAGGAGGTTGGTTATTTTGGCTTAATGAATATATTGGATGTAACAATGCTGGAAATAAATGTAGAGTTGTTGATATGGTTGCTTGCCCTAATACTTTTTCGAAGTATAGAAGGATTGTCATGTTGAAATCATTGGTTCCAATACACAAGTAAATGCCCAAATTGATCAGACCTTATTGGTAAGTTATCATTTTGTAATTTGTAAATGTATCTAGATGATAAGGGAATTCTTGTCATACATGAGTTATTTCCATTAGTGAGGGTTTTGTTTTTGGGGTGCAAACCCGTCCTAAGGCTAGCAGAATATAAAAATTGGAACCAAATTATTTTCATAAATGATCAGATAGGAGAAGTGAAGTTACCCATGGAAGAAGACAATTGTTCACTATGAAGGTATATTTTGGGGTCTACTTCGGTTGTCTATCTTTTGTATATAGTGAAGCAACCTAAAGAGAGTCCATTCAAATTTCAACATCTTTGAGGCTATACCCATGTTTTGATGATTAAAACCCTTAGATGACTTGTGATGGTAGAAAAATGAGAAAATCTGGCCGTTATGATTTCAGTGGCGAACATGACCCTCTTCCTGAAAGCCAGGTTTAAGGGCAGATATCAACTGTAAACAAGTTGAGTTTAGGGGTAATCAGGTATAGTGAGATATGATTTTAGTTTGCATAATTTCTAGGATTTAATCCTTGGAGGATATGCAATCTCAGTTTCTCAAATGCCCCATTGACAAAGACATTTCAGAAAACCAAAGTCAAAGGTTTGATAGTGGTGGATATGAGGATCTATTACAATAGGCATGCATGGTCAGTTTAGGTGGTAACTTTCAATTAGTCTAGTACAAATACCCTAAGGAATGAAAAGCCCCTATAGGATGTTATAGCCCTCCAAGAATGGAAATGCTTCTTGAGGTTAGTGGAAAATTGAGGGATCTTCTTTGAAAACATTAATGTTGACGACGTTGAAGCATTCATTAAATATGACTTCATTGTCCAATAGACTACAATTATAATGACAAATGCTCAATTTCACACAGAGTCTGTAGGTGTGAGTTAATGAAATCTTCTTCTAAGGGTATAATTCCCAATTAAATCCCTGTTGTAGACTCAACTTGGTTGAAGTGTTAATTGGTTTTAGTTTAGTGATAACTCCTTATTGTGTGCAGGTTCCTGTTGGATAGTTAGGTACTGACTGGAGAATGATCGCAAGAGCACAAAGGTACAATAGGATCTAATGTGGTGGAAGGTTTGATGGGAATCTAAAGTGAGATTTAATGGATAGTGTGATCCTTCCATTGGACACATTTTTTGTCTCATCCAACTATTGATATTATTATAAAGTATTTATTGAACCAGGTTCACTAAAATATAATCTGAGATGGCTTCTGATTTCAGGTATCCTTAAACTATATGGTTAATCCAATTTGATAGTAACAATTGATCTAGTTGGTTGTCAGACAGTGGTTCAGGAATATGTGAATTATATTGGGCTAGGATCCTCTATGGAAGCAATGGGTAATTGCCAGAGTCCTTTACAAAATTATCATTAAAGATAACCATTCTGATCCTCAAAATTGGGCTATCATTGAGATATGAATGCATCTAACATTGCTCATGACATGACATTTCTTGCCATACATGTCTAGAAACATGGATTTTCAAACATTATGTATAAGGACCGGGGCCTCATTGGGCATGGATACCAGGAGTATAGCTCACCTGTTGGTGATTGAAGAAATTTCTTGGACTCTTTCAAAAGTTAGACATACTCCTCAATCACCTTTCAACTTGGTAATTCCAGAAATATATGTATCCTGGCATCATATTCCATGTGTTGAATTGATGGGGCGCACAATTTGTAATCACCATGTTGTTTTCCAATGGAACGGTGATGGCGATCTTTAACTAAAGTAGTATGCCTGAATTTGTCAAGGTTCAGAACAATTGTAACTAGGTTTGGGGATGCAAACACATATTCTGAAAAATGCCTTATGATACATATTTATTCACATCTTAATGTAAACTCATTGAGATGGGTATTGAAGGCCGACCCTTGACTATATTCTCGAAAGAAGAGATTAACTTTGGATCAAATTGGGATTCTTAGTTTGAATCTATCAATTGAACATTTGTTCCATTAAGAATGACAATCATAGATGTCAAATGGTTTTATTTGATAATAATTGGATTTTAAACTCTAATAGCCACCAATCTTCCATCATGCCATGCTTCATCAAATGTCAATATTGGAACCACTTATGTCTAATGGTTATGGTCCTAAGTGCATCCTGTATGTGTTGGAGGCTTCATAGTGCCAGTTTGTTAGCATAGGGTAATGTTTTGATATAGCTTGTTAACATAGCTCAACCTATTGATGCCCATCCTAACATGTGAAATATCATCAATGTTTCATGGCATATTGGAGCCATCAGAGGATCATGTCTAAAAACTTGAATTATTGACATCTTGGTTGAATTGAAGTGGAGCTCATTGATTAAACCTCACTCCACCTTCTGAAAATGCCGCTTTGTTCCTCTATTCTGGGCCCACAATGGAGAAAACCTAGTTCATGCCTTGTTTAGAAGCATTGTGAACTTGAAGGGAAACAGACATGAAAACTTTGGGAAATGCCTTTGGTAAATATAGTGCATTGAGGTTTTCCTTCGATATCAAGTGGAAAAGGCCTTTCTACAATGCATACAATAGAACCTCTCCCACTTCCTTATGTATTAGTTCTGAAAAGGATCATCCTATGAATAATTCTTTTGTTATCTACAGCCAGTGTACCGATTGGTCACTTTTTGGTCATCTAATCTTCTTCAATTGTTATGTAGCATGAAGATGTTGGTGGGAAGGGTATCAGGGCCTCTTCATGAGGATTGGTTTTCCAAAAGCCTCTATCGAACTGAATAATTCTGTTGCCTCCAGTGGGGGGTTTCACTGTTGACACTAAAATTTTCCCTCCATAATTTCTATTTCATTAATGTATGTATTAGGAATAGGATGTTGTTAAGTATAATTAGTAGTAGCGTCTGATAGAAGATAACGGCGCCGTCAGTACGGTGCCGCCAATAATGTGGAATACGGTAATAGTCAAAGTACAATAGGAATGTTGTGGTAAAAAGTAAATATTTGTCGTAAGTGGTCCGGTAATGTTAAAATGTCAAAGTTTGGGTAAGTAGAGAAGTAGGGTCTACATGATTAGGAATTAGAAATATTATATTGGTTATTAAGGACAAGGAGTGAGGTCATAAATATTTTGTGTATTTTATTTGTAAAAAGTCTAAAAATGTGGAACCCATGTAAAATGATAAGGTTTATCTTATCTTAACAGATAAGCCTACATGTACAGATAAGAGTTAAGGTATGGAATATGATTCGTCAGAGTGGATTTCTTATCCTATCTTAGAGATAAGATGGATAAGCCTGGAATTTCTACAAATAGAGAGGCCACCCCCCTCATTTAGCATAGAAAGAAGTAGTGAGAAATATTGTAGGAAGTGTGCAAAGGAAGCCATCAGTTAAAGGTGTGTTGAAGAAGCCATCGAGAGGTGTAATTGTAAAGTTTCTCCCATAGTCTTGTTGAAGTACCTCATGGGTGAGATTGTAACAATTTCATGTTAATATTATAATTTACTTTGATATTTCAGATTTGTCATCATTCCGTCTTATCATAGTTGATGGTATTCTTGTGTTCGGTTGTTGTTTTGTTTCCAGATTACGTCCACCAAACTAAAGGCTGTGCATTAGTAAATAATCATAGCACGAGGAGTTCCCGGTGAAGAATTATCATAGTGCCGGATTGGTGATGACATTTTGGTTCCGTTGCCGGGACCATTCCTCGTTGGTGGATTTTCTGGAGAGATATTCCCACTTAGTCAAAAATCAATTGGAGGGTAACCTTGTTTTTACTGTGCATAGTAGTTACCATGGTAAAGTCATTTTTACCGTGAATAGTAGTTACCATGTTAAAGTCATTTTTGCCATGAATAGTAGTTACCCTGGTAAAGTCCTTTTTGCTGGGAATAGTAATTACCGCAGTAAAGTCACTTTTTACCGTGAATAGTATTTACCGCAGTAACTTCACTTTTTACCGTGAATAGTGTTTACCACAGTAAAGTCAGTTTTTACCGCAGTAAGTCAGATTTTACCATAGTTTACCGTGGTCATTTCTATAGTGATTCCAATTATTTGTGCACATAAGTCTTGTTGATTGTACTTGTGGGTTGGTATTTCACGGTGGTTACTTTTGAAAATGGGAAAGATTCCTGTTTTTTCAGCTCAATCTAATGAAGATGCTTCTTCTTTCATTCAAGAGTTTAAGCGATCTTGTATTTGTAATGGCCTTATAAGAAGGGAACAATGGACTGAATTTTTTCCTACCTTTTTGGATGGTTCAGCACTTAGGTGGTTTGAAACACTAGGTGATAATGTGAAAAATTCATGGGATTTATTAACTGAAAGTTTTCTTGAAGAATTTGGTGAACAACAGAAATATGCAGATCTCATGATCGAGATCACAAAGCTATCCCAAGGAGAGAAGGAGAAGATAAGGGATTATCATGCTCGTGTTCTAGAGCTAAGGAGGAAGCTCGATGCCCAGATCCGGAAGGAAGGACTAGCGGATGGGTTGATGAATGGCGTGGATAATCTCCTCTGTAAGCACTTCATTCTTGGGATGAAGCCAGAGATCAGACAACGAGTGAAGTATGACCACCCAGCTACCATTGAACAAGCAAAGGAGATTGCAAGAAGGCAAGAAGAAAGCATGGAAGAGGAGCCCAAAGAAATTGTTGTTAAAGTAGAGCCTACACCAGCACCTTTGGTCCAGAATCCACAACCACTCCCGGTGAGCACAAATATTTCTCCTAGTACATCTACTGAGTATGAAGATCTGCTTAGGAAGATGGGCCAGTTAACTATTAATCTTCTTCAAGGAAAGGAATTTAGTTCTCAGGGAGGAGATAGAGGTCCAAAAAGAAATATTTCTGAAGTTGTTTGTTATGGTTGTTATAAAAAGGGTCATTATAAGTATAATTGTCCAGATAGAGCTTCTACATCTGGTACAAGAGATAATGATAAAGGAAAAGCACCTGTGAATTCTCTTGATGTAGTAGATAAGAGTAGAAATAATGAAGTAGATGTGTTTGTAACAAAAAGAAAGAAAGAAAAAGATAATCAAGATGGAACTGATCCTAAGAAGATGAAAGGAGAAACTAGTAAGAAACATAGGAGAAGAAAGTTGGGTGTGCAGGATTTTCTGATTTCACAGGGGCAAGGACCATACTCCATCTTGGAAGATCTGTCCAAAAGGCCTGCAAATATTACATATGGTCAACTCTTGGCTATGTCTTCTGAGAAGAGGCGGGAGTTGCGAGGTGGACTCAATGCTTGAAGAAGGAAGGAGGTTGAGGTCCCTGTTTTGGAGGCAGAGGCAGATCCCTATGCTCCACAAGCTGAGGTATTATGTAATGGTATTTCAATTCATGATGTCTTAGTTGATGGAGGTGCTGCAGTTAATGTAATGACCGAGTCTGTAATGAATATGTTGGGTTTAAAAATTGATCGCCCTTCAACACTTATGTTAAGGTCATTAAATAAGGGAAAAACTAAACCAGAAGGTGTAGTTTCAAATGTGGCAATATCTGTTATGGGTGTTGTATGTGTGGTAGACTTTCAGGGGATGAAAAATGGTACTGTTGCGTACCCAATGCTGCTGGGAAGGCCATGGCTAAGGAGAGTTCATGCAAGAAACTACTGGAATGAAGGTTTCATGACACTTGGATGTGGTAGAGAGAGGGTGAAGATAAATGTGATCCCTCGACATCATAAGGCAGAACCTGTGGATTCAAGTGATGAAACTAATGATTGGACATCCTCTGATTACTCTAGTACCAGTGAAGTGGACACTGAAGATGAAGAAAGTGAGGTGGATGTTTCAGTCATGGATATCCTTCCAGTCACACCAACTCATGACCCCATAAAATTATCTGAAGAAGAAGTTGATGATCATCTCCAACAAATAAAGATTGGTGATGCTATGATGGAGAGTGAGAAGGAATCCTACCTCCAGCTCTTTCGAAGGTACATACACCTATTCACTTTTGATTACAAGGAACTTCGTCAAGTAAGTTGGGTAGAACATTCTATTGAGCTGGTAGATGATGCTAAGCCCATAAAGCAAATGCCATATAGAATGAATCCTAATTTTTCCAAGACTGTAAAAGAAGAAATAGATAAGTTGCTTGATGCAGGATTCATATTTGCTGTGGAGAATTCAGAATGGGTTTCTCCCATTGTGATTTCAATAAAAAAGAATGGGAAGCTACGCATTTGTGTTGATTACAGGAAGCTCAATAAGGCAACAAAGAAGGATCATTACCCTCTTCCATTTTCAGATCAGATCTTGGACGAAGTAGCTGGCCAGGAGTGCTATAGTTTTGCTGATGGATATAGCGGCTACAACCAAGTTCGTATAGCAGAGAAAGATCAGCTGAAGACCACGTTCACCACTCCTTGGGGAACGTTTGCCTATAGAGTTATGCCTTTTGGATTGTGTAATGCTCCAACAACATTCCAGCGTTTGATGAATAGGGTGTTCGAACCCTACATTGGGACCTTCATCAGAGTATTTCTAGATGATTTTTACATCTATGGGAGCAAGTTGGACCACCTGCACCAAATGGAGACATCATTTCAAAGGTTAGATGAAGCACAAGCCTCACTAAACCCTACAAAGTGTGTCTTTGGATGTTCTAAAGGTGTTTTGTTAGGGCATGTTGTATCCAGAGATGGTATTGGTACTGATCCTGATAAAGTTTCAAAAATCAAAGATTTACCATTTCCTATTAATAGAAGTAAGTTGAGATCATTTTTAGGCCATGTGGGTTACTATAGAAGGTTTATCAAGAATTTCTCAAAGATTACACAGCCACTAACCCAGTTCTTGAAGAAGGATGTTACTTATGAACCAGGAAATAAGGCGCATGAAGCTTTTGGACAACTGAAGGAAGCCCTAGTGTCTTCACCTATTTTGAAGAATCCAGATTGGAGCAAGCCATTCATTGTGTACACTGATGCCTCAGATGTAGCACTAGGAAGTACTTTGAGCCAAAAGGATGAAAATGGGAATGAACATCCAATTTACTTTGGGAGCAGACAAATGAGCAGTGCTGAGGTAAACTATACTGTAACTGAAAAAGAGGCTCTGGCTATCATTTTTGCTGTAAAGAAGTTTAGAAATTACTTGCTAGGGCAGAAATTTATAGTTGTAACAGATCATCAGGCTCTGAAATATATTGTCAATAAGCCTAACCCATCAGGGAGGATAGCAAGATGGATAATTTTGCTACAAGAATTTGAATTTGATATTATAGATAGGCCAGGAAAGAAGCATGTCAATGCAGATGCACTCTCTCGAGCCTATGATGGTTTAGGATCATCTTGTGATGATGATGATTTTCCCAATGCAGCATTGTTCTCCCTTGACACAATCCCTAGTGAATACATAGATATTTGGAATTATCTGAATGAATTCAAGTTTCTTGATGGTGCCAATGCAAATACTAAGAGAAAGATTACTCAAGCCAGTCGTCCATATTCCATTCTGCATGGAGCATTATTTCGAATAGGACCTGATGGACAGTACAAGAGGGCAGTTGGACGTGATCAAGGAAAGGAACTGCTAGAAGAATTCCACAATGGTACATGTGGAGGGCACTTCTATGGACAACTTATAGCAAGAAGGATCTTGGATGCAGGTTATCACTGGCCCACTCTTTTTAAAGATTGTTATAATTATTGTAAGACATGTGATATTTGTCAAACACATGGTAACCGTAAGACTTCATCAGCTCCATTATGTCCTATTCTTCCCCTTGGTCCCTTTGAAAAATGGGGAATAGACATTGTAGGTCCACTTCCAACTACATCACACCAAAATAAGTATATTGTAGTTGCCACAGATTATTTAACCAAGTGGGTTGAAGCTAGGCCATTGAAAACAACTTCCATGGATGAAGTGGCAAGGTTCATGTATGAACGCATTGTCACCAGATTTGGTTGTCCATTAGAAATTGTAACAGATCAAGGAAGCCACTTCATTAATGAGGTGGTAGAAGCCCTAGTCAATAAGTTTTCTATTAAGCACAGGAAGGAAACAACATACAAGCCAAGCACAAATGGACAGGTGGAACGAACAAATTTTGTACTGTGTCAAATTCTAGCAAAAGATGCAGCCTTGCAGGTACATAAATGGGATAAAAGGATTCATGCAACATTGTGGGCATATAGGGCAACATCAAAGTCAGCAACAGGATACTCCCCATTTTAGTTGGCCTATGGCATTGATCCAGTTCTTCCTATTGAGTTTGATATTCCCACTGTGAGAGTTATGAAAAATGAAAGGATGGATGAAAGTGATTCAGTAAAAGAAAGGTTGGTACATCTTCATTTGCTGGAGGAAATGAGGGAAATAGCAAAGGATACAAGCCATAAGAAGAAAATGAAGCAGAAGGAATACTTTGATCAAAAGATTCAGTGGTCTCCATTTCATGTGAATGACTTGGTTCTAGTATATGATTCCAGATACAAAAAAAGAAGACAGAGAAAATTTCTTCCAAAATGGATGGGGCCCTACAAAATAGCAGTTCTGCATGAAAATGGTACGTACCGACTGGAGGAATTGGATGGCACTCCCATTACGAAATGGGTCAACCATGACAAGTTGAAGATTTTCCAAGCACCAGAATAGTCTACTCCGAGGACGGAGTAGAAGCTAGGAAGGGGGAAGATGTCGACACTAAAATTTTCCTCCATAATTTCTATTTCATTAATGTATGTATTAGGAATAGGATGTTGTTAAGTATGATTAGTAGTAGCGTCTGATAGAAGATAACGGCGCCGTCAGTACGGTGCCACCAATAATGTGGAATACGGTAACAGTCAAAGTACAATAGGAATGTTGTGGTAAAAAGTAAATATTTGTCGTAAGTGGTCCGGTAATGTTAAAATGTCAAAGTTTGGGTAAGTAGAGAAGTAGGGTCTACATGATTAGGAATTAGAAATATTATATTGGTAATAAGGACAAGGAGTGAGGTCATTAATATTTTGTGTATTTTATTTGTAAAAAGTCTAAAAATGTGGAAACCATGTAAAATGAGAAGGTTTATCTTATCTTAACAGATAAGCCTACATGTACAGATAAGAGTTAAGGTATGGAATATGATTCGTCAGAGTGGATTTCTTATCCTATCTTAGAGATAAGATGGATAAGCCTGGAAGTTCTATAAATAGAGAGGCCACCCCCCTCATTTAGCATAGAAAGAAGTAGTGAGAAATATTGTAGGAAGTGTGCAAAGGAAGCCATCAGTTAAAGGTGTGTTGAAGAAGCCATCGAGAGGTGTAATTGTAAAGTTTCTCCCATAGTCTTGTTGAAGTACCTCATGGGTGAGATTGTAACAATTTCATGTTAATATTATAATTTACTTTGATATTTCAGATTTGTCATCATTCCGTCTAATCATAGTCGATGGTATTCTTGTGTTCGGTTGTTGTTTTGTTTCCAGATTACGTCCACCAAACTAAAGGCTGTGCATTAGTAAATAATCATAGCACGAGGAGTTCCCGGTGAAGAATTATCATAGTGCCGGATTGGTGATGAAAGTTTCCCCAACATGAACGACTTCTGTTTGAACCTCAATTGGTTTAATAGGGATCTCATGAGCATGTTACTCATTTAATTCTTCCTCCTTTGTCTCTTCCATTTCCTTAGTGGCATCTTCCATGACTAAATCTTCATATGTATTTGTACATGATCTTCATGCTCAACATCCATTGAAATTTGTTCCTCCTTATTTTCTAGCCCTTCTTCATCACTGTCCAAAAAGATTTGAATGTTTTTACTAGGGCTTGAGGTTTTGGTCTTTTTAGTATTAAGATTGTTTTTACTAGGCCTTGTTTTGGAGATGGAGGTTCTTCATGGATAGGTGTTTCTACAAGTATGGGAGTTTATGAAGGAATGGAGTATTCTACAGGAGTAGGGGTTTCTGAGGGGACATAGCTAGCATATATGGTTTTAGGTAGAGGAGGTGCGGAAGAACTAGATGAACTCCTTTGTTTCTTCTTCCCCTTCTGTAATAAATCCTTAATATGTTTTTCCCTTGAAAAATCCCCCCAATTTACTATAAGATGTTCCTTTGCCAATGCATGTTTTATAACCAAGGTGACAAGACAATGATGAGACAAGGCAGACCTACCCCTTTGTGATTCCTTACTCATCTTATTCAATCTCTCGTGTAAGAAATTAGGAAATTTCACATGTTTGTCATTCTTTAAATGATTAGGATTTTTAAAATGGACAATATTTAACCTTGAGTATTGACCCTCACAGGTAAAATATTTTTATATATAGTTTGACACATCTCCCCAAAAGGGTTTTAAAGAAGTTTGTAGAGTACCTTGTCTGTTTGTCACAAAGTTGACATCCTCATCTGCAAACTCTGTGTGAGCTTCATCTGGATTTGCTTTTGCAGGAAACATTTCACCCTTCGTCAATAGTCCAGTGATTGTAACCAATATTTCATCATCAACTTTAACTTTCAAACCCTTTACTATTACTTTCCCATCCTTGAAGGTGGTGGCGAATTCTGTGACCATCGATTCATTAAAACCTTGGAATTTATTGATGTACTCCATCCAACCACTATCATGAAAGTATTGCAGAACTTGCGGTTGATTTCGGAGTTGTGAGTGATTTGTAGGCTCGTTTCTAATCAAGTCTCCCCCCATTGTTAACTTTTACAACTTCCTTAAGCTCTATGAAGCAAGAGGTCTTTCACTTTGAATTGATTATGTAAAATTTAAATGAACATAAGAACTCAAGTGTTTTCCTTTTCAAAATTTGTGACTGATTTTTCACGCAGCTTGAAAAAGTGAGCATTAATTTGAATTGAAGGATATCCCCGTGTGAAGTGAGGTTTTGTGATGACATGGGGTGACGTGGGAGACAAGTCACATTATAGAAGGAAATGAAACATCATGGTTAATAAATTTTATTAATGAATCGAAACATATATTAATTAAATATAATTATTCTAATGTTACTTTATTAAAGGAAATTGAGTGCACTTAACTCGAGATGTACACCGAATGATTGCGACATGTGCCTTTTTTGGAGTTCGTGCCATTGGATGCATGCATGAGGTTGTATGTTGAGGTATTGTGTTTTTGCAAGTAGTGTTATTGCAGACTCTATTGTTGTAGGCGTTGTTGTGTAAAATAAGCCCCATAATGAATTCAATTGATTCCCAGAGAGGGAAGATTGAATTTTCTAGTGCTAACTATCTTCATCTCTTTGTGCTTGTTCAGTTAGGTCCTTGATTCTTCATGTAATCTCAGGTTCTATCAAAAAGGAAATCAAAACAGGTCTTTTCCTGCATGCTACTATAAGTGGATGCTTAGTCTTTACACCACCTACTTTCATCAGAGATTATGCACTCCTTGCCACATACACACCAAATCCTGCAAAACAAAATTGCTAAGAAAATAAATCATGTTAGTGAGTGGTGTTGATCACCATGAAGGTTGATCAGATCACTTTTATTACTCCTTAGGGTTTCCAGTAAACTGGATATACCAAGGCCATTGAAGTTGTCATTCCTCTAAAACTTCAGAAGATGAACCAGTATGTTCAACTTTTGACCTCAATTCTGATGTTCTTATTTCAATCCTGCTTTGGCCTCCTCTGAGCTGTTGGATGAAGGTGCTCCTGTCAGTTGGCTTTTTGTACAACCTCAATCTATGACCATTTACCAGTAGTTTGAATCTCACAAGATCAATGGTGGTGAGTTTTACAGCTCCAATGTGAAAGATCCTCTCAATCTCATATGGACCTAACCACCTTGTCACGAGTTTTCCCATGTGGTCCTTGTATTTGGAGTTAAAGAGAATGGCCCAATCACCTTCTTGAAATTGCCTTATGTTGATGAACTTGTCATGCCACTTGATCCTTTTCTTTTATACCACCTCTGTATTATGAAAAACCTGCCTCCTCATTTCATCTAACTCATTAAGTTGAAGAATCCTTTGCCTCTGAGCTTTAGACAAATCTATGCCCATTTCCAATGTAGTTCTTAATGTCTTGTGCTCAAAATCAATAGGGATAACAATAGTCTTACCATATAGTAGCTCAAAATGTGTGAATCCAATTATTGTCTTCCATGTAGTATTGAATCCCCAAACTTCCTCTGGAAGTCTTTTTGACCAATCCCTTCTATGCAGCGCAATAGTCTTTGTCAAGATGGCCTCAATTTCTCTAGTTTTTACTTCAAATTGGCCATTGGATTGTGGATGATAAGGTGTAGAATTCCTATGCCTGATTTCATATTCTGTAGCTAAATCAATAATAACTTTAACAGTGAAGTGGGTTCCTTGATCTGTGACAATCTCTCTTGGTACTCCATACCTTATGAATATGTGGTCATATAGGAATTTTGTAACTTTTTCACTCTTTTAATTTGGTAATGCTTCCACTTATGTCCATTTGGTGAGGTAGTTTGTGCACACCAAAATGTACTCTTTTTGCTGAGAATTAGGGTCTATGGGATCAATAAAGTCCAATCCCCCTTTTTCAAATGGCTGCAATACTAGTTGAGGCTGCAATGACATTTCATCTAATTTTTTGGGCTTTCCCATTCTTTGGAACTTATCACATCTTCTTGCATACAATGTTGCATCCTTGTGTAGTGTAGGCCAGTAATATCCTGTTGTTAATATTTTCTGTGTTGTCCTTTTTGTAGCAAAGTGCCCTCCACATGGTTCACACTGGTAGGATTTGAGGACATTGTAAATTTCCTCATCATCTATACATCTTCTCATAACATTATATTGCCCTGTGTGGAATAGGAAACCAAATATCTAAGAAAAATTAACACTTTTCTGAACAATATATTTCTTTTCAGAATATAGATAGTGTGGAGGTGTCTTACCTGAAACCAAATAGTTGGCTATATCAACATACCAGGGTGTTTTAGTTGAGATGGAAAACAAATGTTCATATGGGAAAGAGTCGTCCAATATTACTTCCTCATTATTATTCTCCATCCCTGAGAGAAAATATGCTACAACATTATCTTTCCCAGGTTTATCCACAATTGTTACATCAAACTCTTGTAAAAGCAACACCATCTAATTATCCTACTACTTATAATTGGTTTGTTGATCATATATTTAATGGCAACATGATCAGTGTGAATAAACATTGGGTAGCCCGTGATGTAGTGCCTAAATTTGTTGATGGTGTAAACAACTGCCAAAAGCGCCTTCTTAGTGACTATTTAGTTAAGCTCAGTGTGTTGTAGGTTCTTATTGTCATAATAGATTACATTATTGAGTATCCCATCCTTCTATCCTAAAACAACTCTAATTGTGTGGTCTGAGGCATCCATGTCTATGTGAAATGAAAAACTCCAATTTGGTCCTCTTAAAACAGGTGCAGAAGTTAGCATTTGCTTCAAAGTTTGGAATGCAACTTCTCATTTCTCTATCAATACAAATGCAACATCCTTTCCCAAAAAAATAAATAATGGTGTTGCAATTCTATTGAAATATTGAATAAATATCCTATAATACCTAACATGGCCCAAGATTCTCCTTACATCCTTATACCTTTTTAGGTATTGGCAGGTTTATAATCATTGATATTTTTGTTGGATCTATCTGGATTCCAGTAGATGACGAATAATGACCTAACACAATCCCCTCAAACATCATCATGTAGCATTTTTCGTCAAGGAAAATTTTAAGGGCCCCTTAAAAAATGTCTTGGAAAATATTTGGCCAATCTGTGAAAATTATCTTTCACATGAATGACAAATATCTAGACATCACGAAATCACTATTACATGCTACCAGACAATAGATTTTTTATATGCTACCGGTCGACAACATATTTTTATGCTACCAGCCGACAACATATAGTATGTTGTCGGCCGGTAACATGAAAATATAATTTTTTATGCTATCAGCCGACAACATACTATATGTTGTTGGCCGATAGCAGAAAAATATGCTACTAATTGACTATATTTAGGAAAATTTCTATTTCGTAGGAATGACGAATTGTCCCATAAAATTAACTTTTACCCAGAAAAATTTGGTGAACTGGTCCTAGCTTGTACCCTAAAAATTCGTCAATTTTAAATTCCAAAAACCAGAATATTCGTGAATTAAGGAATAGTCGCCACTAAAATTTTCCCTATTTTTTGTCGCTTAAAGACAGGTTATGTTCCTTACATCTCTTGAGAACCTTGTCTAAGTTATTCATTGCTTCATCAAAAGTACTTCCATGGACTATAAAATCATACATATATACCTCTATGAAATCATTGGTTAGATCTAAGAATATGCTAAGAACCGCTCTCTGAAATGTGGCAGGTGTATTGCACAGACTAAAGGGAAGAAAAAAGTATGTAAATGTTCCCCATGGGCATGTGAATGTGGTTTTGTCCTGATCCTCTGGTGTAATTTGAATTTGGTTATACCCACTGTAATTGTCCAAAAAAGAAAAATACTTTTTTCCAACAAAAGTTTCAAGTACCTGATCAATAAAAGGGAGTGGATAATGATCCTTGTTTGTTGCCGCATTAAGCTCCCTATAGTCTACGTAGATTCTTCATTTACCATTCTTTTTAGGTAAAATAACAAGGGGTGACACCCATTGACTGTCTGAAATTGGATGTATGAATCCAACATCCAATAATTTCTTTAATTCTTCTTTCACTATATCCCTCACTATTGGGTTCATTCTCCCTTGTGGTTGTTTTATTGGCTTGTAGTTGTCTTTGATGTATATCTTATGAGTACAAATTTTAGATTGAATTTCATGCACATCTCCATAGTCCCATGCAAATGTTATCCTATGTTTTTTAAGAAGAGCAATTAACAGGTGCTCTTGCTGCATGCTCAATGTTTTGTTCAGATTGAGTGGCTTTCCCGGTGTAATTTCCACTTGCTTAGAAAGATACGTCATGGAACATATGCTGCTACTTACATAATTCAATATACAATCACATGGAAGAAGTTAGTGTAGGATGTAGTTCTTACATGGAACATTCATACTACCCTAAGTATTCACTAGTGACCCATCTTTAGGTCTTGTGGTCAGTTAGTCAGGTGTCATTGTGTTTTTTCTAGTTCAGTCAGTTAGTTGTCTCTACAGTTTTGGCCATCTTTCAGGGTGTCTCAGATGTCATAATTTGTTCAGTTGTCATCTTTAGGTCTACACTGGGGTGCCTAGGGTTGCACTGGGGCGCCCTGGGGTGCCCCAGTCCATGATTTTAGGCACCCATGTCATCATAATTTGTGGTCTTAATTTATTTATTCAAGGTCAGTCCTAACGGTTACCCCATGTATTCCCCTAGGTCATAGTCAGTAGTTTTAGGTCACTAGTGTCAAAATTTGAGCAAGAGATCCCTATATAAACAAAGCATACTCACTACATTATGGGAAGACATCTCACACATTAAGGGTAGCTATCTACTAAGGCAAGGGACTACATTTGGGCTTCTTCTACATCTGCATCACACAAGCATAAGGGGAAGGGTTGTATTCTTTCCATTCCATTCATTATTTTGCATTTTACATCTAGTTATTGCCCCTTATTATCACGTCATTCGCGCTAGGGCATCCTAGGCACAAAATTACACACACACGCACTAGAACTACATTAGGGTCTGTAATGTAGTGCAACGCTCAGCGATAAGTCCACTAGTTTGGTGGCTGAGGACAGTCCAACCCCACTAACCTTTTGTTTTGCAGGTCATTATTTAGTTCATCTAGAGAATCCAATGTGACAAGACAGACAGGGTTTTAGATCTCCTTGCGACACTGCCAAACACAAATCCTAAGATTTTTCATAGTTCCCAGTGCCCAGAATTCAGACCAGGGTGCCTCAGGGCACCCTAGTACACTCCCAGGTGCCTCAATGTAGACAAATAATCAGCTCTTGTCCTTCCTTAAGTCATTCGGTCATAGTTTTCCCAATCTTCTACAGTCCAACACACAGTTAGGTAAGTTATTTACAGGTTAGTAACATATCCCTCTTATTTCTATTATTTCAATCCATTCAAATATAAAAGAAAATATTTAGATCTAGCACTTCAATATAACACTTAGTTTCTATTTAGATTAACTTATAAAATAGCTAAAAAACAAAAAAACCTATTTTTAGTTAGTTATTAAGTTAATCATTTTTGTGAACCCGTCATTTTGAACATTGTTACTTTTTTATCTATTTCATTAGCATAGCTCTTCTTTTATTATCATGTCACATTTTAGTGTCAACCCTATTTATGATGAGGCTACCATTGCTGAACTTACAACTTTATATAGTGCTCCTATGACCTTACCCGACGCCACTCAACAACTCCTCTTGGAAGGTCAAAAACATGTGCCAACTAATCCTGTTGACTCTCCTATTAGCATATGCCTTGTTGATGACCCTGTTGCTTTTACTCATTGTACACCATGCCATCTGATGGCATGTGATCCTTCTTATTCTTCTTCTGATATGCCACCTGATGTTTTAGATCCTTCTATCATTGATTATCTGTTAGGCATTGATTCCCAACCTAGTATGCCTTCTACCTCTCCTCTGGCCACTCCTATCGCTACTCCCATGTCTCTTACTGCTTCTCATTGTGTTTCTTTGACATCCCATTCTAGTTCATTAGCAAATTATTATTACCTTGATGATCCTATTGAACATAGTGTTTCATTTAGCATTGACCATATTACTTTGTCTCTCATTCCTACAGAGTCTCCTTCTTTCTACACTGCTGAGAGTGCCTCCCCTCTTCCATCTTCTTCTTCTCCTGAGATTGCTTCTACCATAGTGCATGAGTCTCTGCCTTCTATTGTTTCTTCTCATTCTACTCCTACCTTATCTACACTTCCTTCTTCCACTTCACCCACACCACATGTTCCTTCTAGTACTGTTAGTGAAACTTCCCCTTCATCATCTCATGTGGCTCCTCCGACACACACTCCTCACGTGTCTTTAGCTTCAGAGCCTACTATCTCACCTCTTGATATACCTATGGTCACACAAAATGGCAAGCTCCAACCTCTTAATACATTGTTTCCATCTTCTTCTATTCCATCACAGGACATTCTATCCCTCATGCATGTTGTAGGTCAACTTCAGTCTCAGGTTCACTCTCTCACCTTAGAAAGTAGGGCTTACTACACATCTATAGATAACAATTCCTTGCATGGTAATCTCGTTCCCAAAAAAATCCATAACTCAACCTTTCCTAAGGATTTCATCATGCCCACATTTACATGCTTCGATGGTACCGATGACCCTCATGCTCATATTGCACATTATCACACTCTTATGGCCTCTTATTCCAATGATCAACTATTACTTAAGGCCTTTCAGTTTAGTCTAGTTGATGATGCACTTCAATGGTATACCCATCTCCCTTTTGGTTCTATTAGCACTTTCTATGACATGGAGGATGCCTTCCTTCATAGGTTTATTATCAATACTGGTCCTAGGGTCACATACGATCACATTCCCACTCTCCATCAGGGCTCTTCTGAACCTATTCAGGATTACATCTTACACTTTAATGCATGCATACATCAACTTATCTTTCATCCTAGTGACTTGGAAAAGCAGTTCCTCTTCTGTCATGGTCTTATTCCTCCTCTAAAGCAATGCTTACAGTATGATACTTGTGAGTCTTTTATACTTTTGTGTTACAAGGTTATTGATCTAGAACATGACCTTCTTGATTCTCCTCTAGCAGAGCCTTCCCACATTTCTCCGATTACTATGCCCTCTGCTCTTCCACCTACACCTCCAGTTGTACATCCTCAACAACCTCCACCCTTAGCTAAAACTCAAACAAACCATGCTACTCCTACTCCACCTCCTAGCAACAATCCAAAGAAACCCTTATCTCAACCCAAAGTGCAAAGGAAACAACCTCATTCTCCTCCTCCATCTCCTACACATGTCTCTCCACCTCTGCGACCAATTACTACTACTACTACTTCACCTCAGTACCATGAGCCTCTGTGTTTTTCACCTAATGCTCGACCTCATGATGTCTTGTGTATATTACTTGATGAGCAATTAATTTGGCTTCCTTCCAATCACCACCACCCTCCACACCATTTACAATGCCAACATGATCAATATTACTATAATTACCATCATATTAGTGGCCATCGTGACAATGATTGTCTTGCTTTACGTGAGAGGTTACAACATTTAGAGGACACTGGTGTCATATATTTTGCATCTCATGAGTGATCATTATCTCCTTCACCATGACAAGCATAGGCATACACCCCTTGAGTCTTCTCCACCTGGTACTCATTTTGTTCATCAATCACCACTATCACATGCACACTATCCACCACCTCCATTGCTTCCACCTCCATATTCATTACATCCACCTCACTCACACTATCCATCACATCCATCCCATGGGTTTCCACCAATCTTTGCATATCCCATGGTCACTCCATATGACACACACTTTGGTCCATACACTCATGCTCCATCCATTTCATATGCATCCACCTCCACCCATCATCCTGGTCATTGGTAGGTGATCATTATCACCTTACCCCCCGATGATGCACTTGTGTTCTTATGGTTCTTACATGACTATTGAGGGATTAGTTTTAAGAACCTTTCATCACATGCACTCCATCATTCATCTAGCACACCTCAATCATTTCCCGATGATGCACTCTTGCTTACGTGGCTCATACTTGACTGCTGAGGGGTCTTATTACATGAGCCTATTCATCCATACACTGGGGGGCATCGTTACTCTCCCCCCCTCCTATTTTCATCACCTTATCATATTACCATTATATTACATTTTCACATATTCATTATGATACACTTATCTATTTTCACATTTATTCTATTATCACCATTACATTGCCTACACGCTACATACTTTATTCATCTCATCAATCACATTACATTAGTTATCTACATCATCATTTACCATTTACTTTATCTACCATTAATAAAATTATCATAAAAATTTATATCTATCACATACATTACAATATTCAAGCTAGAACAATAACCATACAACCATACGATATCCATTACATCACAATAACAAAAAATCTCAAATATCGATCTCATATATATCCAAAATAGGTGTCCATACATATAGTGTTCATACGATCATCATCACAAAAACATGTTTCATCACTAGGGGAAAGGCCCCCTACATCATATACAATCATCACTATCAAACCTCATCATCACTATCACTCTCATGTACCATGAGAGCCCTAGAACTCAATGCCTCACCACCGACGTGATGCCACATTTTGCGGCCCCAAAACTTCTCCACCTATCTGCATAACATGGAAATCTCCATGTTCTGCTCTGCAAACTGGCGCTGCAAATCCAAATACCAGGAAAACACATCCTAAGCCAAGTGACCACCACCTACCACCTCTCAGGCATGACGAGTCTCCTCACATGCCTCATCCCTCTCACTAAGTAGCACCATACATGTCACATTGCTATGGCTACTAGCTCAAACAGAGGGGCATGCTCACCCATGATGTCATCCATGCACTCTAGTATCCCTCCACATAATACATCACTAGGCACATTCCACGTCAATGTGTGGATAAAAGTGTTTACTATCAATGGCTAATAGGAATCTCCTACACACATAACATTCAACCTCATGTTAGTCAACCATGTATAAAACACAACATAAACAATTGGTTAACCACATTAGCATACACTAATACTTACGATCTTCCACAGCTATCACTACAAGGTTAGGGATGCCTCCCTCACCCACTTCTCCTAGTGGTAACTCCATAGCACCCACAAATACTGGGTATAGCAACACCCATCGATGCACTGCCCACCACGATCGATAATCCTCCGTACTCCCCGCATCATCACCATCCACAACCACTATCATTGGGTCTACCACATCTAACCCTGGTGGTACCAACTGCTCCGTCATGGGCCCTGGCCTAGCACCTACCCTCCTAGGGGCTCTAACAACCCATAGCCATATATATGGCTCTAGGGGCACATCCTGTGCCATCCCAAACTACCACGATACTCTCTCCACCTGAAACAACTCCACTACACCTAGAAAGTAGTCCTCTAACCACATGGTCCTCTGAATACATCACAACTCTTTCACATCCTCAGGCCATCCCCCATAATCATGATATGGCCTCCATGTCACCGACTCAGATCCCATCCTGTCTATCAGGGCCCTGAAGCTATCAGTGTCCATCTTCCTACCATGAATATCCACCCACCGTCGAGAAAATATCTCTGGCCGAGCCCACTCCCCTCGTGGCCCTGCAACTGGTCTCAATACGGCTATGTGCTCATATGCCCATACATGTAGCAGTGTGGTGGCCCCTATACCCCCACCATGCTCATCCTGCGTAAACTGATACAAGTCCCTGTACATGTGGGCCAACACACACCATGCCCATGCATATCTCATCCCATCCTCCTCTATCCACTGACATATGTCATGCATCTTATACAAGATGCCGACACCCCCTCCCTCCACTGCTATACAAGATGCTATCACCACTGTGATGAACTTCCACAAACGTGGAACCCTCAACTGCAATATCACATCCAAACTAATATGGGCCTCCATAGGAACCTGGGCCCCTACAAAATATCATCTAGCTGAGTGCATCTGCCACTCCATATCCACTACCACCATCACCTGTACTCTCTCCCCAACCACTGGAAACCACAGTATGTGATATACATCCTCCAACGTCACTGTCATCTCTCCCGTAGGAAACCAAAATGTGCATGTGTCTGCACACCATCTCTCACACAATGCAGTCAACATAGGCATATTATGGGGCACATCCCCCATCTGTGCTATATGTCAAAGGCCAACACAGGTCCAACACATCCCACTCATCATCTGAAAACCCAATCCTAGTAGTGTACTCAAGTGTCGACCACCGTGGAACTCCCTCGAGTGAATATCCCTCTACACAACACCCAACAACAACAAACAATAATGATTAGAACACTTTACATGATCAAAAAACAACTACTCAACATGTTAGAAATAAATTCCATAGTATTATCCACCAAAACCAAAAAAATCTAGACCAAGGCACCCAACACCAAGAATGGGGCACCCCAGAGTAGGACACTAACATCAGGATCTGGGTGCTCCAGTCCCAAGGGTCACTAGCACCCTCACCGTTCTTGTCCAGGTCCCAAATGCCTAGAAAGCTAAAAAATCTCAAAAAAATGCAAAAATTCACCTCAACAGCCTATTCCACCCTACATTTAAGCAAAAATAATGCACTTACCAACTCCACAGTAGTACACGACGCTACCACAGTTGCTACTCTCTCAAACTGGGTCAGACGTAATGGTCTTTCTTGAGGCATCCTCACTCACTTCATATACACTCTTACACTCGTGCCAAAAATAAATGAAGTGATAAGTTACCTTTTCACTTTACTATTTATAAGCACATTACAATTACCACCTTTACTATGGTCTACATTTCATGCTTATCACCACAACTAATACACGCAACACCGTTTCTGTCATATCTTGAGCATTTTTACTCTGATTTGCACCCCATTTGTGGAATTATTTTCAGAATTCCACCTACCACCGTACTACACATGTTTCACCCATGTTATACACCTTACCATTATTTTCTATTCCTTACAACCACGTTTTAACCTCTTGTCATTACTTTTGGCTTAGAGTTCGTTCCACTCACCACTCCCTCTTTTGCCAAAAGGGGGGCATATCATTGGGGGTCCCCCTATAATCCCCCTTATGTCACCACATGTTCCAATATCATGAATCCAACACCTCACAACTTATACCATGACACTTCACCATCAATCTCCCCTAATGACCTAATCTGGGGGCAACAATCATTTAACATTTTCCAAACACCTTCACACATCATAACTTATCAATTCCCCCTAATGACCTAACTTGGGGGCAAAAAGTGACTAAAAATCATTTTACGCATTATCTCATCAATTTCTAGCAACTTTCCCCTAATGACCTAACCTGGGGGCAATTAGCGAAAAACCTCACCATGAGTAACCAATCAAAAACAACCAATCAACCAATCAAAATCAACACATTCAAATCAAACCATTCAAATCCATGACGAGTAGTCTCCCAGATGACCTAACTTGGGAGTTACATTCACCATTCCATTCCCAGATGACATAACTTGGGATTTTATTCTATACTCTGCATTCACTTCCAGATGACCTAATATGGAAGCCATCTCATTTTCTATCACATTCGCTTCCAGATGACCTAACTTGGAAGCCATCTCATTCTCTATCACGTCCACTTCCTCATGACCTAACTTGGAAGCCTTTACATTGTGGTGACACCCATGAAGTGGGGGCAAGAGTGCCTTTCCCCTTATCACTCCTATATGGGTCAACTATTTTAACCAAAATCATCTGGATCCAAAATCACCACTTTTTGATCTGAGTCCATCTGCAGTGGCTAGATCTTGGGATGTAGTTAAATCTTGGAGAATAACACACTTTTCTCCCTACACTCTTCCTCTGGCGTCAAGATGCCCAAATCCTCCCATCATTCCATTCATATACAAGTGTTCAGGTTGGGAACTGATCACTCCCTACCCACCTATTCGATATTTAACCGCATTCAAAATCATCTAATCATCATTTTCATTTTCCACACTTCATCACGACACTTACACTTTTACGTTGCATGGATCAACTCACTGATCCATGGTTCGACACACTTTTATAGTTCTATTGGCACACTTCTACTACACATCTACATGTTCTTCTACATCTTGGGCTTCTCTGACTTTTCTCAGGTACACATCTCTATCTACTTTATGTTACTGAGCTTTCCACTCACCAACATAAAGTGGGGGAAAATGTAGTCACAAAATCACACATTTACTATTACATTTATACCGTCAGTATGTTAATTTATATATGGATCTTGCATGATAAAAGTATTCACTAGTGACCCATCTCTAGGTCTTGTGGTCAGTTAGTCAGGTGTCATTGTGTTTTTTCTGGTTCAGTCATCAGTTGTCTCTGTAGTTTTGGCCATCTTTCAGGGTGTCTCAGATGTCGTAATTTGTTCAGTTGTCATCTTTAGGTCTACATTGGGGCACCTAGGGTTGCACTGGGGCACCCCAGTCCCCATCCGTGATTTTAGGTGCACATGTCATCGTAATTTGTGGTCTTAATTTCTTTATTTGAGGTCAGTCCTAACGTTACCCCGTGTATTCCCCTAGGTCATAGTCGGTAGTTTCGGGTCACTGGTGTCAAAATTTGAGCAAGAAATCGCTATATAAACAAAGCATACTCAATACATTATGGGAGAACATCACACACATCAAGGGAAACTATCTACTAAGGCAAGGGACTGCATTTGGGCTTCTTCTACATCTGCATCACACAAGCACAAGGGGAAAGGGTTGTATTCTTTCCATTCCATCCATTATTTTACATTTTACATCTAGTTATTGCCCCTTATTATTACATCATTGGTGCTAGGGCATCCTAGGCACAAAATTACACACACACACACCAAAACTACATCAGGGTCTGTAATGTAGTGCATCGTCTCAACATAAGTCCACTAGTTTGGCGGCTGAGGACAGTCCTGACCCCACTAACCTTTTGTTTTGTAGGTCATTATAGCTTCACCACTTTGAGGGGGAAACCTCCAATCCATATAATAAGACTCAAATGCTCAAATGATCATGAACTACTACCTACAAGCCCCTATTATATACTATTTATATGATATGGCCATCACCAAGGCCGACCTATTAAGCATGAGAAACTATAAATGATATAATAAAATGATATGGTAAGCCACAAGTTGGCTACTCATATCCTAATACAAGCAATAGGTTAAGGGCGTAACATGCCCTTCCCCTTCAAACCAAAATTTTCCTCAACATTGAATAATCCTAGATGTTTCTACAAAAAACCTTCATCCTCCCAGGTTGCATCTTCTATGCTTAGATTCTTCCACTTGATTAGATATTCCTTAATGTCTCTGGTTCTCAGCCTCTTAGTACATGTTTGCAGAATATTCTCTGGTTCCAAAATGATTCTTCCTTCCTCGTTAAGTTCTGGTAACTCTGTCTGGGCTTAAAATTTCTATCCAATAACCTTCTTCAGGCATGAAACATGGAATACTGGGTGTATGTGTGAAGATGGAGGCAACTCTAGTTTATAAGCAACACTACCAATTTTCTATAGAACCTGATAAGGGCCATAATATTTAGGAGCAAGTTTTTTGTCCTTTTTCTGTTGCTTTAGGGACATCTGTTTGTAAGGCTGGAGACGTACAAAAACCCAGTCACCAATTTCAAAATGTCGTTCACTACGGTGTTGATCTGCTTGTTGTTTCATCCTGTTTTGTGCTAATGTTAAATTCTCCTTCAAACTAGCCAAAACATGTTGTTGATGTTGAATGTGTTCCTCAACATCTCTGACCTTAGTTTGTACCCTCAAGGAGGAAGTGATAGAAGGTGGATGGTAATCATATAATGCTAAAAATGGGGTCATTTGAGAAGAGGTATGAAAAGATGTGTTATACCACCATTCTGCAAGTGGTAGCCATTTAATCCACTTTTCTTGCTTATCTGATACAAAACAATGTAGACACCCCTTTAAGCATTTGTTGACCACTTCTATTTTCCCATCAGTTTGAGGATGATAAGATGAACTATGAGCTAGCTGAGTACCCAAACATGAAAATAATTCCGTCCAAAAATTACTTGTGAAAATAGGATCACGATCACTTACAATTATCTTTGGGGTTTCATGTAGCCTTTGAACTATCTCCAAAAAATAGTATGTGACTGTACTAGCTGCAAATGGATGTGATAGGGCACAAAAATGGGCATATTTTGTGAGCCTATCCACAATCACGAAAATAACATTCTTCACCCTCTGAACAAGGCAATCCGGTGATGAAATCCATGGAGACCTCCTCCCATCTCTGGCTAGGAATTGGTAAGGGTTGTAACAAACCTGGTGTCTTAATTATTTCCCATTTATTCTATTGGAACACTAAACACTCTGATATAAATTTTATACATCCCCCTTGAGTCCTTCCCAAAAGAATTCTCTTTTTATTCTATGATATGTCTTCAAAAACCCAGAGTTTCTTGCAACAGGTGAGGCATGTAGCTCTGCAAGAATCTTATGCTTCAACTCAGAATATTTACTCAAGTATAACTTGACCTTATACCATAAGGGCATTACCTTTCCACTCAAATTTGTTAGATGTCATAGATCCTTTCTTGATATTCTGTATTAGAGATTGTGTATCCTTGTCTTGATCCCATTCCAATATTGCTTCATCCACCCAATTGGCCGTCAACATGGGCATTCCACATAGTAAGGCATTCTGCGGATGTATCCCTTCTGGACAATGCATCAACTACTAGATTTTCTTTACCCTTTTTATATATGATTTCAAAATCATAACCTAACATTTTTGTTACCCACTTTTTTTGTTCCTCAGATGATAACCTTTGCTCAAAAAGTATTTGAGACTATCATGATCAGTTTTTACCTTGAAGTTTCTACCCATGAGATAGGGCCTCCATTGCTTGACCGCATGAAGAATAGTCATCATTTCTTTCTCATAAACCGGTTTGAGCAGATATTTTCCTTTGAATAGGCGAATATCAAATGCAATTGGTCTTCCTTCTTGCATTAGAACTGCTCCCAATCCTGATCCCGAAGCGTCACATCCAACAATGAAGGTTTTTGAGAAGTTGGGAGTAGCCAAAACTGGGGTACCACACAAGGCTTCCTTCAGTTGCTCAAAGGATTTAGTGGCTAAGTCTGTCCAATGGAAGGCATCCTTCTTTAGCAATGCAGTGAGTGGGGTCACTATTCTACCATATCCCCACACAAATATTTTGTAGTACCCTGTTAGTCCTGGGAACCCACGAAGATTTTTGAGATTTTTGGGCCTTGGCCATTCCACCATAGCTTTGATCTTCTGAGGATCAACTTTGACGCCTTCATGGGATACAATGTGACCTAAGAACTCTACCTCTTGTACACCAAAAGAACATTTGGATGGCTTTGCATAGAGATTATGTTTCTCCAAAACTTCCAACACTTTATTTACATGTTGTAAGTGTTCTTCCCATGTCTTACTGTAAATCAATATGTCATCAAAGAAAACTAATACAAATTTCCTTAAAAATGGCCTGAAAATAGTGTTCATCAAGCTTTAAAAGGTTGAAGGTGCATTTGTAAGACCAAAAGGCATTAGCAAAAACTCATAATGGCCCTCATGAGTCATGAAAGCCATTTTATGAACATCTTCCTCTTTTATTCTAATTTGATGGTACCTCGAACGAAGATCTAATTTTGTGAAATAAATAGCACCATGCAATTCATCAAGTAAATCATCAATTATTGGAATAGGAAAATTATCTTTGATGGTGTACTTACTGAGTTCTCGGTAATCTGGACACATCCTCCATGTTTCATCCTTCTTATTTACCATGACCACTGGTGAAGAATATTCACTTTGGCTAGGCTTGATGATACCTGCCTTCAACATTCCCTGAACCATTTTCTCGATCTCACTTTTTTGGGAATATGGGTATTTGTATGGTCTAATGTTAGGAGTTTGGCTCCCTGGAATCAACTGAATGGCATGATCATGATCCCTAACTGGTGGTAATCACTTTGGAATTACATAAAAAATAGATGAGTGAGCATCAACAATCTTCTGAAGATCAGGTGGCATTGAAGAATCTATATTTTGTACTTCTATGGAAAATAAATTTGCTATAAATCCATCTCCTTTTTCTGAGAACCTTCTACATTTGGTGAGAGCTAATAATATGTGGAGACTTAGCTATCATCCCATTCAATTGTATTTTCCTTACCATCTTAATGAAATCACATGAACAATTCTTGGAAATTCATCTTTATAGTACCTAAGGTTGTGAGCCATTAGACACCCAAAACAATATCTGTCCCTCCCATTGAAATAGAAAACATAGGTGAGTCTAACATATAGTCTCCCATGGAAAGCTTGATACCATGGCACTTTCCTGTGCACTTGACTGTCCCACCATCCGCAATCATAGCTTGCATTTTTGGAGCTGGGTAAATAAAACAATTGAGGTGGGTAGCTAACTTACTATTTATGAAGTTATGTGTACTCCCTGAGTCAATCAACACTATCACCTTCTATTTTTTGAGATAGCCAATAACCTTGAGTGTTTGAGGAGTACTAATACCTGATAATGCATGGCAAGAAATTTTAGTTTGGTGATCCTCTACTTCATCTTCTACCGGTTCCTCAGCCTCTCCTATAATTTTGAGTGTCCTCATCATCCTCATTACTTCCGTCAATATAGAACAACTTCTTCTCAGCACATTTTTGTCCCGGTCCATATTTGCTATCACAGTTAAAACATAATCCTTTTGCTCTCTTTTCTTCCATTTTTTGAGGAGTCAGTCTAATTGGCCTAGAAAATGAAGGGGAAGAGATACTATGGTCTCTGGTGTTAATGAAAGGGAACCTCCTACTATAAAGAAATTTTTCCTCTGCTTGACGTGCCATGATAATAGAATCAGAAATCTTGAGTGGATTAAACATACATACCTCATGCTCAATGTGGTCCTTAAGACCCCTAAGAAATAGGTCATTCAGATTCTCTTCTGGTATATTCTCCACCCTTAAGGATAGGTTCTGGAATTGATGCACATAATCTTTGACTGATCCTATTTGTCGTAACTTTGCTAATTAACTAAAGTAGTTCTCTGAAACACTGGAACTATAGTGTAATTGCAACTCCTCGGTAAAAACTGTCAAAGTGACACCAAGACCATTCTTCTGCCTCTGAGCACATAACCATCGATACCAAACAAATTGGTCTGGTTCAAGATATAGGGATGCCAATGTCACCTTTTGTCCTGATGGTGTTTGATGTAGCTCAAAGAATTTCTCCATTTGATTTATCCAATTTAGGGGATCTTTACCATCAAATTTGCGCATATCCACTTTCGGCATCATGTTCCGTGGTTGTGAATAAGTTGGATTCTGATTGGGTTGGAAAAGTGATCCAACATGGTTATTTTGTCCATGATTTTGAACTGAAGATCCTCCTTGGTTGATATGGGATGGATTTGGGCCATACTATTTACCCTTTACATGTTGCATGATATCATCCAACCGATGATTGATTTAGGCCATGTCTCCTTTAGAGGCCATCTCAGATTGTACATTTCGTAGCTCATACTCAAGTTGGCTCACCTTATGATCAACTAAGGTAAACCCTAGTGCTGAGGAATTTGTATTTACCCCTTCTGAATCCATCTCTTCAGTCATTATCCCATCTTTATCTGGGGTTTTACCTAGAGTAACCGGATTCTTTTTTTCTCTTGTGGAAGGCCTCGCCATAATATCAAACCTTAGGGTTTAGGGTTTCAAAAAAAATTAGGCCAAACAGGAAAAAATATAGAGAAGATACCAATACTATTTTTTTAGAGATTTCTGAAAATGTACAAAACTTGAAAAAAATCCCCAATTTGCACCCTAGGGAGTGATTTTATTAAAAACCCTAAATTTGTAATAACTTTTGCAAAATAAATCAAAAAAGTTTGAAAATTTCAGGGAACCTTACTTGAAAATGATTTCACAACTCTGGTAAAAATATCTCCCACTAATTCACTTTGGCTCAAAATATATTGCAGAAACAAAATTTTAGGGTTTTATCCCTAATTTTGGCCCAGATCACAACTCTGATACCACTTGTAATGAAATTACTAGTATAATTTAGATTATGAGTAGCAATAGAACACCAAATAACACAATATTTTAGAATAATGATCTCAATATGTAATTATAATAGCTTCGCCACTTCGAGGGGGCAACCTCTAATTCATATAATAAGACTCAAATGCTCAAATGATCATGAACTACTACCTACAATCCCCTATATATACTATTCATATGCTATGGCCATCACCAAGGCCGACGTATTAAGCATGAGAAACTATAAATGATATAATAAAATGATATGGTAAGCCACTAGTCAGCTACTCATATCCTAATACAAGCAATAGGTTAAGGGCGTAACATATGTCCTTCCTGAAGTCATTCAGTCATAACCTGCTCGGTCTACACACTAGTCTGCTACAATCCAACACACAATGAGGTAAGTTATTTATAGGTTAGTAACACATCCCTCTTATTTCTATTATTTCAATCTATTTAAATATAAAAGTAAAATATTTAGATCTAGCACTTCAATATAACACTTAGTTTTTATTTAGATTAATTAATAAAATAGCTAAAACCCAACAAAAATTTGATTTTTAGTTAATCATCTTCTTCTTCGTTCTTACCATAATTATTCTATAAAACGTTAGAAAGAACAACATCCTCCTCCTATCCCTCTATTACACATGACTTCTCCAACATCATGAGCTACTGAACTGAGCTTTGGTCTTCTTCTGGTTCTTTAACCCAAACAGTTTGTTCTTCTTCATTGAGTGGTTGTGCAGTAGGGTAAAACATAAGTTTTTTAGTGCCACTTCCATTAGAGATGATCATGTTACTAGATCTGCATCTAATGAATGCATCAATAGTTGTTAACCACGATATTCCTAGGATGATAGGATATCCTCCTAAGCTTGCTTATGAATGGAGAACAATGAAGTCAGTAGGGTACTCCCATGAGTCTACCACTACTACCACATCTCCTAGAACTCCTTCAGGTTTAACCGTTGATCCGTCTGCAAGCTGCAAGAATTTGGTTGTTGGTCTTAGTCCCTCCAATTTCAAATCATCCATATTTTGTTTTATAATTACATTTATTGTTGCCCCTAAGTCAATCAGAGTGTTTTTAATTACTGTTTCATTAATTGTAACATTTACTAAAGGGTTGCCTGGATCAATATACTTGGGCAACACTGAGTTCCCAAGCATAATATCAACTAGTTGTCTAATGACCTATACAGTAGATGGATCTCTCCTCTTCCTGCTTGGCTTCTTAATGCATAAGTCCTTAACTAGATTATTCTAGATGGGCACATCCTTAATAGCTTGAATCAATGGTATCTTGACACAAATTTATTTTAACTGGTTAACAAAATCAGAATCAAATTATGATATGAGGTCAGTATTCTTTTCTTGTAACCTTTTAGGAAATTGTGGCTCATTATCCTGCATGTTTTATCCTTGCTAGAATTTTACGCAGGTTGTTGCGGATCAACCTGCCGCATCTTCTATGTCCTTGCTGCGGGTCATCATGCAATAACTGTGGTTCTTCTATAATTTCAGTAAATGGTAGGTCCGAGCTGGTGAAGAAAGTACCCTTCTTGAGTGAAGATGGATATTGTTGATATCAATAGAATAGGTAGGGTATTGAGTTGGTTCAGTGGAATAGGTAGACTGAGCAACTTTATTGTTAGGTTTAGGTGTTGGTTGAGTAGGTAGTTGTGTAAATTTTGGTTGGGAGCTTTATTGCAGATTAGGCATCAGAGCTTGTTGATGTTGCTGATAAGGAGGTTGTTGATAATCTTGTTGGTAATTAGGAGGTGGGTTATTCCACTACTGTCCCCTCCAGGGTTGTTTCCATGATTGGGGAGGTTATTTCCATTGTTGTTGTGGTTGGCCTTGGTATGGAGGTTGCCACTATTGTTGGTATTGGTTAGGATATGGGGCCCATCCTTGAGGGTTAGCCCAAGGTGGGGGCTGCATATATGAATTATTAGAATAATTTCTAAATGAATGCATAGGGTTAGGTGTTATACCTCCTTGCCTCGGTGGCCATGGTTTCCTTTGAGCAACATAGAAAAATTGCCCATATTTTGTCTCTAACATTTTGAAATCAGGTGAAGCCTCTCTTTCTTGAGAAATGCTGAATAATTCTCTACATTTACAGTCTTATTTCTTCCTTTTGCATGCATGGTAGTACTCTGTGAGTGTTGTGTCTTTGTATCTTCTTTATTCTTTTTGGTGTGTAGAGCATCCAATTGATTAGCCATATCATTGACAATCTCCTGCTTCATGTTTTTGAACATGCTAACAATTTCTGACTTAGAGATGTCCCCCATTGTTTTGGTAGATAATCCACCTCTTGATACATTCCTTACTCTCTTCATGGTAGATAATATTTTTACAAGTTTCACAAATGTCTCAAAACTAGCCTTTGAAATATCTCCTGCTCCTATCAGATCCAGAGCATTCATGTCTTCATCATCTGAGTCCCTTCAAAAAGATTAATTTGAGGGAGTCATATGGTATCTCAGTGGTGTGCCTTGACTTCTGAACATAGAAATAGGAACCTTTCCAAATAATCCTCTAATGGTTCATCCTCTTTTTGTGCCATTATGTAGATTTCATCACCTCTGTCTGTTGATTGGTCTACAATAGTCTTAGATACTTATTGAGGAAGTTATCCTTCATTTGTGCCCATGTAGTAACAAAATTCCTTCCCAATCCCATGAACCACCTTAAGAAAATCATCTTTGAGTGTTGCAGGAAATAATTTCAAGCTTATGTGCATCAGTGGTATAATCATAGCTCTTGCACAAAACATCAAACTCAAAGAGAAAGGTATCTGGATCTTCTGACATAGCTTCATGCAAATTTGGCAAGGCTGATGGAGAATTATTCTTCATACCAACAGCTGCATTGTTGTCAATGATGGGAAAATCAAAGGTGGTTGCCCCATTTTGAGCATTCTGATCTACTTCTTCTATTATCCCTAGTTGTTTAGGAGCAAGCTACAGAACTGTCACTTGGAGGATTGTCTTCAAAAAGCAAACGAAGTACAAAGGTTTCTTCTTCAGAATCTTTAGAATATTTAGAGGTAAATGAAGAGATTTTTGGTACTTGTGGATTAGGTAAAAATATACCATGGGCATCCCTTGGATGGTGCATGCATCAACTACTCAACTCGTTCAATGGTAATTAGTTGGGGGGTTAATTTAAGGTAAATTCCTAAACATATACTACTTCTAAGGAATGAAAAACCCTCACTCAAAAACCTAATAACTTGGCAGTGTCCCTCGGAAACAATGGAACCAAAAATGGTGGTACAAATTAACTTGTAACAATTAGTATGTTGTTCACTAATCCACAGTCATTTATTCATCAGACCTAGGGATGTAAAATTTCAACTCTGTTAGTGTTGTATACACAGTTACAAGTGCTTAAGAGGTATAAACTAAAAGATTGTTGTCACAAAAATTGGAAATATACAATGCTAGAAATAAACTATGTTGTAGATGAAATTAAATGCTACAACTAAGTAATAAAGAAGTAAAATCATAACACAAGTAAAGGAATGAACTGCTACAATTCTAATCTATGCATGCAAGGAACTAAAACAAAAAACAAATAAAAAGGAAAGGGGGTTTAACAAACCACAAGTGGGCCTTACCTTAGGTGTTAACCCTTCCTAAGGCTTGTGTCTACAGCAAAATGATATAGAACTCATATTTTTATTCATCAGCTATGAAGATTAATGGAATGAAAATTACAACAATTCCTTAACTATGGATCGATTGATATCTACTACAGTCTCACATTCTCTTTATATTCAGTAGATACGTGAAGAGACTCATTCAAACTAACAACTTACATTTTTATTAAGTACAAGATCACTACCAAGAAATCCATAGATTCTTATGCATGCAATCATAAACTGAGAAAATGTGTTCTAATACAACAACATAACTAACTATTCATTCTAACAATCAGTTATCAAGTTAAATCAACTAGTTCCATAGTTGTAGTTGCATAGACATAATCAGGTATTGGTGTGAGATCTACTTCTTGTTTTCATAACTACTTCTTTATTGATATGTTACAGACTCAGGTGAAGTATCCACATTGATCAAACTATTCCCAAAATCACGGTCTTGTATATGTGCATGTTCTCCTTTGGCTACAGGTGCTTTGTTGTGGACAGATCCAGTCCCAGTTGCTGTGGATGTCCTAGTTGATGCTAGTTGCTGGAAATGATTCCCTTTACATTGTGATAGACTTTATTCAGCTGCATGTTAGTGGCTAACATATAAAAACTTCTTTACAAACAAGTATGGAATTCAGACAAAGCACTATTAATCATTTCATTGTATCAAAGAGATTAACATGCACATTCAAAATCCAAAAAATAGAATAACTTATTAATAGTTATATTAATTAATATAAGTGCCATAAGTTCATGTTCAAGTAGAAATGTCTAACAAGATAAATAGGGATAAATAAGTACAAGGGTATATAAAATATACAATAGATGAGATAATTAAAAAAATAATTAAAGGGTCTCATTAGGACCGCATTTTCCTATTGATGTCACATGCACCTCAAATGACGGGGGGCATACATTGGGTGAACAAATCACCCCATTCAGCAACTTAGAGCTACATTTTAGTCAAACATAATATAGGATGAACATAGGAAGACAGTCACATAACGACCTAGAGTCTGACTTGAGTCCTCAACGCAACACAAACACCAGTGCCTAGGCTCAGACAGGAGCACCTGGGCCCTTGTGTCCTCCCATGGGCATTGATATCTTGGGGGTAAATACAATAAGTTTCTCATATCAACACACTTCATAGCAATTTATGGAGTAATTTATAGTACATGCACAATCTCTAACAAACAACATAGATGCAATTTGAATTTCAACCAGAACAATTAATACATTCAGAATAAATCAGGGATAATAGTAAAAAAGTAGGAACACACCATCCATAATGGTGTTTATCAAGAAAAGTCATGAGGGGAGAGTAACACTAGACCTCTCTCCCTAACACTTGCTCTTTGGTGCGAGATAACCCGAAAAAACTTGCATTTGGCATGAGATTACTCAAAAAAATCACTTATGACGTGAGATCGCCTAAAAAACTCGCTCTTCACAATAGTTCAAGATAATTTTCTATCCTTTTACACTCTTCTACATCAGGTGCACACTTTTACATACTTATACATGTTTTACTCATATTTTACATATACACGACTTTGACTACTCTCTTTCTCTTCGTGTTGCATGTCCGTCCTTATAAGAAGACAACAATCACAAGAATCAGACAACAAGTATGATACGATACAAGTACAACACGGTACAATTCATAGGCTTCACCCCTAGGGTCACTTTCTCTTTCTAGTATTGTACACGCTTCATTTCTGCGCATTATTATGTGCTTCACTTGTCCACCCAACATGCATTCTTTGTCACACACTCTACATGGTTATCAAAGGTACACATCTATCTATCTAGTTTATGTTATCGAGTATTCACTCAAAAATATAAAGTGGGGGAAAATGTAGACAAAAAACCACACACTTTGGGTACATTATCTTAGTCCCGGCCTCATATTAGCTATTCATATGGTTTTTGGGTTAAGAAAGTACTAATTAACGACTATGCCCTTTTGCCATTTTACTTTGCTTTATGTCATCACTTGGTCTTTTACCTTCAGCACATACTTGCCTAGTATTACTTTTTATCGTTTGATGTCATTCTACCAGCTGCCCATTAGGGCACCCAGCCCCGTTCTAGGGTGCACTAGGCGCCCCTGGTCCCATTCGGGGTGCCCTTACTCACTCTTTTCCTATTTTACCTCCATCTTTTGGGCACTTTTTAGCTTATGGGTCATCCTTCAGGGTTAATTATGAAAATCATAACAAGAGAATCTATATAAATATAAAGTTATGAGACCATAATGAGGGACCAAGCACTAAGCACTACTATCATCACCTAAGGTTGTATCATCAAAGGCTCCATTTCAAAGCATCCATTTAGCTCCATCACAAGGCACAAGGGACTGGTTCATCTGCATACAAACTACATAGGAAGGGGAAGTTTATTCTATTCCATCCACACATTTTATTACATTTTTATATCTAGAACATATCATGTTCGTTATCTCTTTATCAAAGTGTAGACTATGCACAAGATGCAAGTCCTAGGGCATTATTGAACATACACATATAGAACTACATCGGAATCAACCAGATGTAGTGCACGTAATGGTCACGATAAATAAGTGTCACATTTATGAGCCTATTGAGGTCAGTCTAACTCCTCATATGCATTTATTTTTTAGGGATTTGATGCTCATAACTTGGGTGTTTTGCAGGTGATATCCTTATTAGGCATGTATTACAATGTCACATCATGACAAAGCAGTTGATTCAAAGTTTATTGTGAAATTTATAAGAGATTTATTTGTGAACTTACTAATGACATTTTACAAAAATAATTTTAACGTATTTCCACAAAATTACCCAGGGTACCCAATAAATTTAATCAAGCACCCAAAGGTGCCCCTAACCAGTCCTAGGCTTACCATGTTCACTACCTTACCAGATTCGGATTCAATATTATTTCTTAGGACACAATCGTTTCCTCCTGAATACAAATTTTCCTAGTTCACACTAACACAATTCAACCACCTTCATTTAAATCAACTAAGTTTTATCTTCCTAAAGAAGTTTCTTAGTGAGTTACATGTTTCATTTACTTAGTTTCTTGGTCATTTGAGTTTACATTTATCATGCTAACATACAACACAGTTTATATCAGTTAAGTCGGAATATGGAATAAAATTTGATTTGGGTCTTTAAATAACGATGTCCTTCTTAAATATTAAATAAGTAAAAAAGGACAAATACATAGTTCCTTCAACATGTCACAGAGGATTTTAACAATCTACAAAGATGTTTGTTAGCATTGGATTTTATTTACGTCCAAGAGACCAGTACACACCATATGGTGTTTTCATTTTAGCCGCAAAACTAATAGGACCAGATATGAAACAAAACATTAGGTCATAATATACTTGCTTGTTGATATTGCAAAAGTTAAATCTCCTTTACGTCATAGAGGTTGCTTGTTGATATTGCAACTTTGGGAAGTTAACTCCTTTCTCGATGTTGGAGGATTCTACCATAGCATCTTTTTAAAAACCTTGATATTCTTCTGGTTGCCTTTCCATGAGATTGCCAAAGTCCAAACTTGTCAGCACACTTCATAATATTTTCAACATGTCATTTGTCATCCACTACCCTTTAATACATGTCATTTGGACTGGCCCAAATAAAGTAATTTCTTCATAAGAGACAGGGGAAGAAGCAAGAAGAGAATGGACAAAGAGACTATCAAGTGGATGGACATCTAGAAAGATGTAGAAACCTGGATACGTTGTACTGGAGGAACCTTGACATTCTCCACATGCAATCGAAAGCATGTGACCAAATCTTGATCTTCACATTCACGTGGAATCATATGATTTCCAAAACATCAACTATCATGAATCTGTTGCTCCACCGGCTTCTCTACCTTGTCCAAACAAGTTGGAAGCTCCTTGGTCGCTTCAGATAACAATAATAAATCTTAGCCATCTTATTCATTGAATCCACAAAACATGTTGAGGATGAAACAAAGCAACAGATCCTTAATATTCAGCACAAATTGCCCATTGAGTTCTTCAATATGGTTCTTATCTTGAGATTGTTTTGTCATCAAGCGAATGGCAACCCATGTCTTGTAAATTTGCACCAATCTTCACTTTTAACATGTCATTCCTTTCTAAGAAGGGATTCAAAGATCATCCATTGCTTCTTTGAGAGTCTTGATTCTCCATTCAATGGTTCTCACCCACTTCTTTGAAATATTCTTCGGCTCATAGGAAGACTCCTTTGGACAAGAAGGACGTTCTTGTCTGAGCTTGCTAGAGATCAAACATCCTGGAATCAAGTCTTCCCAGTGAGCATTTCAACACCAACGTGCCTCCATAATGCCTTTGATCTTTATAGTCACTGTTTCCACTTACTCTTGCACTTTGCTGATTTCATGTATGAATTTGTAGCATCTGGTCTAGAATAGATTCAACTCCATGATTCAGTGACTCTTCCCTGCTTGCTAAATCTTCGAATCTCCTCCACAGGTATTTTGATCGAGGCTACAAATGGGAGAGAGGGCTTGAATCCAAGCTGGAGAAGAAGTAGAAACATCTGGATTCAAAAATGTTGTGATATAGGAAGAAATACACACGAACATGATCTTCAAGTTGTTCTTGAGTTTGCTTTCCTTTCTCCACTCTTTCAATCATCCTTATAACTGATTCTATCAAGTTTGCACGTCACCTTGAGGAGTAGATTCTCCAATATGGATCTCTTCTTTTCTCATAATTTGCAAGAGTCATTTCTGGCTCAGGCCTTTCAACACGAGGTTGTGCTACTTCTACAAATTGTGTTCCTAAAGTATTAGTCACCAACCTTGAAGTAGTCTTTGCTTTCTTGTCTTTTGCTTTCTCTTTGGAGCTCTGGTACTGCATCAAAAGTTGGATTAATGACGCTTTCAGTTATTCGCTTCTTTTCTTCTATCAATGATGAGATCCAAGAGAAAGGACGAGGAGAGGAAGAAGAAAGGTGACAATGTCTGCAGCTGGTTTGGGAGAAGGGTGATGACGGGAAGGATGACATGAGTGAAGAGAGATGAATGGAGGCAATGATGAGCAGAAAAGAGCTAATTCTCTCTGGAGAATTTATGGGAATTATAGACAGATTGAAGGATGTTTTCACTCGGGAACTATTGGTACAATATCCTTCTTAAGAGAGGTAGCAATTTCTCCTGACTCGGTGAAAGTGATAATTTATTCTTATAGGTTTGGAGATGATAGGAAAGGTGCCGATACTTTTTAACAAGTGCAATGAGCTCTTATTGGAGAACTTGATGTTGCGGCATATTAGTCTTTCAAACCATTAGACATAGACTTCAGTGTGAGAAGGCCCCTCACTAGCTCTCAAGTCAATGTTTTTTCTTCCAAAGGTGAATTCTGATAGTTTGTTGAAGAACCACTTCTTGGATCTTTTCAATACTACACTTGTGCAGTCCATGATAGAACCTGATTCTTATTAGACCAATTAATAGAACTTCAAGTTATAAATTTTGCTGAACATAGTTATGAAGTATGATCAATCAAGTCATTTCCATCATTTATCAATCCTTCATTACCCATTCTAGCCTGAATGTTACTATCATTTGCTCAATAGTCATTCTCATATAATCTCATTGGCAAACCTCGAGATCATGCAAAACAGTCATCCCAAAGTCTTCAATTTCAAGGTTGACGAGTATTAATGCAAGTAATTCTTATGTTATTCTTGAAAATATCCTTTACTGTCAGAGTTAACTCTTTTAGAATACACAATGCAAATTGTAAGGGGAGCATGGTAGACTTGATATTCAAGCATCCAGGGAATTCTTATAATAATAAATGCCGATGATAAGTTAAATTTACTTTTATCTTTCAACCTAGCATGACAATGCCCAATTACCTACAAAGCTCAATCAAAACTAATTTTATCACTGGTACATACCTTAAAGCTTGTATGGATATCCATCAAAGCCACCAGACCATGAGATATATGTGAATGTCTAAAACTAGATGAAGTAGCTACATACATACTGATAAGATTTATTGACATCCTTTGAGATCCTTAATGGATATATTGTTGCCCTCCAATGATTTGACTACAAACAAGTGGAGTATGTTGACCCATTTAAAATGTTGAAACTTCCCTCGTGAGTGATTTGAGGGTGATAATCATAACTCTCCTATACTTCACTTAAGAAATTGGTACACAAGATCCCATCTAAATCTTTTAGTTGCAACAAAAGAGTAACAGATTATGAAGTCATGTAGAACTCACTTTGTAAGGTTGTTTGCAACAAAAATTATGTAGGTTGTCGCCGATAAATCAACATTAGTGTCTCATCGTATTTTTTGTCCGCTCATCAAAGGTTTCAATGTTTTCCAACACCAATGTTCTAGGAGATTAGCAATTCCTGGAGCAATATGGAGGAACAGCCATGACTTCTAGATGAAAATATATGGAGGGAGGAAGCTTAATGTACACAAGAACCAAAACGACCACTACGGGTGAAAACATATTAAGAATAGGCTAGAGGTAAGGTAGGATTCGAGCGATATAAGATGTAAAGTATGAAACCCTAAGCAAGAGAGAGAGAGAGGAGACTTGGCTGATTTTTGAATGGACAAGAAGTGATCTAGGTAGGTGACTGATGAAAAAATAGAAAACAAGGTCGTCATTGGTCACTGAAAAATTTGGAACTGCAGGAATAGAGCTAGACAGGGTGCCCATAGTAAGACAGGGTGCACCTAGGCATTGGTGACTAGATCTGGGTGCACTGTGACTATGCAAATGCTCAGAATCTGGTTTTTCTATATGTGTCACTAAGGGTTTTCGTAGTTACTCTCTGTTGATCACCTGATGTTCACACTATGATCGTCGAAGGTACCTGTAACCTTGCAAAAGAGAAGTTCACCTGCACAAGCCCACAAACCACATCAAACCTAAAAAGGAAAATGTAGAATGGGGAGTCAGACTGACCCCAACAGTCACCCTGAGAGTGAACTTATGACTGAGCATTGCACTACATCTCAGACTCCATGTAGTTCTTGTGTGTGTGTAGAAATGATGCCCTAGGATGCCCTTGTGCAAGTTGCACTTGATAGCGGGTTGTAGCTAGAATGTAGCAATGTATAGTATGTGTGGATGGAATAGAATAGACTTCCCCTTCCTATGTAGTGTATGCAGAAGTTGATGCAACCCTTGTCCCTTGAATGGATGCTAGATGGATGCCTTTGAGTGCTTTAGTGCCTTTGGAATGCAAGCTTAGGTGATGATAGTAATGCTTAGTGCTTGGTCCTTGATTTTGAACACATAACTATGTATTTATATGATTCCCTTGTTTGAATTTCATAATTGAAACTGGAAGGCCAACCCATAAGTGAAAAAGATGCCCAAAAGATAAAAGAGACCCAAAAAGAGTGAGTAAGGTAAGAAAGGGTCAGGGGCACCCAGGAGGGACAAGAGCGCCTGGTGCTTGTTGTCCTGGCTGGGCATTGGTGTCTGAAGCCATGAAAGATAAACAAGTAAAGTTCTGACTGGGTTGTAGGGTGTGTAAGACCAAATAGAAAACAAGAGACAAAGAAAAGAGGCCAAAGATAGTTGTCAACCACTAGTTTTCTTGCTTAGGAATCATGTAAATGCTAGTATGCTTTTAGGACCTAGAAATGTACCCAAGTGTGTGATTTTGTGTCTACATTTTCCCCCACTTTATGTTGTTGAGTGAATACTCGATAACATAAAGTAGATAAGAGATGTGTACCTTATGATCCTGTAGAGAGTGTGGCGAATAACATGTCGAGTGGACAAGTGAAGCGTGTAATGATTGCAAAGTGAAGTGTGGAGACTAGGAAAGGAAAGTGACCCTAGGGGTGAAGTGTATGTATTGCTTGTACCTATTTTTGTGCTTGTATTTGTTGTTATAGGTTGCTTCTTGTTGCGTATTAAGGATGGACCTACAAAAGAAGAGAAAAAGAGTAGTCAAAGTCCTGTATATGAAAAATCTGAGCAAAGTATGCAAAAGTATGTAAAAGTGTGTAAACATAGTAGTAAAGGAAAGTGTGCACCTGATGTAAAAGAGTGTAAAGGATAGAAATGTGTCCTGAAATGTTGTGAAGAGTGAGTTTTTTGGGCATGATCTCATCATGCCAAGTGCAAGTTTTTTTTGGGATCTCACACCAAGTGCAATCTCATGCCAAGTGTGAGTTTTTTGGGTGATCTCACGCCAAAGAGAAAATGTTGGGGAGAGAGGTCTAGTATTACTCTCCTTCCATGACTATGCCCAATAAGCACCACTACAGATGGTGCATCCCTGATTTGTTCCTTTGTTGTTTTGTCCCGATTGTTTTGAATTAGTTTCGAATTGTACCGATTGAAGGAGATAGAATGCATTCTATGTAACTGAAGGTTTGTGCCTGTAACTGTAGAACTGCTCTGAAGACTTTTGTAGACTGTGTTTATCTGAGAAGATGATTATATGTTCCCTAGGACATTAGCACCCAAGGGAGGACACAAGTTCCCAGGTGCTAGTGTCTGAGTCTGGGCACTGGTGTCTGTACTGTGTGTTGGACCCAAGTCAGATTCTGGGCCATTCTATGACTGTGTTCCTGTGTTGTTTTATATATGTTGTGATATGTACTTGTAGCTCTGAGTTTTTGTAGGGGTGATTTGTTCACCCAATGTATGCCCCCCTCATTTGGGGTGCATGCGACAAATGTAGGAGAATGTGACCCAAAGGAGAGGACCTGATGTTGTGATGAAGTGGATACCTGCAGGGGGTAGGGGATGTGCATGGTAGAAACCAAGGCACATGCAAACAAAGTGGCTAGTAACATGTGTTAGTAGAAAAAGTAGCTAGCATGCAATAGAAGACAATGTAACAAGAAAGTGTGCAAACAAAGTAGACCATGAAAAGTGGGTTTCAAACATGGGACATCACTCACAATGTCACAAGACAATCAGGGCCAAAGTGGCCAAAAGCATACAATGATCATACAAGACATATGGCATAGCCCATAAACAATATTATACAATGAAAACAATGAAAAATAAATTTTATAAGATAACCATGGTGGCATATAGTCCTGCAAAGTAAAGAAAATGCTACACATGAAGCACCCGTTAGCATGTTAGTACGAAAAATAGTATGTCAAGGCATGTATATGTATCAATGGAAAGTAATGTGCTAGTGAAAATACTAGAAGTAGTAAATGATGAAATAATATCACCTATAATGTGTGAGAGTAGTAAAGGTAGATGCCCCCAGGAGCCTCGGTGGGACTGGTAAAAGGTACAATGCCAAACATCATTGCAGTGTGTAAGAACCTGTAAGAGATCTACATTCACCTCAAAAGACCAAGTGAATGTGCATGTGTATATATAGAAAGATAATGACATACTAAGAATCTGTCTAGCATGGAAAACAAAGTGTAACATGTAAGTAGAATAAGCTAGCAAGAGTAGATGCAACCAAGATATGCAAATGTAATGTATGAGTGTGATGGAATGGTATGCAAAGTGAAGATGATAGGAGCAACATGCCCCCCAACAGATGTGTATGAGATGAGGTTCATTTATAGGAACCCTCAACAGTCAAGAATGAACCATAGAACAAGAGTGTGTCATCGGGTAATGTGTTGTGTGAATATATGCTAGAAATATGTATCATGAAGCACAAAGCGTGAAATGTGAATGATGTGAGGTTCATTTCAGAATTAGACCCTCAACAGTCGAGTATGAACCATGGAACTAGAGTGCATCATAGGGTAATGATGATACAATGTGTGTATCAAAGGGTATGAGTAGTGTAGAAAGATTAATGATGAAGCACAAAGTGTGATAGTAGATATATAGAGAAAATTGATAAGTGATGGGAGGGGGGAAGAAAAGCATGATGCCCCCAAGTGTGTAAGCAAGAGAAAGCTATCCAATGATAGTGAAGGGAAAGGGCCCTCCACCTGATGTCTGAGGAGATAAAGGCATGTGACGATGCTCTAAGATTGGTGGTGTAGGAGGGTAATTATGTGTACATGTGAAGGAGACCTATGTGGTGAAGGAGGTGGTGAACACCTATGTGAAGGGGCTTCCTAAGTAGGGGACTTAGGCCAATGAGGTGGACTAGTGGACTGATGAGGATGAAAAGGTCATGAAGTAGGTCATGTACGAATAGGAGAACTAGGTGTAGAGTGTGCTTTAGACTTGATAGGCATAGGAGGCCTAGATATTGTGACTGGTGTATAGATATCATCAAGAGTAGGTTGAGGAAATGGTGTACATGGTGGAATGCCTTTAAGAGTGACAACTTGTTTATTGTGAATGAACTTGAGGCACAAATGATTCATGGAAGGAATGGCTTGGGTGGCATGGAGCCAAGAGAGACCTAAGAGCATGTCACAACCTTTGATTGAAGATGCCACAACGAATGGCACAAGCATGGTAAGAGGCCCAACTGTAATGTGAAGTCCGATGTAACCAAAATAATTAGGAACTAGAAATGTGATATTAGACAGTGGACATTTGATAGCTAGGAGAAGTGTAATGGAGCACATGTTCATAGGAGCTGCTGGATAGATCATAGTATTATTGACAGTATATGAACCAATAGAAGCATTGATGTGTAAGGAATCAGAAGTAAATGTAGCATGATAATCATGATCTGAAAATGTAATGACTGGTGGTGATGCATAAAAAAAAGTGACAAGGAAGTCAAGGGGCCCCGATGAAGGAGGAGGCACAACTCGATATGTATGATTAGCAGAAGAATCAGGAGCTTGTGTGTCATGCTTGGGAAAAGGGTCATTAAATATTTTTAGCTTTTTATTATCATTGACTGGCTTAGAAGTAGATGGCTCAGGGAGCTCAAGTGAATTGTTGTTCAATAAGATATTAAATGATATGCTTGAGTTTGAAACAATGATTGGTAGAATGCCCAACACATTGGTGATAATCACATCTTACATTTTTGTCATAATTGTGGCCATAGGGGTAAGAGGGGTCAAGATTGAGTGGTGGTGGCAGAGTGATGAGATTAATTTTGATAAGTTGAGGCAATAAAAATTGGGGTGCATAGGGTAATTTGGTAAAATTACACTTTGGAGGTTGTCATTGAAGCTTTTTAGGTGGAGAGACAACATTAACAGTTTCCTTTTCTTTGGTGGGCTTAGGAGATGGCTTGAACGCAGATTTAGCTTGAAACCTATTAGAAGAAGATGAAGGAGTATCATGATATTTTAATTTTCCCATAGATAGGAGTTTGACTTCACACATTTTGAGTGTATGGCATAATTGATCAAATGAAGGAGAGGTCTCAAAGATAACACTCTCTTGAAGTGGTGGTAAGAGGCTTTGAACAAAAATATCTTGCAATTCTGAATCAACAAGGACATTGGTCATCTTAGCTAGGTTGTTCTTGTAATGCAAAACATAGTCAGCTAGATGCTCATTAGATCTTTGTTTGATTTGAGCAAGTTGTGCATAAGAGATCTTGGTGCCGATATTGATGGAAAAGTGAGCAAGAAAAGCATCGGCTAGATGCGTAAAAGAAGTTACCAAATGAACAAGTAGATCATAAAACCAATGCATGGCATAATCTTGAAGACTTCTAGGAAATAGCTTAGCTAGCAATGTATGATCATCTGCATAGTCAAGACATGCCACATGAAAAGATTGGAGATGCTCTTGAGGGTCACCATGGCCATTGAAGGTGGGAAGCTTAGGGGTGATGAAGTTAGGAGGAAGTGGATAAGTAAAAATGACAGGTGTGAAAGGGGTATGAAGGAGTAATGAGGAATCAAGAGATGGAGAGGAACATGAAGTAGCTTGTTGTAACTGATGGATTTGAATTTGTAGATCCTGATATAAAGAAGCTAAGTCATGAGTGCCTGAAGAGGAACCAAGTTGTGTATTAGAGGTATTGGGAGTAATGAGAGGAGCGGTAGTGGTAGTAATGGAAGTAGGAATGTTAAGGGGTTGGGTGGAGGCCATGATAACTGAGGAGGAGCCTACAAGAGGAGAAGAAGTAAACATCTCTAAGAATGTTTAATAGTAAGTAAGTGCATTGAGAACATGTAGAATATGCAAAGGGTTGGTGCACAAACCACTTGATGGAAATTGGTGAGCTTGTCTAGTTGTTCTTGATCAACATTGATATCCTCATCATATGATTGTTCACTATCATAAGTTTCAATGTTTCAAGAGTAACATTATTTGAGTTAAGCAAGGGGTTGGAAGATTCAACCATTGATTTAGAGGACTTATTTTGCAATAGATGAGGAAAACTCAATGTACTCAAAGGAACCAAAATGACCACTATAATGTGATGGGCATAAAAGGAAAATCCTAGAGGGAAGGTTGGATTCAAGCGTCATGGGTTCACCAAATGATTTAATTTAATTTGAATTAAATCTAATTGCAGAGTAACTATTGTGGATAAATGATGTACAAATGCTCTAAATACAATAATGACACAAGATGCAAACTAAGATGTAAAATATGAAACCCTAAGCAAGAAGGAGAGATAGAGGACTTTAGTTGATTTTGAAAGGACATAAAGTGATCTAGGTAATCCCTGATGTTGAACATAATGATACAAATACATGTCAACTAAATCACTAAAAAGTGAAATAAGGAGTGAAAGGATGTTAGAAAAGGTACCCAGAGGGACAGGATGTCACATAGGTGATGGACATTCAAGATCTCCATTGGTGACTGTAGTGGCTGAAGATCTCAATAGGTTTTATGTCACAAGGGTTTCGACAGATTTTTAGTCTATTCCTACCTGATGTTTATATGATCATTGATGAATAAACCTATAAGAGAAGTATATAAGTGATTTAACAAAAATAGAATTTTAGTAAAACCCTAATTGCAGAGTCACAATGATAAATAGATATGAAATGCTACAGATCTTGACACTTAAGCAATAAGCTAGATAAAATTGAAACCCTAAGTGCAAGAGAAGGGAAAGAATGACTTAGCTGATTTCACAATAAATCTGAAGTGCCAAGCTGGAAAACTGATGAATAGGAGGAGGAATCTATCGCAACTGAGCCCAGAAAATTTGTGAACTATGTCAGAAATGTTGGGACTAGGGCTCCTAGACTGGGTCAGGCTACAAAACCCAAAACACATCAAATCCTAAAAATAAAAATATGTAAATGGGGAGTCGGATTGAACCTGACGGTCACCCAACTAAGTGAACTTACGATCTGGGCACTGCACTACATTTCAGACTCCATGTAGTTTTGTGTGTGTGTGTAGAATCGTGCCCTAGGTGGCTCTTGTGCCATGTGCACTTGAATAGTGAAAATTAACTAGATGTAGAAATGTAAATAGATGTGTGGATGGAAAAATGAACTTCCCCTCCTATGAAGTGTATGTAGAAAAATGTAGTCCCTTGTCCCTTGAATGATAGCTAGATGGATGCTTTGATGCTCTTAGAATGCCTTTGGATGCAACCTTAGGTGATGATAGTAGATGCTTAGAGCTTGGTCCTTTATTATGGTCACATAGCTTTGTATTTATATGATTCCCTTGTTTGAATTTCATAATTAACCACTAAAAGGCCGACCCATAAGAAAACAAGATGCCCAATGGCTAGAAGAGGCCCAAAAGAGGTGAGCAAGATACAAAGAGGTCGGGGGCGCCCAAAGGGGATGAGGGCACCTAGGCGTTGGCATCCTGGCTGGGCATTGGTGTCCAGACTCAGAAAATATGAAGTATCGAAAGTCAGACTGGGAAATAGGGTGTGTAAGACCAAGAAGGAAACCTGAAAGAAAGTAAAGAGGCCAAAGACAATAGTCAATTAGTACTTTTCTCACTTAGGAATCATATGAATAGTGGTATGTGATTAGGACCTAGAAATGTACCCAAAGTGCATGATTTAGTGTCTAAATTTTCCCCCACTTTATGTTATTGAGTGAATTCTTGATAACATAAAGAGATAGATAAGAGATGTGTACCTGATAACCATGTAGATTGATGGTGAAAAGTGTGCCGAAGAGACAAGAAAAAGCATGGAGTGATAAAAATGAAGTGTGGAAGCTAGAGAAGAGGAAGTGACCCTAGGGGTGAAAGCGTATGTGTATATGTCACATTGTACCTATTGTCATTGTCATTTGATGTGTGTGATGATGTGATTGTTGCTTCCCATAAGGAAGGACCTACAAAATAGAAGAGAAAAAGAGTGGTCGAAGTATGTGTATATCAAAAATTCGATCCAAATATGTAAAGAAAGTATGTAAAAGTGTGTAAAATGTGAAAAGGAACATGTGCACCTGATCCATGATGAGTGAAAAGGATAGAAAGGATCCTGAAAATGTTGTAGAAGAATGATTTTTTGGGTGATCTCATGCCAAGAATGATTTTTTTGGGTGATCTCACGCCAAGTGTGAGTTTTTTGGGTGATCTCATGCCACGAAGAAGAAGTGTAAGGAGAAAGGTCTAGTGTTATTCTCCATCCTTTGACTACTTCCCTGAAAATTATAAACCACTATAGATGGTGTGATCCTTCTTTGTTCAAATTGATCCATTTCATCCAAATGTGAAATAGAAAAAGGAGAAAGCATGCATGTTGATTGTTGGAGGACTGTGCCTATACTGTGAAAACTGTTGTGTAAACTGAAAAACTGTTGATCTGAGAAAAATTGTAACTTCCCCCTGGTCATAAGCACCCAGGAAGGGTCAGGGGAGCCTAAGTACTCATGTCTATGTTTGGGCGCTGGCATCTGTGTTGTGCTGAAGACCCAAGTCAGATTCTGGGCCATTTCTGAGACTGAAGACTGTGTTGTACCGGTACTGAACTGTGTTGTACTGTGACTGTGAACTACTATAATGGGGTGACTGATTCACCCAATGTATGCCCCCCTCATTTGGGGTGCATGTGACATCACTAGGAGAATGTGGCCCAAAGGAGGACCAGACGCTGATATGAAACTTGATACCCTGCAGGGGGAGGGAATGTGCATGGTGGAAACCAAGGCACATGCAAAACAAAGTGGTTGGAAACATGTGTTAGTGCAAACAAGACAAATACACATATAGAAGACAAAGTGTAATCTAGCAAGCAAGAAGACAATGTAGACCATGAAAAGTGGGTTTCAAACATGGGACATCACTCACAATGTCACAAGACAATCAAGGCCAAAGTGGCCAAAAGCATACAGTGTGCACACAAGACAAAGGGAAAAGCCCACAAACAATGGCATACAATGAAAACAATGACAAACAAAGTAAGAAAAAGTAACAGACAACCATGGTGGAAAATAGTTCCTGCAAAGAAAATGTTGCACATGAAGCACCTGTTAGCATGTTAGAAAGATAAAAAGTATGTCAAAGCATGTATGATCTGATATAGTAGTGTGCTAGTAAGAATAGGAAATAGTATAAAATGAAACAATAACACCTGTGATGTGTACAAAAGTAGATGCCCCCAGGAGCCGCTGTGGGACTGGTAAGAGGTACAGTGCCAAGCATCCATGATGCATGTAATGATCTGTGTAAAGTTTGCATTCACAACTAGAAGGAAAGTGAACGTGCATGTGTATATAGAAAATATAATGACATACAATGTATCTGTCTAGCATAGTAAGAAAAGTGTACATGTAAGCATAAGTAAGCAAGAATAAATGCAACCAAGATATGCAGTATGTTGTGAGTGTGAATGGAATGGAATGCAAAGTGAGTGTGATAGGAGCAACGTGCCCCCCAAGTGAATGTGAATGAGTATGCATGAGATGAGGTTCATTTATAAATGACCCCTCAACAGTCAAGAATGAACCATAGAACAAGAGTGCATCATCGGGAAATGGTTTGAATTGTGCGCTAGAAAGATATGATCAACAAAGTGTAAATCCTAGAGAGTGAGTGAGTGTGGTGAGGTTCATTTCAGATTCAAACTCTCAACAGTCGAGTATGAACCGTGGAACTAGAGTGCATCATAGGGATTTGTGTTGTGATGAATGTGTGCTAGAAAGATGTGTCATAAATGTGTTGAAGTGTGAAATGTGCAATGTGTATGATGTGAGGTTCATGAATGTAGTATGCCCTCAACAGTCAAGTGTGAACCATAGCACAAGAGTGCATCATAGGGTAATGGCGATACAAAATGTGTATCAAGATGTGTAAGATGCATGTGAAAGACTAGATGCAAAGTGAAGTGAAATGTAGTAGAAATGTGAGACACCTAATAATGCTAGAAGGGGGGAGTAAGCATGATGCCCCCCAAGTGTATGATGATGAATATGTTATCTGATAAAAGTGAAGGGAAAGGGTCCTCCACCCGATGCTTGTGGAGATAAAGGTGTATGACCATGCTCTAAGATCGATGTATGAGACAAATGATGTGTCGGTGAATGAGACTATGTGCATGATACCTAGAGGTGATGAAACCTATGTGAAGGAGACCTATGAGGTGATGAACACCTATAAAGAAGGAGACCGCAGAGGTGATGAACACTTATGTGAATGAGAGCAATGGAGGTGATGAACACCTATGTGAAGGAGAGTGCGGAGGTGATGAACACCTATGTGAAGGAAAGCGAGGAGGTGATGTATACCTATGTGAAGGAGTTGTCCAAGTGGTGGACCTAGACTGATGAGATGGACTAGTAGACCGATGAGACCAAGTAGGTCATGCACAAACAGGAGAGCTAGGAGCAGATTGTGTTTTAGATTTGAGAGGTCCAGGGGACCTAGATGCTCTAGTGAGTACAATGGAAACCTCAAGAGGAGGTTGAGCCAATGGTGTGAAACACCATTGATAGTAATGACTTGCTTATTGTGAATGAACTTTAGACACAAGTGATTCATGGAAATGATAGCTTGAGTAGCACGGAGCCAAGGAAGACCTAAGAGCATGTCACACCCTTTGATTGAAGGTGCCACAAGAAATGGCACAAGCATGGTAAGAGGACCAACTGTGACTGGAAGCTTGACATAACCATAAGATTTAGGAACTGGATATGAAATTTGTGAGAGTGGATAATCAATAGCAACAAGAAGTGCAATAGAACACACACACATGAAGAGGATGATGAGATGATCATAGTATTATTAATAGCATAAGATCCAATAGAAGAATTGATATGTAATGTGTTAGAGGAGAATGTAGCGTAATAGTCATGATCAGAGAATGTAATGATTGGTGGAGATGCATCAACATGAGAAACTAGAAAATCAAGAGCCCCCGATGAAGGAGGAGGCACTGCATGATATGTATGATTAGATGGAGAGTTAGCCACTTTCTTGTCATGCTTAGGAAGAGGATTGTTAATGATTTTGAGCTTTTTATTTTCATTGACCAGTGCAGATGTCGTAGGCTCAGGAAGCTCAATTGCATTATTATCAATAAGATCTTGAATAAGATTTCAAAGTTTGAAACATCGATCTGTAGAATGCCCAATGCATTGATGATAGTCACATCTAAAATTTTCATTGTAATTGTGACCTTTTAGGATGAGATGGGTCTAGATTGAGTGGAGGAGGAAGCGTAATAATATTTCTCTTGACAAGTTGTGGTAAATAGAATATGTGGAGCACATAGGAAATTTAGTAAAATGTACACTTAGGAGGTTTCCATTGAAGCTTTTCAGGAGTAGATACAATGTTGAACAAGTTGTTTTAGCTTCAGTAGGTTTAGTAGATGGCTTGAAAGTTGATTTACTTTGAAAGTGAGCATAGAAGATGAAGCCTGCTCATGATACTTAAGCTTGCTCATAGATAATAGTTTACTTTCACGTAGCTTAAGAGTATGACATAAATGATCGAATGATGGAGATGTCTCAAAGATGACACTCTCCTGTAGAGGTGGTAAGAGACTTTGGACAAATAGATCTTGAAGTTCAGAGTCCATGCGAGTACATTAGACATCTTAGCTAAGTTGTTCTTATATCATAAGACATAATCCACTAGATGTTCATTAGATCCTTGTTTAATTTGTGCTAGTTGAGCATAGGATATCTTAGAGCCGATATTGATAGAGAAATGAGTGAGAAAAGCATCAACTAAATGCATAAAATATGTTACCAAGTGGACAGGTAGATCATAGAACCAACACATTGCATAATCTTGAAGACTTCTAGGAAAGAGCTTTGCTAATAAAGTATGATCATCCACATAATCTAGACATGCCACATGAAATGCTTGGAGATGCTCTTGAGGATCACCATGGCCATTGAAAATGGGAGCTTGGGAGTGAAAAATTTAGAGGAAGTGCATAAGTGGAAATGGTGGGTGCGAAAGGAGTATGAAGTAGTAATGTGGAATCCAGAGATGGAGATGCACGAGAAGTAGCTTGTTGTAATTTTTTGTATTTGAACTTGAAGATCCTGATAAAGAGAAGCTAGATCTTGAGTGCCAGTGGAAGAGAATTTCCACATGTGAGAAATAAGAGGTGGAGTGAAGTGATTGGTGGGAGTAGGAACAGAAACAGGAATAATAGAAGTAGGTGGAAGAGTGGAAGCAGGAGGTTGAGTAGCAATAGGCATGGAAGTGGGGATGGATGTAGGAACATTAAGCTCCACAAGATTGGTGGCCTCCTCATGAGTAGTGAATAAAAGAAGATCTAGATCTTGAGGATGTTCAACAAGATGATCATTGAGCTCTTGAAGGTGGGCTTCAGTAAATTCACCATAATATTGAGCCATAATAAGAAGATGAGAAAAGAATACCTAGAAGCAAGGTGGGTTCAAGTGATGGGTTCACCAAATGATTTAACAAAATTGAAAATTATGTTAAACCCTAATTGTAGAGTCACAAACAAATAATAAAGCAATAAAAGTACAAATCTGACCTAAGCAATAAGCAAGATAAAAATTGAAACCCTAAGTGCAAGAGAGGGATAAGAAGACTTAGCTGATTTTGCAATAATCCTGAAAGTATGCAAGCTGGAAAACTGATGAAACAAGGAGGAAACTATGTCACAACCGAACCCAAAAAATTGTAGAAGTGTCAGAATAAGCTGGACTGGGTGCACTAGGATCAGGTCAGGGGCACCTGGGCACTGTAGACCTTCTGTTGGGCACCCATGACTATGAAAAACCTCAGAAAATGATTTTCTTCTAGTGTCATGTCATAACCCTTCACTAATTTTCACTCTTTGTCACCTATATGTCACACTAAGTTGCATGGATTTGAGCATTCACTTGTAACCTGCAAAACAGAAAGAGCACTCTGTAAAAACCCCAAAACACATCAAATCCTAAAAAGAAAAAGATGCAAATGGGGAGTCAGATTGACCCAATGGTCACCCGATAGAGTGAACTTACAATCTGAGCATTGCACTACATTTCAGACTCCATGTAGTTCTACGTGTGTGTGTGTGTGTAGAATCATGCCCTAGGTGGCTCTTGTGCAAGATGCACTTGAATAATGAGCAATAGCTAGATGTAGAAATGTAAGTAGATGTGTGGATGGAAAAATGAACTTCCCCTCCTATGAAGTGTATGCAGAAGAATGCAGTCCCTTGTCCCTTGAATGATGCTAGATGGATGCTTTGATGCTCTTGAAATGCCTTTGGATGCAACCTTAGGTGATGATAGTAGATGCTTAGAGCTTGGTCCCTTATTATGGTCACATAGCTTTATATTTATATGATTTCCTTGTTTGAATTTCGTAATTAACCACTAAAAGGCCGACCCATGAGAAAACAATATGCCCAACAGCTAGAAGAGATAAAAAAGAGGTGAGCAAGATACAAATAACCAAGCACGTTGCACTACATCTCAGACTCCATGTAGTTCTTGTGAGTGTGTGTAGAAATTGTGCCTTAGGATGCCCTTAGTGAAGTTGCACTTGATAGCGGATTGTAGCTAGAATGTAGAATGTAGTAGAATGTGTGGATGGAATAGAATAAACTTCCCCTTCCTATGTTGTGTATGTAGATTATGCAGACCCTTGTCCCTTGAATGGATTTAGATGGATTCCTTTGAGTGCTTTAGGTGCCTTTTGTATGCAAACTTAGGTGATGATAGTAATGCTTAGTGCTTGGTCCTTTATTTTGAACACATAACTATGTATTTATATGATTCCCTTGTTTGAATTTCATAATTGACAAATAGAAGGCTGACCCATAAGTGAAAAATATGCCCAAAAGATAAAAGATACCCAAAAAGAGTGAGTAAGGTAAAAAGGGTCAGGGGCCCTTAGAGGGGACAAGAGCACCTAGGTCACTAGCTATCCTGGCTGACTAGAACTTGGTGTCTTGAAGGCATTGAAAGATATAAAAAAGTAAAGTTCTCACTAGGCTATAGGGTGTGTAAGACCAAATAGAAAATAAGAAACAAAGAAAAGAGGCCAAATATAGTTGTCAATTACTAGTTTTCTTGCTTAGGAATCATATAAATGCTAGTATGCTTTTAGGACCTAGAAATGTACCCAAGTGTGTGATTTTGTGTCTACACTTTCATGACAAGGCCTCCTTCTATGAGAGAATTCAAATATTGAATGAATTTTTTATGATGATCCAAATAAATTTTTGTAATATCTAAATTTGATGTTCAAGGTTGTTTCAAGGACTTCCTCAGAGCTCACATTTGGTCTGATGGTTTGGTAAACTCTAGCTATTTAGAAGTTTTCATTTTAAAAACCTTAGTTGTAAGGAGATTCACATTTGTACTTGGCCTATCCTCATGTACTTCCATAATGAAAACAATATGTTCCAGAATGGGATAAATAGGTTCTTCATGAAAAAATTTAGGTAGATTTAATGGAGAAATGTTCTAAGATACATGTCCTCAAAGTCATCCTAGCACTTCAATTTTGGCCCTAAATGTAAAAGTTAGTTCTATGCTAGGAAGTAAAAATTTGAATGACTTTGCATGTTGGAGAAGAGTTCTATGGACTTGGAAATATTGGTAAATCCCTCGTAAGATGTTTTTTAATTCCTTATTTGAATGGAAAAGAGTTTTCTCCGATTCTGAAACCTAATGGCCCATTAGGAAACTTTATTAGACATATCATAGAAAGATTTTCTCCTAAAAAAGTGTTAGATGAATTTCTCCATTTGAAATAAGGGAGTTATCCATGATTGAAGAGGTTCTTTCATGATTCTCCTTATTGATTTTTTCCATCCTTTGGTTGATCCAATGTCCTTAGGTTCTCACTAGTCAAATTCCTCAAGACTTTCTTGAGTCCACATTCTTGTTTTGAGCCTCTTTTAGAGATTTTGTTGAATGCCTTCATATGAGTTAGAGATTGAAGTGAAGACAAGTTATATATCTATATTTAGAGATATTTCAAGGACATAGGTTACTTGATTATTATCTTTTTAAATAAGTCATAAAATGCTCTCAAACTTTATTCTTCATCATCTCATCCACCTTTCTGATTAAATTAGTTGACTAATTTGTGCATGTTTGTACCTCTTGCTAAGGTCAATTTCATGATCCTCAAATAAGGTAGTTGCATTTCTTATATGGAAAATTTAACATTTATTCATTTTGGAGGTTGTAAATTTTTCTTAGATTTTCATAGTCATTTCAAGTTGATTCTTGTGCCCTTAAGATCATTTCATTCCACAAAAGAGATGAAGACTTTATTTTGGGCTTGTTTTGTGTGTGTTTCCCTCTGGGATATTTATGACCTTTGAGTATTTTCTTGAAATTTTCCTTAAGATGTAATTGATAAGTTACAAGCAAATGTTTTTATGACTGAATATTTTGGCTGACATAGGTGATTTGATTCCAGTTCTTGTTTCTTGTTCAACTTGGTCTTTTTTCTTAAACTGAGCTTAGGGAATGAGCGAATCAATCTAGATTTCTACAAGAGAGTTTTCAGATGATAAGGAAAAGCCTATAATATGATGAATACCTAAAATGTTGAGGGTTAAATATTCTTTGTCATTTGACTTCTGAATGCATCTAAGAAGTGCATAAACATGAATTAGAAGAAGGGTGTATTCATTATGTTTGAATCAGGGTGAAGGAATGTGTTCTTTAAAGTTTGGATCATCCATCAGTTGTTGTAGCATTTCATCTTGATTCAACCATTTTTAGGTAATCAGGTCAGTGATATTTTTATTCATCTATGGGGTCGTTTCTCATGTAAGTTAGGTTCCCTATAAGGTCTTTGATGGGTGCAACAAAGGGTTAGTGTCTCACTAATACAAATCATGCAAATTGTTGTGCAATAATTACAAGTTCTTTGTTATGAGTAAATTACTAGAGGTTTCAATGGTTTTTTAAATATTTATTGAGGATATAGGTTTCCCATTATATGGTGTTCATACACCTTAATGTCCTAACTCAATTTGTGTTCCTTGTTGCTTAATTGGATGTTGGTCCTAATAAGCTCACATCTGAACCATTGGTACAGTTGATTTTTGAATAAATGTTAATATATAAATGCTAGAGAAATTTTTCAGAAAAGAGGATTTTTTACCGATTTAAATTTTTGAAAAAATCAACATTCTCATTCCAATTAGCTTTTAACACATTTTTGGCATTTAGAGCTTTATTAAAAAAGGAATGTCAACATCTCCAAAGAAAAAAATAACATGAAGGAATCAATTTCTTACAATGTTTCACTCTTTTTTTACACAACGCTTTTAAGGTTACTTAAAACCCATCTGATTTTTCTATGTATACAAGGCTACTTTCTTTTGCTCTTATTTTTCAATTCTAATTTAATTTTATGCAATGCTTCTAAACCTTATCTCACATCAGCAAGAAACAATCTCCAACTTAAACACTATTTACTAGTACGCTTTAATCCCCTGGGTATATGAGAGGAACTTATAGTTTCCATGCCTCACATTAATCACTTCAAAATAAATTTTCCACTCAGACACTATTGGCTACACCCTTTATTCACAAGTAGTAAAGATAATCTTATATCTACTTATGTCATCGATTATTCACTCAAAAATAAAGTGGAAAATGTAGACACGAAATCTTTGCATTGAGTAAGGATTAATAAGTCCTAAAGAATACAAATGTATACATGATTCTTTTATAAAACTAGTGGTTGACATCCCCTGTTGGCCTCTTTACTTTATCTACACCAAAGTTTTAGTGGAGTTACACATCTTAATGAGCCTTGTCAATAAATGCATTGAACATTTTATTTTTAGGTCCTCATACAAAGCGCTCAAATAGGACAAAAGTCACTTCAGATGCTACATGTCCCTAAAATCTCTTTCAAATTTCTTAGGATCTCTTTTGGGTATATTTTAGAAGCTTGGTCCCAATTTTAGTACTTTGGGTTTGACCTTTCAGTTGTACATCCTCTTCATTGTCAAACAAGGGATTCATACATTGTGATTATGCATTTTATATGAAATATAATTAATTATTTTATAGTAACTTACTAGTAAATAATGATATAAATGAAATACAAAAAATATGTGACAAAGCAACTAAGAAATAAATAATGAAACCCTAAGCAAATGAGAGGGAAAGATGACTTAGTTGATTTGTGCAACCTAGAGAATGATCTGGATTGGTAAAATTGAAAAGGAAAGAAACATGTCCCAACAGAGCTCGAAAGGGTTTGAACCCTAGAAATGTAGATGGACACAGAGTGCCCACATAGGAGGACAGGGGCATGCCCCAGGTGTTAGTGACTGATATGGGCGCCTGTGTCTGCTAAAATGCTCAGGTTCTAATCTTTTATGGGTTAGAAGATTTCATTGTTGATCTCACCTTTTGTCACTCTGTTTTTTGTTATGTCACTGAGTTACCTGTAACCTTAAAAAAATGACTACCTACACATGCCCACAAACCACATCAAATCCTAATAAAAAAGATGCAAAATGGGAGTCAGACTGACCTCAGATAGGTCACCCAAAGAGTGAACTTATGACCGAGCATTGCACTACATCTCAGACTCCATGTAGTTCTTGTGTTGTGTGTGTAATGATGCCCTAGGTTTCCCTTGTGCAAGTTTACATGATGATAGCGTGGGAGCTAGATCTAGATTGTATCCAAGTATGCAAATGTGTGTGATGAAATAGAATGAACTCCCCTCCTATGTTGTGTATGCAGAATGAATGCAGCCCTTGTCCCTTGTATGGATGTGCTAGATGTATGCCTTGTAATGCTCTTATGCCTTTGATGCAAGCTTAGGTGGTGATAGATAATGCTTATAGTGCTTGGCCCCTTATTTGAGAGAAGTAACTAAGTATATATATGATTCCCTTGTTTGAATTTCATAATTGACAACTGAAAGGCTGACCCAAAGTTTTAAAAGGTGACCAAAAGGTGAAAAGGACCCAAAAGAGTAAGAAAAAGATAAATAGAGGGCAGGGCACCCAAGAGGGATAGGAGCACCTGGGCGCTTCTGTCCTAACTGGGCACTAGTGTCTGAGGCCATAAAAGATAAATCAAGTCAAGTGTTGACAGAAGTTGTAAGATGTGTAAAGCCAGTAAAGTGCAAGAGATAAAGCAAAAAAAGAGCCAAAAGGAGTTGTCAACCACTAGTTTTCTTTCTTAGGAATCATGTATACATTAGTATGCTTTAGGACCTAGAAATGTACCCAAGTGCATAGATTTTGTGTCTACATTTTCCCCCACTTTATGTTGTTGAGTGAATACTTGATAACATAAAGTAGATAGAAGATGTGTACCTTGTAATCCTGTAGAGAAGAGTGTAGCCGATAGTGTGCCGAGTGGACAAGTAGCATGAAGTGATCATAATGTGAAGCATGGAAACTAGGAAAGGGAGGTAGACCCTAGGGGTGAAGTGTATGCGTAGTAGTGTGTTGTTTGAGCTTGTGCTTGTAGATGTGAGATGCTTCTTGTAAGGACAAACCTGCAAAAGAAGAGAAAAAGAGTAGTCAAAGTCTCGTATGTGAAAAATCAGAGTAATGTATGTATAAGTATGTAAAAGTGTGTAAAAAGTAGTAGTAAGGAAAGAGTGCACCTTGATGTATGAGAGAGTATAAAGGATAGAAAGGGAGAGCAATTTGTCCTGTTTCTTTGGAGATGTTGCATTTGAGTGTCTTGTTGCCAAAGAGTGATCATTTTTTGGGCAATCTCATGCCAAGAGTGAGTTTTTTGGGCGATCTCATGCCAAGTGCAATTTTTTGGGTGATCTCACGCCAAGAGAAGAGTGTTTGGGAGAGAGGTATTATTTTTCTCTCCTTCCATGACACTTCTCAAATAAGTGCCACTACAGATGGTACATGTCCTGATTTGTAACAATTTGTAACCATTTCGTAACTGAATTGTAATGTAGTATTGAATGAATTCTGTAACTGAAGGCAAGTGCATGATACTATAGATTCGTACTGTAACTACTGGAAATTGTGCTGAAATGAGAAACTATTTGATTTTTCCCCTAGAACATAAGCACCCAGGTGGGACACAAGCACCCACCATTCCTATCTATGGGGAGCTAGTGTCCACTGCTCTGTGTTTGTGATCCAAGTCTTGATTCTAGACCACTCTGTATGACTATGTGTCCTTTGCCAATTCTTGTACTGTGTTGTTTGTATTTCTGGAGCTTTGAGCTTGTTGGAAGGGTGATTTGTTCACCCAATAGATGTCCCCCTCGTTTGGGGTGCATGTGACTGAATGTAGGAGGATGCGGCCCAAACGAGGGGACCTAATTCTTATATGCATATCTGAGATTGGATACCTACATGGGGTAGGGGATGTGCATGGTAGAAACCAAGGCACGTGCAAACAAATGGGCTAGAAACAAGTGTTAGTGTAAAAAAGATAGCATGTAATAGAAGACAATGTAACAAAGAAACTATGAAGACAAGAGGGAACGCACGAAAAGTTGGGTTTTATACATGGGACACCACTCACAATGTCACAAGACAATCAGGGCCAAGCGGCCATAAAGAAAACAATGATCAAGAAGACATAGGGCATAACCTGTAAACAATAACAAACAATAGTAAACAAGAAGTGACAGATAACCATGGTTGTATAGAATCCTGCAAGGAAAATGCTACACATGAAGCACCCGTTAGCATGTTAGAAAGATAAATAGTATGTCAAAGCATGTATATATCAGTGAAAAGTAAAGTGATAGTGACAAGAAATAGTAAATATGTAACAATAGGACCTGTGATGTGTGGAGTATGAGAGTAGCAAAGGTAGATGCCCCCAAGAGCCTCGACAGGACTGGTAAAGAGTAGTGTCAAGCATCATGCATCATGTAAGAATATGTAAAAGTCTATGCATTCACCTCAAGATACCATGTGAATGCACATGTGTGTATAGAAAAATATAATGACATACTAAGTATCCAACTAGCATAGGAAACAAAGTGTAACATGTAAGTAGTATAAGCTAACAAGAGTAAATGTACAACCAAGATGTGTAGATGTAGTGTGCATGTGATGGTGTGATGCGATATGTAAAATGTGTAGATAAGAGGAGACACGTTCCCCCAAGTATAATGTGTGTGAGATGAGGTTCATTTTAGGAATGCTCCCTCAACAGTCAAGTATGAACCATAGAACAAGAGTGCATCATCAGGTAATGAAGGTAAAGTATGTTTACCAGAGATGTGGTGATGCTTAGAAAGATAGTGCGATGCATGAAGCACAAAGCATAGTCAGTAGCAAGATCATCAGGTAATGAAAGTATGTGAGGTTCATGGAGGAATTGTACCCTCAACAAAATGTCAAGTAAACCATAGAACAAGAGAATGCGTGTCATCGGGTAATGAGTAAATTATTTACAATATTCATGTGAGAACAGATGCATATGGAAATGATGGTATGTGTATGAATGCACAGAAAGGTAGACATGAAGCAAAAGCATGAAGTGTAATATATAAACTATGAGTAGACAATAGAGACAACTAATAGTGGGGGGGGGGGAAAAGTGCAATGCCCCCCAAGTGTGCGAGGGATAGAAAGCTATCCAATGATAGTGAAGAGTGAGACCCCTTATTTGGTATCTAAGAAAGAGAAGGCATGTGACCATGGTCTAGAACGGTGGTGTAGGAGAGTATCTATGTGTATGTGAGGGAGACCAATGTGGTAAAGGAGGTGGAGAACACATATGGGAATGGGCTTCCTGAGTAGGGGACTTAGGCCAATGAGGTGGAATAATGGACCGGTGAGGATGATAGGGTCATGATGTAGGCCGTGTATGAATGGGAGAGCTAGGTGTAGAGATAGATTTAGACTTGAGAGGTGTATGAGGCCTAGATGTGATGACTGGTGTTGAAATAGAGGTAAGAGTGGGCCAAGGTAATGGTGTATGTGGTGGAATACCTTTGATGGTGACAACTTACTTGTTATGAATGAACTTAAGACATAAGTGGAGCATGGAAGGGATAACTTGGGTAGCTCAGAGCCAAGGGAAACCTAAGACCATGTCATGACCATTGATTTCAGATGTAATGAGGAATGGTGTTGGTATGGTAAGGGACCCAATAATAATGGGAAGGATGACATGACCATAAGAATTAGGGACTGGAAATGTGATTTGAGAAGTTGGAAAGTTGATAGCTAGCAAGAGTGCCACAAAGCATGCATTGGAAAGGGCCAAGGATGGACCATAGTATTATTGACTATATGAGTACCAATGGAAGCATTAATATGCAGCGAATCACAGGAAATGTAGCATGGTAATCATGATCCGAGAATGTAATAACTGGTGGTGGCATGTCAACAGTAGAAATGAGAAAATCAAGTGGCTCTGATGAGGGAGGAGGCACAACATGATATGTATGATTAGTAGAGGAATCAATAGCTGACTTGTCATGTTTTGGTAATGGGTCATTGAATATTTTAAGATTTTGATTATCATTGACCGGTTTGGAAGTAGATGGCGTTGGGATCTCGATTGCATTGTTATCGATAAGATCTTGAATAATATGTCTGATCTTAAAACAACAATATGTAGAGTGGTCATTGCATTGGTGGTAATCACAGTGTGTGCATTTTCATCATAGTTACAACATGTGGTCGAGAAGGATCTAGATTGAGTGGTGGAGGGAGAGTAATAGATTACTTTCAATGAGTTGGTAATAGGAACCAAGGTGCATAAGGTAGCTTAGTAAAGGTGTGTCTCATGGATTGCAATTGAAGCTTGGCCAGTGGGAAACAACATTGATAGTAGCTTTAGCATTGGTAGGCTTAGTAAGATGGTTTGAATGTGGATTTAGCTTGAAACTTGTTGGAAGATGAGGAGGAAGAAGTATCATAATACTTCAATTTTCCCATAGATAGTAGTTTTATTTCATGTAATTTGAGTGTATGACATAATTGATCAAAGGAAGGAGAGTCTTGAAAATGATACTCTCTTGGAGTGGAGGTAAAATAATTTGAATGAATAGATCTTGTTATTCTGAATCAACTAGGACATTGGTCATTTTAGCAAGGTTGTTCTTATAGTGCAAGACATAGTCCGCAAGATGTTCATTGGATCCTTGTTTGATTTTGGCTAGTTGCACATAGGATATCTTAGTGCCGATATTTATAGAAAAATGAGCAAGGAATGCATCAGCTAAATATGTAAAATATGTTACCAAATGGACAGGTAGATCATAGAACCATCACATATATAGTCATGTAAGCTTGAGAAATAATTTGGCCAATAGTGTAAGGTCATCAACATCGTCAAGACATGCAACATGAAAGGATCTAAGGTTCTCATGAGGGTCTCCATGGCCATTGAAGATTAGGAACTTAGGTACGATGAAGTTAGGAGGTAATGGATAAGAGGAGATGGTGGGTAAAAGGGATATGAAGGAGGATTGAGGAGTCTAGAGATGGAAAGAAGGATGAAGAGGTTTGTTGTAATTAGCAAATTTGGGTTTGAAAATCATGGTATAATGAGGCTAGGTTAGGAGTGTGTGAAGAGGAAGCATGTTGTGTGTGAGAATTAATAGGGAGGGTAAAGTGATTTGTAGCTAGTAGACCATAGAAATGAGGACAATAGATGTAGGTGGAAGAGTGGTGGCGAAATGAGAGGGAAGTTTCATAATAGGAAGAAAAGTACCATTCAAGAGGCTAAAGTGAGTTGAGCTCAATTAACTAGTGGCCTCATTAGGGCATTATAATAAAGATGCTAGTATTGAGGATTTTATAACCTGGAATTGCTTGTACCCAAGTGCAGATTTTGAGAAGTAATAGAACACCAAAGAAGACAATATTATAGATAAATGATCTCAATATTCAAGTAGAATAGCTTAGCCACTTTGAGGGGGAAACCTCCAAACCATACAATAAGACTCAAATACTCAATATGATGATCAACTACTACCTACTAAGTTCAGCACAATCTATAAGTGTGGTAGTAGATGGTCCAAAAAAATATTTATTTTGAAAACTTACATCCCCTATATATACTATTTAATGAAATTACTTATAATTCAAATTAAGAGTAAAATAGAACACAAAATAACACAATATTTCAGATATAATAAGATCTCAATATGCAATTAGAATAGTTTGCCACTTCGAGGGGGCAACCTCCATATGTTAAATGTGGCCATCACCTATATATACTATTCATATGTTATGGCCATACTAAGCATGAGAAAGTATAAATGACATAATAAAATGATATGGTAAGCCACAAGTCGGCTACTCATATCCTAATACAAGAAATAGGTTAAGGGCGTAGCATGCCCTTCCCCTTCAAACCAACATTGTCCTCAATGTTGAATAATCCTGGATGTTGCTGCAGAAAACCTTCATCCTCCCAGGTCGCATCCTCTATGCTCAGATTCTTCCACTTGATCAGATATTCCTTAATGTCTCTAGTTCTCAGCCTCTTAGTACGTGTTTGCAAAATATTCTCTGGCTCCAAAATGATTCTTCCTTCCTCATCAAGTTCTGGTAGCTCTGTTTGGGCTGCAAATTTCTGTCCAATAACCTTCTTCAGGAAAGAAACATGAAATACTGGGTGTATGCATGAAGATTGAGGCAACTCTAGTTTATAAGCAACACTTCCAATTTTCTGTAGAACCTGATAAGGACCATAATATTTAGGAGCAAGTTTGTTGTCCTTTTTCTGTTGCTTTAGGGACATCTTCTTGTAATGTTGCAGGTGTACAAAAACCCAGTCACCAATTTCAAAATTTCTTTCACTACGGTGTTGATCTGCTTGTTGTTTCATCCTGTTTTGTGCCAATGCCAAATTCTCCCTCAAACCAGCCAAAACCTGTTGTTGATGTTGAATGTGTTCCTCAACATCTCTGACCTTAGTTTGCACCCTCAAGGAAGAAGTGATAGATGGTGGATGGTAACCATATAATGCTAAAAATGGGGTCATTTGAGAAGAGGTATGAAAAGATGGGTTATACCACCATTCTGCAAGTGGTAGCCATTTAACCCAACGTTCCTGCTTATCTGATACAAAACAACGTAGATACCCCTCTAAGCATTTGTTGACCACTTCCATTTTGCCCATCAGTTTGAGGATGGTAAGATGAACTGTGAGCTAGCTGAGTACCCAAACATGCAAATAATTATGTCCAAAAATTACTCGTGAAAATAGGATCACGATCACTTACAATTATCTTTGGGGTTCCATGTAGCTTTTGAATTGTCTCAAAAAAATAGTTGCGACTGTACTGGCTGCAAATGGGTGTGACAGGGCACAAAAATGGGCATATTTTGTGAGCCTATCCATAATCACCAAAATAACATTCTTACCCTCTGAACAAGGCAACCCTGTAATGAAATCCATGGAGACCTCCTCCCACCTCTGGCTAGGAATTGGTAATGGTTGCAATAGACCTGGTGTCTTAATGGTTTCACCTTTGTTCTGTTGGCACACCAAACACTCTGATACAAACTTTTGTACATCACCCTTGAGTCCTTCCCAAAATAATTCTCTTTTTATTCTATGATATGTCTTCAAAAACCCAGAGTGTCCTCCAACAGGTGATGCATGTAGCTCTGCAAGAATCTTATGCTTCAACTCAGAATCTTTGCACAAGTATAACCTGTCCTTGTACCATAGGGCATTACCTTTCCACTCAAATTTGTTAGATGTTATAGAAACTTGCTTGATATTCTGTATTAGAGCTTGTGTATCCTTGTCCTGATCCCATTCCAATCTTGCTTCATCTACCCAATCGGCCTTCAACATGGACATTGCACATAGTAATGCATCTGTGGATGTATCCCTTCTGGACAACACATCAGCTACTACATTTTCTTTACCCTTTTTGTATATGATTTCAAAATCATAACCCAACATTTTTGTTACCCACTTTTGTTGTTCCTCAGATGATAATATTTTCTCCAAAAAGTATTTGAGACTATCATGATCAGTTTTCACCTTGAAGTGTCTACCCATTAGATAGGGCCTCCATTGCTTGACCGCATGAAGAATAGCCATCATTTCTTTCTCATAGATAGGTTTGAGCAGATCTTTTCCTTTGAATTGGTGACTCTCAAATGCAATTGGTCTTCCTTCCTGCATTAGAACTACTCCCAATCCTGATCCTGAAGCGTCACACTCAACAATGAAGGTTTTTGAGAAGTCGGGAGTAGCCAAAACTTGGGTGGTGCACATGGCTTCCTTCAACTACTCAAAGGATTTAGTGGCTACGTCCGTCCAATGGAAGGCATCCTTCTTTAGCAATGCAGTGAGTGGAGCTGCAATTCTACCATATCCCCTCACAAATCTTTTGTAGTACCCTGTTAGTCCTAGGAACCCTCAGATATTTTTGAGAGTTTTGGGCCTTGGCCATTCCACCATAGCTTTGATCTTCTGAGGATCAACTTTGACACCTTCATGGGATACAATGTGACCCAAGTACTCTACCTCTTGTACACCAAAAGAACATTTGGATGGCTTTGCATAAAGCTTATGTTTCTCCAAAACTTCCAACACTTTATCTACATGTTGCAAGTGTTCTTCCCATGTCTTACTGTAAATCAATATGTCATCAAAGAAAACTAATACAAATTTCCTTAAAATGGCCTAAAAACAGTGTTCATCAAGCTTTGAAATGTTGAGGGAGCATTTGTAAGACCAAAGGGCATTACCAAAAACTCATAATGGCCCTCATGAGTCCTGAAAGCCATTTTATGAACATCTTCCTCTCTTATTCTAATTTGATGGTACCCCGAACGAAGATCCAATTTTGTGAAATAAATAACACCATGCAATTCATCAAGTAAATCATCAATTACTGGAATAGGAAACTTATCTTTGATGGTGTACTTGTTGAGTTCTCGGTAATCTGGACACATCCTCCATGTTTCATCCTTCTTACGTACCATGACCACTAGTGAAGAATATGCACTCTGGCTATGCCTGATGATACCTGCCTTCAACATTTCCTGCACCATTTTCTCAATCTCACTTTTCTGGGAATATGGGTATTTGTATGGTCTGATGTTAGGTGGTTGGCTCCCTGGAATCATCTGAAATGGCATGATCATGATCCCTAACTGGTGGTAGTCCCTTTGGAATTGCATCAAAAATAGACGAGTGAGCATCAACAATCTTCTGAAGATCGGGTGGCATTGAAGACTCTGTATTTTGTACCTCTATGGAAAATAACTTTGCTACAAATCCATCTACTCCTTTTTTGAGAACCTTCTGCATCTGATGAGAGCTAATAATCTGTGGAGACTTAGCTACCATCCCTTTCAATTGTATTGTTCTTCCTTCTGAATGAAATCACATGAACAATTCTTGGAAATTCATCTCTATGGTACCCAAGGTTGTGAGCCATTGGACACCCAAAACAATATCTGCCCCTCCCATAGAAATAAAAAACATAGGCAAGTCTAACATGTAGTCCCCCATGGAAAGCTTGATACTATGACACTTTCCTGTGCACTTGACTGTCCCACCATCCGCAATCATAACTTGCATTTCTGGAGCTGGGTAAATAAAACAATTGAGGTGGGCAACTAACTTACTATTTATGAAGTTATGAGTACTCCCTGAGTCAATCAACACTGTCACCTTCTATTTTTTGAGATAGCCAATAACCTTGAGTGTTTGAGGAGTACTAATACCTGACAACGCATGGCAAGAAATTGTAGGTTGGTGATCCTCTACTTCATCTTCTATTGTTTCCTCAGCCTCTCCTATAATTTCAGCTTCCTCTTCATCCTCATTTCCTCCTTCAATATAGAACAACTTCTTCTCAGCACATTTGTGTCCCAGTCCATATTTGGTGTCACAGTTAAAACATAATCCTTTTGCTCTCTTTTCTTCCATTTGTTGAGGAGTCAGTCTAATTGGTTGAGCAAATGATGGGGAAGAGGTACTACGGTCTCTGGTGTTAGTGAAAGGTTGCCTCCTACTGCAAAGAAAATTTTCCTCTGCCCTACGTGCCATGATAATAGAATCAGAAATCTTGAGTGGATTAAACATATGTACCTCATGCTCAATGTGGTCCTTAAGACCCCCAAGAAACAAGTCATTCAGATTCCCTTCTGTAATATTCTCCACCCTTAAGGATAGGTTCTTGGAATTGATGCACATAATCTTTGACTGATCCTGTTTGTCATAACTTTTCCAATTGACTAAAGTAGTTATCTGAAACACTGGAACTATAGTGCAATTGCAACTCCTCGGTAAAAATTGTCCAAGTGACACTGAGACCATTCTTCTGCCTCTGAGCACATAACCATCGATACCAGATGAATTGGTCTAGTTCAAGATACAGGGATGCCAAGGTCACCTTTTGTCCTGATGGGGTTTGATGTAACTCAAAGAAGTTCTCCATTTGATTTATCCAATTCAATGGATCCTTCCCATCAAATTTGTGCATCTCCACTTTTGGCATCATGTTCCGTGGTTGCGAATAAGTTGGAATCTGATTGGGCTGGAAAAGTGATCCAACTTGGTTATTTTGACCATTATTCTGAACTGAAGATCCTCCTTGGTTGAGTTGGGGCTGATTTGGGACATACTGTTTACCCTTTATATGTTGTATGATATCATCCAATCACTGGTTGATTTGGTCTATGTCTCCTTTACAGGCCACCTCAGATTGTAGATTTCACAGATCATACTCAAGTTGGCTCACCTTATGATCAACTGAGGTAAACCCTAGTGCTGAGGAATTTGTATTTACCCCTTCTGACTCCAACTCTTCAATTACTACCCCATCTTTATCTGGGGTTTTACTCGGAGTGACAGGATTCTTTTTGGCTCTTGTGGAAGGCCCCACCATGATGTCAAACTCTAGGGTTTAGGGTTTCGATACAAATTCAGCCGAATAGGAAAAAACATAGAGAAGATACTACCAATATTTTTTTGAGAGATTTCCGAAAATATAAATTATTTTGAAAAATTCTGAAATATGCGGCTTATAGAGTGAATTTATGAAAAATCATAAAATGGAAATAACTATTGCAAAATAGATCAAAATATGCTAAAATTTTTAGAGGAGCTTACTTGAGATGTTTCTGAACTGTGGTAAAAAAATCTTTGAAAAATTCGCAAGCTTCCACAAGATATGGTCGAAACAAAAAAAAAGGGTTTTTGACCTAATTTTTGGCCCAGATCGCTGCTCTGATACCACTTGTAATGGAATTACTTGTATAATTCATATTATGAGAAGTAATAGAACACCAAAGAACACAATATTGCAGATAAATGATCTCAATATTCAAGTAGAATAGCTTAGCCACTTCGAGGGGGCAACCTCCAAACCATACAATAAGACTCAAATACTCAATATGATGATCAACTACTACCTACTAACCCCTATATATACTATTCATATGTTATGGCCATCACCAAGGCCGACCTACTAAGCATGAGAAAGTATAAATGACATAATAAAATGATATGGTAAGCCACAAGTGGCGAGAAAATTTGTCTTGTGGAAAAATTGGTGGGTTTCAAGCCAACGCTATGGGAATCTAAGTCCCTCTACTTGAACGGTGCAGCTTCCGTATGTGCATGCATGAAAAAGTGGATTTCAATGGTGGCCTTTCAACCAGAGATCCAACAGGGGCACTCCACTGACCCTGTGGCAAAGCTAGCAATTTCTCACTAGAGAAGAACTTTGTCTGAGAAAGGGGAAAGGGAGTGAGAATGGAGGTAGGAGAAACTAATGTTGTGAGTAGAATATCAGATGCCCACACACATTAATTAGAAATTTCATTTACATGCATTTATAGTCATAAGAAAAACAAATCCATAGGAGAAGCACAAGACCAAATGAAACTCATTGGTCACAAAGTACCAATCAATCCCTCAATCAAAAAGGCCAAAATTCCTTCTTTTATTATTGAAGCTCGAGCAGAGTTTGTACATAGCTTGAGAATGGAAGAAATTCGAGGAAGAAGAGAAAATAGAAGCAATGTGGCGTTTTCTATCTTTTCCAGGTACAGAGCACTCTGGTCTTTTTTGAAATCAATCGCCAACCCTTGGAATGACATCAAGAAGCCATTATATTCTTCACAAGAAACCATTACAACTTCACAAATCCTCAACACCTTTTCAAATTACTCTGTTGTGAAGAAAACTCTCATGGCGGGTTAAAACCAGATCTTGCAAAGCAACCGTTACATTCGATTTGCTAGTTTAAATATAGACCATTTGATTTGCTCCTCTAACTCTGAAATTGGGCCATCCATGTGGTAGGAAGGGATTGGAGTGGTTACGGGGGAAGCCTTTCACATTTTGTGATTTTTTGTGAGATTTGGAAATTTGGAACAAATTGGCCCGCAGCCCCGCTTTGAATTTTCAACTTAGACATGTGGCACATTCTTATTGGAAATGGGATCGTGACCCTTTTCTCAACATTTTAACCTTTTTTGGAAAAAGGCTCAAAAACTCAATTTCCTCCACTGGCCCGCTGCTCTGATTTGACTAGGACATGTGGCACGTTCTGGTTGGAGATGGGGTCACGTCTCTTTTCTAAACATTTTAACCTTTTTTGGAAAAAGGCTCAAAAACTCAATTTCCTCCACTGGCCCGCTGCTCCGATTTGACTTTTCACATGTGGCATTTGACTCTGGTTGGAGATAGCCTGGGGGTTGCGGAACTTTTTTAAACTTTTTAACCTTTTTTTTGGAAAAAAGGCTCAAAAACTCAAATTTCTCCGCTGGCCCACTCCTCCACTTTGACTTTTCAACTGGCGGGCCTGAGACCTTTGGTTGGAGCCATGAGAGCATTCTAGAACTTTTACTTCAACCTTTTTTGGAATTTGGCTTCAAAGTTTCCCACGTCCTCCGCTTTGACTTTTCAACGGTGGGCTCCCTTTGAATTTTTGGGCTCTGCTTTGATTTTTCCAAAAGTGCCCAAATGGCCCGCTCGTCTTTTGACTTTTCAACAGTGGGCTTCACTTTGACTTTTTCCCTGCGGGCTTCAACTTCTTTTACCTTTATAGCTTGATCAGGGCCGCATGGGGAAAATTTACCATTTTTGCCAAAAGTGACCAAAAGTGTTAAGTTCACCAAAAATCCCATTCCTCCCCATCCAATAGGATCTGACCACATACCTGCATTCATTGGGGTCAAAATTTGATGGGGAAAAGACGCCCGTCATCCCGACTATGGAAAATATGCAGAGGAAGAAAACTTCATCATTTTGAGTCCAATTTTTGAATTTCCTTCACGAACCAGAGGCATGGAGGAAAAACAATGATTTGACGACCCAGGCCATAGAACAAGTGAACAATTTTGATCAAAAATGGAGGTTACAAAGAGGATATTATGTGCACAGACTGGGAAATGGAGGATTTCTAAAAATGAGCAAAACATAGAGGTTTAAACAGCTCTAGGGCACGACTTTTGCTAATTTCTTGAATCTCTAACTTGGCTTAAACACCAACAAAGGGCATGAGCTCAAAAAATTTGAATTTGGCTATGAAAACACAGAGTAGTTTTTGGGAGACAACAACTGGCTCTAGCTTGGGGACATGGCGTGAACTGGGCATGGCTAGGGCACGACATGAGGATCCAGAATCTCAAGTTTCAAAACATATTACGTTGACCAGTGCCTTATCCATTGGGCCTTGCAGAGTCATGTACAATTCTAAGAAAGAATGAAGAAGGAGGAAACACACAAGCCAAACCACACACAACAAAAACCAAACAAAACTAAACCAAAACCACACAATAGAAAAGGGAAAAACACACCTACAAAATCACCTATGGTACAAGGCGGGGGACAACCCTCTTTCACTGATGATATAGTTTCAAGTATTTCCCACTTCGAGGAAATTCCAATGGCATTCCATCCAAGTATGAGAGGAGAAAAACATTCTCACCACAAGCTCCATGAATTTGGAATGGGCCAAGCCATAATGAATCAAACTTTCCATGGCTGCCCTTTGGTTCTCTTCTCTTGTCCCAAAGCAGGAAAAAATCTCCAACCTTGAATTCTCTTGCCTTTTCCCTCTTGTCAAAGATCTTCTTCACTTTCAATTGGTGTTCTTTAATTCTATCCACCACTTGGCATCTACTTTCCTCCAGCTTCTCCAGGAAGAGGATCCTCTTGTCAATGGAGTCTTTGTATTGACCATCTTCTATTTCTTGCAGCAACTTGAGAGCTGACATCTCAATTGTGAGAGGAATCTCTACCTCAACTCCATACAACATTTGGAAAGGTGACATACCTATTGCCTTCTTAGGAGTGATCCTATCGGCCCACAATGCATCATATAACTTCTTGTGCCAGTTCCTTTGATTCTCATCTACCAGCTTGTGAACAATGGTCACAATGTTCTTGTTTCTTGACTCAACTTGACCATTTCCCTGTGGATAGTAGTCAGAAGAGTGAGATAAGGAGATTCCAAAACCATAAAAAAACTCTGTGAGCTCCTTTGAAGAGAAATAGGTGGCATTGTCTACAACAATCTTCTGTGGTACTCCAAAATGGACAATGATATTCTCCTTGATGAAGTTGTAGACTGTTTCAGAGCTGGCTTGCTTGGTTGGAATGGCTTCCACCCATTTAGTGAAGTAATCAGTTGTAGTGAGTACATAAGTATGCCCTGCACTTGAATGAGGATTCAAAACACCAATAAAATCTAGCCCCCATTGCTGAAATGGTTCTTCAATCACCACAGGCCTGAGTGGTAATGCAACTAGTTGTGGCTTTCCAACAAATTGTTGGCATGCTTTGCATTTGGAAACCCAATCTTGAGTGTCTACAAAGATGGAGGGCCAATAATATCTCCCTCTTGAGAATCTTATGTGTGGTGACCATTGCTGAGAAATGTCCACCACAAGCTTGATCATGATATGCCCTGAGCAACTTTTCTTGTTGCTCCTTATCTACACACCTGAGGAAACAACCATCTAGGCCTCTCTTGTAAAGTGCATGATTCCAGATCACAAACTTGGATGCCTTTAGCTTGAGTGTCCTTCTTTTTTTGTAATCAAGATGAGGAGGGCATTCTCCATAAGTGAGGTAGTAAGCAATGTCAGCATACCACTCATCAGTAGTGGTGACAAAGAGCACTTGTGGACTGTCTCCTAAACAGGTTGAGAAAACACCATCCTTTTCTCCCTGTTGAGCCTTGAGAGCTTCATCTTCAACAATCAGCTTGCACAAACCATTTCCTCTTACCAGATTAGAGGGTCTAATCTCCAAGTCATACTCTTGGGTCTTTGCAATCCAACTTCCTCTCTTAGCCCCAGGATCTTGTTGAGTCAAAATGGACTTGATTGCACTTCCAGGGACCATCACCACTGTATGGGAATTGAGAATGTAGAATCTGAAACTTTTAACAACTTTGACCACTGCGTAGGCATGTTTCTCCAATTGGTTGTACTTTAGCTCATGATTTTTCAAAGGACAACTCATGAAAGCAATGGGTGCTTCCAAACCTTCATCATTTTTTTGAACAAGGACAACAGAGAGTGTATGTTCTGATGCATAGCAATACATGATGAAATCCTTGTTGAAATCTGGAGATACAAGAGTTGGAGCTTTGGAAATGGATTTCTTGATCTCCTCAAATGTTGTTTTTCCTTCCTTATTCCACTTGAAACTTGCTTGAGGCTTCATCATGGAAGTTATATGCTTAGTCAGTTCAAAAAACTCAAGCACAAAATGATGAAGGAAGTTTACCTTTCCAAAGAATGAATGAACTCCCTTCTTGCTGGTTGGTAAGGCTAGTGATTGGATAGCTCTTGATCCTCTCAGGATCAATGTGTGCTCCATGTTTTTTCACAATGTGTCCCAACAACTTACCTTCTGTGACTCCAAAAATGCACTTCTTTGGATTTAGAGAAATGCCATGTTTCCTACACCTTGCAAGGACTTGCTCCAAATGACTGATATGATCTCCCCTCCTCTTTGAAAAAACCATGAGGTCATTAAGGTAAATGACAATGCAATGTTTCAAATCTTTGAAGGCCAATTCCATTGCTCTCTGGAAAGTGGCTCCAGTATTGATCAAGCCAAAATGTATTCTGTGTAGGAAAAAGTTCCCCAAGGTGTTGTGAAGGTTGTTTTGTTGCAATCCTCTTCTGCCACCTTTGATTTGGTTGTACCCTGAGAAATCCATCAAGCAAAGAGAGCATCTTAGATCCAGTGACTTCTTGCAAAATATGATCCATGATTGGAAGAGGGTAGTTGTCCTTGAGAGATGCCTGATTCAGATTTTGAAAGTCTACACAAATCCTTATTTCCCCATTCTTCTTCCTTACTGGCACAATGGTCAGCCACCCATGTTGAATGGTGGATGGGGAAGATGATTCTAGCATTGAGCATCTTTTTGCCTCTTCTTTGATAACATCAGAAATCTTTAGATTGTAGGGCCTTTGTTTTTTCCTGAAGGGCTTAGCTCCTTGCTTCAAAGGAATGGAATGATGCATTTCCTTTGGCTAAAAAGATTTGAGTTCATCATAGGAATAGGCTAGGACATTTGAGTACTTTTAAAGCAGAGAAACAAACTTTCTCTTCTCTTGTGGTGAGCAGCATTTACCAATGTTAACCATCCTTGGATTCTCTGAAGTGCCAATGTTTTCTTGATCAAAATCAGATGGACACCAAGAAGATTGTTTTTCTTTCTCTTGGATGAACCTATCATGCTTGTCAAAGAGGTCTTCCAAAGAAAATAGGCATTTGGGGATTTTGTTTCCTTTCATTTTGATTACTCTCTCTTCATCAATTCCCTCAATTCCTTCCTTCTCTTTTTTGGGGACTAATTCATGGTGTGGGTTCTCACTTCCTTCAAAGAACATATTATTGAAGTTATCCCTTTTTGTCTAAGAAGGCTAGGATCTTGATTGTCATCATTGAAGACCTACCAATGATTTGCATTATCTAGTATGTTGGGTCTGAACACCATCTCAATGGTCAGTTTATCCTTTCTAAAAGAAGGATGAGGTGTCACTAAGGAAGCTGACACTACTAGAGAATCATCCTTTTCATTCTACTCCCTAGGGATAGCTTCAATGGAGAATGCATCAAATGATTCAACGTAGTCCCACACTTTTTTTCTATAGTGCCTGAGCCTTGGGATTTTCACCAATATTGTTGGCAGACCCATTTCAGCACAATCTCAGCATCATCTTTACATCTCAGCTTATTTATTCCCATGTCCTCTACTACATTCATTCCTAAAAGCAATGCTTCATACTCTGCAGTATTGTTTGCATTTCAAATTGCAACTTGTATGGCCTAAAAGGATATATCTCATTAGACGGAGAGTATAATACTACACCAGATCCTAAACCCACTCTGGAATGACTGCAATCAAACTTCATTGTCCAAATTTGATCTTCTTCTTCCTCCATGAGGAGTGGCAAGTTCTCTTCTTTTTGTGATGTAAGAAAGTAGTTTCCTGAGCCCACAATCTTGAAAGAGGATGTTAGCTCTTGGATCATCGGATTTCCTTACTGTGAATTTCATTTTCTTGACTGGCAGCAACTTCTTCATTTCTCATTTCACTGGGATATTTTTAGATGACCAATCCATTTTTATTTCTCCACCCAGATACTCAGATGCAAAAACTTCTTCTCAACAACATACCAAAAGAGGTTGGGATGTCTGCCACCAAGATGGTTAGGAGTGTCTTCTTGTCCGGCGTAATCAGCGAGTGCAACCTGAGCATCCTTGATTCTTCCTACCAATGGAACTTGTTTGGATTCAATTGAGTAGCATGTTCCATTAGGAGGCACACTAACCCTTTTGTTGGTCCCACATTAAATAAATGACCTTGAACAAGCCTTTGATGAGAAGTGACATGTAACCATGGCCAACCTTTCATCCCTGACTAACATGTTTTGAATATTAAAATTAGATCACACTCCCCTTATTCGACAATTTATTATTTACCTAGCCATAACCCCTTTCATTATCCTCACAATATTTATTATTTAAATATCCTAATTGGGATAATGCCCACATATCCACACATACAGTTCACTTAGACACCTCACCAAGCCAGCCTCAACCCTAAGACCTATTCTTAGTAAGTTGCCATAACTAACTAAGACTTACCCAAACCCTAAAAATCAATGCCTACATTCCCTCTAACCACATTCCCGTATGCTTAGAAGGAAGCTTCCATGTCTAATCCATGGAGTAAACGAAACGAGATCTAAGAAAATCAAGGAGGATCTCCCTAGTTTAGTAAACCTAGGAAATCCCACCCTAACTGACACCAGTTACCCTTAACTGTCACCAGTTAAGCCGGAACCACCATCGGTTACCATTTAACCCCAAAACAACCTTATTTCAAGGTTGGCACATTTCTGAGAGATAATCACATCTTTTGAGAACAAGTGACGAAAAAGAGCTACATGCAAGCAGAACCAGCATTAGATATACACATCAGAGCATCCATAGCCAAGGACCTGAATTGAGCATCACTCCTGCACAACCATCCCAGCCTTCATCTGAGCTATCCGCAAAGAGGAAGTGCTAACACTACATGTAAAGCTTCATTCTTCATTTGATCACCCACCATTTCCAACTAGGCATCAACACCTCCATCCCTCAAACAGTAAGTTCAGTTAACCAATCAAGTAAGTTCATCTATTCATCATTTGGTAGATCCTTTTACATCCATTATTTAGTTTGTTCCTCTCATTTCCATTCCCCCATCATCTACCTCCATGAAAACTTGACCATATTTTTATCCATACCCTTGCACTGCCCATACTCTAGATCTTAATCATTCCTTGCATATCTTGATCCATACCAATCTTTCCATTTCCTTCCATCTTCATCTAACAAAGATCTATCACCCAGCTTGTTTTATTGAGTTTCCTAGTACCCCGAACAATACCGACCCTGGTTACCAGTAACCATCACCGGTTAGCACCTAAATCGTGATACTGGTCATACTAGACCGACACCGGTCTCTATGTCTTTTACCATACAACCAAGAATAGAGCTCCTAAACTTCCACCAAATACCCAAAACCTGTGATCCCCGAGAATCACACCCTGACCCAGAACTAATCAGTACCTAACCAAGACATGACCTTTAGATTCAGTCATAGCTTAGCCTATGTGAACGAATTTGCTTATTGTGTTTTTAAGTGAGATACCTAAATCATTTTAACTAGCAATAGGATTTCCTTTATTTACAGTATTAAATTGTTTAAAACAGTGGATTGATAGCCATCTAGGAAGTATCACACTTCCTGGATCTAGCACATACGCTAGGTAGTCCACTTACATATATTGTTTAACTTTTATTCTGGTGGTCTTGTTTTCCATTTCAGGTAGTTCCTCCTAAGCCAAAAGGAAGCTCTCACGATCAGCTGTGGATTTGGAAGTCATATACGCGTGACAACCTATCAACAAGCATTTCGAACAGGTATTCCTCCTATGCCCATTACCCTTATTTGTTTCATCAACATTTCAAAGAAATGACTCTAGAATCAGGTGAAACATTTTGGCACACCGGTGGGACCCATTCGGGGTTCCTTGCATTCTTTCATTTCTAGGTGAAAACGTTGTATGTTTTTTTCTTTTCTAAAAAGTTCTTACATTAAAATTTATCCCCTGGAATCCACCTCTTCTCTTCTATTGTCTAAAAGCAATCATATTTTGGTGCTTAAAAAGAACATGTCTTCCCTTTCATTAGTATCTGCATTAGTGAAAGAGCATCCCTTCTCCTGTTCATCTATTTGTGGCATCGAATTCTACATTTTAATTTGGGTTTAAAAAACATTGCATTTCATTATGCTTTTTTGCATTAGCTCACATTAATTGAGGGAAACCTATACGCTGGAAGTCATTCCCAGTTGATGGTTGACAAACGAATCATAGAAAAGCACTTTCTTTCTTTTTCTCTCTCTGAGTCTTATCCAAACACCACAAAATTCAAAATATACACATTCTTAAACAACATCTCACCTAGAAGAAGCTGTAGGTGATCACACAATCATGGTACAGTGGGCACCCCGCTAGTTATCTCTATCAAGTACCCCATCAGAGGATGGACCGCCCCCTCCATAACATACTTGAAACCTCACCTTTTAGATCTCCTTCTTTGTAGGAAGCCATCCTCACCAAAAAAACTCTATTCTACAATTCATGAGTCAGTCCTTAAATAGCATAAGCTGAAACAAACATAATAGAAAAGGCACTCTTAGGATCATATTTTCTTAGTGTTTCTACTTGGCTTGCTGTTTTGAGGTGAGAGGATCACGTTCTTCATTTTCTTATTTCATCCTTGCACGCTCCTCATCACAGTTGGTGTATTCCAGCTTAATCTGAGTGTTCCTGGACCATATTCTCATCATTCTCAAAATTCCGGGTTTGATTCCACATAAATTTTAACTCGCAACCACATTTTTCTTCATCACTGTTTCAATTTCACAGTAATCGGTGTCGGTCCAGCAGACCACCATCGGTTACCATCTGACCATCATCGGTTTTACCCAACTGACATCGGTTCCAGTTCTTTTGCTAACCTACCCAAAAGGACACCTTATTCACCTTCTTTAACTTTTCAAAGTCTCTATCACTCTCATCATATCCATTGACTTGTAAATCATCATTAGATCTTGGCATACTTGGCAGATTATTGGCCTTTTACCTTGTTTTTCACCAACTTGTCCACTTTCCACAGTGACCGGACCAGTGGTTACCTGTGACTGGCGTCAGTTTAACCCTAACTAGCATCGGTTATACTGTGTCACATTTCCAGCTGACATTTTCTACCTAATCCACCTACTACCACCTATTTTTCCTATCTCTACTATATTTCTGTGTCATTTACAGAAAACAGTCCTACCTGATCAGTACCTGTTCACATGGTGCTGACCCAAAGACAAGCGAAGTGCCCTCATATTCCATGCCAGTTGTCAACCACTCCCACCTAGTCCTTCACCACCTTCTATTTTATCACCAGTCATGGATCCTATCCAACCTATCTACTATCACTACCGAGACGAGGAGTTCACATGACTCCTTGACCAAAATCCTGCCACCTTGCAGTTTTACCTTTCCCACTCATCCACTCGAGATGCCTCAGGTCAGTTGATATACGACATGCCCATATCTATCCCCCCGACTCTCGTTCCCACTCCTATGTCAGCCCCATCTGGCTCCGTGCTTCCCACATCTACCTTACCCCTAGTCATTTCACAGCTAGGCCCTATACCCACTATGACTGCCATGTCTGCTACATCCATTGCACCCACCACATCCACTATACCTTCGCCAACCACCTAGAACACAACCTCATCCACCCCTATTGTCTTGCATATACCCGTAGCTACATTACCACCCCTAGTGTTGGTGACCCCTACCCCTTTTCAAAACGTCATCCTTTCTATTCCACAATCCTTAGCCCCCATTGCCACTAGGGTCACCACAACCCTTCCACCTCCATATACGTACTATCAACAACCTCCTGTTTCATCTATTATTCACTCTGGGTATGTACCCCCTATTTCACTACCTTCTTCTCAATCTACCTATATGGCAGCACCATATACTGGAATACCACCCCCGTTATATGCCCAACACCAACCCTCTTACACTACAGGAGGCACCCATCCATCACAACCTACCAACGACCTAATTAAGTTAATGATGGAAAAGATGCAGACATTAGAGGCATCGGTTTCTGGCTCCTGTAACACTCTCACCTACGATGAGATTTGTAATGAGCCTATACACCCATCCATTCCTATCCATCCATATCCCATGCATTGGGAAATTCCTAAATTCAATTATTTCAATAGCAAAGAAGACCCACAACAGTATTTGCGGTCTTTCAAACATGGGTGTTATCTGATCACCCATGATGATGCTTTGCTTCTGAGAACCTTTCCCATGTCTCTGACTGGACCTACATTAGATTGGTATAGTGGGTTACCCAAACACTCTATCTTCTCATTCAACTAGGTAGCCCAAGCCTTCTTAGATCATTTCTCCATTAATATGTTAAGAAGGTTACCATGACTGACCTATATTCTACGCATCAGTATGACGATGAATCTATCACAGATTTTGTTGCTCGTTGGTGAAGCCTGATCAATCAACTCACATTCCAACTACCACAAATTGAACTCATTGAAACTCTTCACATGGGCTTGTGCTAGGCATATCTCACCAACCTTGCAGGTCTAAAACTTTCCGAACCTTCGACGAAGCATTCACCATGGCACGAAAGCTAGAGATTCGGGCCATTGAAGAGAAGAAAATCCAATTACGTAATAAGAACTTGGAATTCAAGTCGAATGATACCTCTTCTTCTTCAAAACCACAGAACAATTATTCAAAATATCTAAGGGAACCACTAACGCAGTGGTACTCAAAGCTGGCCTAGCTCATCCATCAAATCAGGCTAGCCCCTCATCTAATCTCTCACCCGTTCAGAATTTTCAATTCAGATGGGAACAACAGAAATATACCCCAATTAGGGAACCTTATTCTTCTATCTTGGAGAAGCTCATCAAAGTTGGGGCCATCACCCTTCCTCCTATGAAACCACACACTGGTTTTGACCCTGCTCGCCCCACACCCACATGGTATAAAGAGCACAACTTCTACAACTATCATCGAGTAAAGGGTCATAGTGATGGCAATTGCATCACTTTCAAAAACATTGTCCAATAAATGCTCGAGAAAGGTGAGTTAACCATGGATAATCCTAATGCACCTACCAATCAAAACCTACATATCTTCAAGAAACCCTTTCCTAATCATGCCCCTTCTTGCTGATCAAACTAGAGAGACCTCAACTCATGATAGCCATACCCACGAGGTCCATGCTATTTTTAGTGATGCACTTGTTGCTTCCCAATTACCTCATATTCCTTCCATAGAGGAAATCCTAGCCCGAAGTCCTCCTTCTACATTGAACCCACCTCACCTATTCCTCCACCCACAAAGGAACACCTTTCACCTCTTTCATCACCCGTGGAGGATGCTTCCATTAATATTGAGACTATTTCACCTTTGGCTTCTCCACCTAGAGATTCATCACCCACAGTACCTCTCCAGCCCATGGAAGATGCTTGTTTATCTCCTACACCCATAAGGGAGTGCCCATCATCTTCTCCACCCACAGAGGAGCACCTACCATCTTCTCCACCCATAGAGGAGCACCTATCATCTCCTCCACCTATCCAAGACCTAGTAGAAATTCCTTTACCCCTAAGTAATCATTCTCCATCAGCTACCCAAGATCTTATAGACTTAATTTCATCTCTCTTACCCACAGAAGCTGAAGCTAGAAAATTACCCATTTCTAAGACAAATTTCACGGGAATTTCCATTAGGTCCTCATCAACCTCACCTACATCCATGCCATTCTCATGCTTAGCCAATCGCTTAGATTATGTGGATAGAGCCTTACTTTGGGGGCGTCTTCTACTTCCTGTCTCAACACAAATGCAGATGTCACTTGCTGACACTTCCACTATCTACCCAAAAATATTTCGACCAATCAAACCAAGCACAACCTCCTTTACCACAAATTATTCCATAACACCCATCATAGTTCAACATACACCCTTACCCATAGCCCAACATACATCTAAATCCAAACCCACACACTACATCATCTTCCTCAACTAAACCTATTACTACCTTAGGGGTCGCCCCAACCACCAACCTTACTCATCCACCTATCAAACTAGATTTAGCTACATCCTCCAAAGTCAACACCAAACCTACTCTGACACCAAATAGAAGATCCAAGCCCATAGAACTCATACCCTAGCTGCGCCAATAACACCTTCATCACCTTTACCCCTTCCATCCATTTTAGGACCTCAACCTCCTAGCATGGTTAAGAAACCTCCACCCGTCAGTAAACCAAAAACACAATAGCCCATTCCTTCCTTGCAAACCTCTAACATACCCAAGCACCCGACATGACTTACACCCACACCTGTAGCATCTTTACCACCCATTCCTCCAATACCATCAGTTACTTCTTCACTACCCACTACACTTCAGTCTCTGTCCCTCACACCCCTTACACGACCCGCGTCATCAACCTTCATAACACCTCCATTATCCCCATGGGTAACTTGCCCTCTTCCCCCATCTTATTTTCCCTCTAGATCTCGTACACCCATATCACCTTTACCCAAGAAGGTGCAACCCAAAGACAAAAATCCGCTACCCTCCAATAAGGTAGTCAAAACAACCATACACCCTCCTACCAGTTCATCTACCATACCCCTACCCAAACAAATATGACCAACACCCAAGACCACACCAACACCCAAAACCATAGCTCGACCCACTCCCCCTCCTGCAAAGACCATTCCTCAACAATCAACCACACCTATGCCCAAACCCACTTTCACTTCCCATTGCAACCCACTAGTAGGGTCCTATGCCAAAATATTAACCAACCTCCTTGAGACTTCTGTCATCACATTACCACCACTCAGACCTTATGACCCTCTCAAACCCAAGCCAAAAGGGTTTGATGACACTAAAATTTACACCTACCATCATGTGCCAGGACACGATGTGAGAGAACTGCAAGGTTTTAAAAAATCCTTATCCAGTTATGTCCTCCTGAAGAAAACTTTGACGATGATGACCTTCTTGATGAGGACCCCATTTCACCAACACCCATTCCCACAACTCTTCCCTCACTGCCTACTCAATGACCCAAACCTTTACCCCCACAGCTCCTAGAACCACCTCTGAGATTTGAAATTAACATGGTTTGCATCAATGACCTCGCCAAACCTCCACCCAAATGTCGATGTGCCTAGCTCATATCACAAGGCTCCTTACCGCCATTGGGATTTTTCCCTTCATGTCGCCATACCTTTCATGGCTCACCTACCTCACCTACCTCCCCACCTTAGATCAACATGATACACGTTGCTACTCTTGCTCAGAAGGACAAAGGCAAAGAAAGGGAAATTGACCCACCAACTAATCCTATACCCAACATATCATCTGTACCCATACCTAAGATTATTATCTGTGGTCCCACATACCCTATTTCTAATGGGGTCACACACCACGTGATGCTAAAACAACTACACCAATCCCCCCTCAAAATGTCCCTATACGACCTCATCCAAACCTCAAAATCCCATCGTCAAGCTCTCATGGAGCTCCTGTAATCTATTGAGGTTTTACGCAATGACCCTACACCCATGGAGCCTCCATTGTCATATGACATCATGTAGCCTCTCTCACCAAATTTCCACCTTTATCCACGCCTCAACCTACTCACTAAGTAGCCTCCCTTAGCTTCTCAGAGGAAGAGATCACACTGCACCAAACAGATGATCCAAACCCAACTCTCTTCATTTCTTTCCACATCAATGATATACGTGTATGACATGTCATGATTGATGGGGGCACTAGCATTAATATCATATCATCCCATGCATTCACTCAAATGCGCATACCCAAAAATTACATGCATAAACATCCTGTCATGTTGTGTTCATTCAATGACGCTATCACGTCTACACTAGGCACTGTTATCCTCCATGTTTGCATGGGCCCCTACATTGTTCCAGAGTTATTTTACGTCTTGGAGGGGGAATTCCAATATAACATGTTACTTGGTAGACCCTGGATTCGTGTCATGGGTTGTGTTCCTTCCACTTTGCATCGCTGTGTAAAGTTTGAGCATGAAGGACACACCTATACTATTTCAGGTGGTCCTTCACCTTTAAAAACATGCAACATGCTTTACTGAGCTAATGACATGCTTATACCCATTAAGGCATCTTCCTCCACGACCACTACCACTTCACCTACACCTCCGCTTACCAATACAACCTCTACCTTGACCACACATGCCTTCTCCATGCCTACCGCTACCACAACCTCCACATGGCTGAACCATCAGCCTCTCAATCCATTAGCTCCACATCCGTGTCAACCTATGACACATCATCTATTCCAACTACCCACATACCAACAATCTGATCCCTTGGAAGGCATTTTTCAATGCCTCACTCTGTGGGAGTATCTCCTATATAGTGTTAACACATTCCTTACTCCACAAGAGTATGGAAGTCTTCGCCAGCACCCTTGTTATGATCACCATATAAGATAGCATCTCCTTTATGGTCCTCCCCATCTTCATACCAGTCTCACCTATGGGGGACTTGATACTACAACTTACACACCCGAACCACCGTCACAAACCCACCCATTTTTTGTTGACCTCCAGTTACTCACCAATCACCATTTTTCCCCACACCTTCCTGCACCGATGTGCGTGGAAGGTTTTTCATTTTGGATTTTATGAGAAAGGCCACCACATTGTTATTCCATGTACTACCCACAAACATAATGCCTATAGTGGTATCATCTTTTCTGAACCACCTACCAAGAAGGCTTGCATTGAACTCATCGAGGAAATCAACCCTTCTCCACCTTCTTCACCACCTTCACCACCTTCACCGATGTATCCATGGATCTAGAATCCATTCCTCCTAAAAAAATTCATAAACACCATCTCCTTGGGGCCTTTGACTTATCAACGTGAGGGCGAGGCTCCTTCCTCTCTTCCCTTCCTGTACCCTAAAATGTTTGATGACAATACACCTTCGATCAATGTCGTTCGATGTTCAGGACGATGAATCTATACTCACCTACCTTGGTGTAAAAGACTCATATATTCATCATTCGTTACCCTCTAAGATGTAAACCATGTTAAATGAATCGAATATCGAGATCAACATTCATACTTAGGACAGACCAGCACATCCTAAAGATCGGTCAATCTTTAGATGTTGTTGAATACATTAAGCCATCACCACTTTTCTCAAAAACCATAACCATGCTTTCACTTGGTCTTACATCAGACATGCCCGATATTGACCCCACCATAGTGGTCCAAAATATCGTAACCATTCCCAATGCCAAGCCCATCAAACAAAAGTTGAGGAAAATACACCCTCGCATTACCCTTTTTGTCAAAGAAGAACTTCAGTGCCTTCTTTCTGTTTCCTTCATCTTAACCATTGATTATCCTTGTTGGATTTCTAACATTGTCCCTGTCACTAAGGTGACAGGGGGACTCTGCATCTGCATAGATTTCCATGACCTCAACCTATCCTATTCCCAAAAGATGAATTTCCTCTACCTGGTATTGACCAGGTAGCTGACCTTACCGCTGGTCATGAGATGCTATCACTCATGGATGGCTTCTCAGGTTATAACAAAATTTTACTTGCCTCAAAGGATCAACACAAAACCACATTCATCACCCCTTGGGGGACCTTCTGCTATCAAGTCATGCATTTTGGCCATAAAAACCCTGGTGCCACATATCAGCGGGATATGACTTACATCTTCCATGACATCATGCATCGTATATTGGAAGATTATGTCGACAACATCCTTGCCAAATCTAAACACCATTCCGAGCACTTGCCATCCTAAAAACCATCTTTGATCACCTTATTAAATATTACGTTCACCTTCAACCCAAGAAGTGTGTCTTTGCGGTCCTCTTAGGAAAATTCTTGGGATTTATCGTTTTCCCTACACGGTATAGAAGTTAACCCTGCTAAAGTCAAGGCCATTCTAGAAATTCCTCCACCCACTAACCTTAGACAACTTTGTAGCCTGCAAGGTAAGTTATAGTCTATTCACTGTTTCATTTCACAATTATCTGATCGGTGTCAACTGTTTCATCATCTGCTCAAGAAGGATGTCTCCTTTAGGTGGGATGATGACTGCCAAAAAGCTTTTGAGGCCTTAAAACAATACCTTATTCAACCCCCCATACTCATTCCACCTAAAGATGATCAACCTTTCTACCTATACATCTCAGCTACCGATCACTCCTGGGGGTCATGCTCGCTCATTGTGATGAACAACACCGGGAGCAGGTAGTTTATTACATAAGCCATACTCTTTTGGACTACAAAACCCAATACACCCATCCCGAAAAAATTTACTTAGCATTAGTTTTAATTGCCACAAAAATATGCCATTACCTACTCAACCACAAAATGTATGTTGTGACCAACATTGTGTTGGTTGTCAAATAAGAACTTTAATGAAAGAAACAATAAGGGGACAGAAGTCCCTCCTCTTTAATGGGAGAGGTTACCTTATTTAAAGGCAAAAACCTATTTACAAATGTACAACATTTAGTTTTAAAGAGGAAATCTAATATCATGGAAGTGTTTTAAATGACAAATTATCAATACAAAGGGACAAAAGAACTAAGAAGTGGGAAAAGGAAGAGTAGCATTCTCAAGAAATATAGATAGCAAAATTATTCCTTATAAATGCTGAACTAGGATCATATAGAACAAAATCATTCAGTTAAAGCCATAAGATGTTATTTCATAGACACAAAGTTCTAGAGATGACATCCACAAGAATACAAAGCTTCTTGATGCAAAAGAGATTAATGATTCAATAATTTTAACAGATAGGAAAGAATGAATAACCATAGATAGAAACAGAAAGAGAAGTCTTCTTGTATTGATAGCTTTTTAACTCTTTACACTTTTCCAAAATAGTCAAAGTTCCAGCCCTTTAGAATGGCGTGGAGAGCTCATTATATAGTTGACAAATTAGTTACACTTGGTAACCGTTTCTTTTAACTAAAAGATTAATTAAGGAAATGTTCAATACAATATCCTTAATTAATTTGCAAGGAGCTCAGCACTTAAAAATAGAAGGAGGAAAAGAGAATCCAGAAGAAGAAACACCCAATTATGGCTGAGATGGGCCCACTGATTTGAGGACACAATATCTGAATTTCTTCAATGCTTCAGCTATCTCCATACCTTGTGGGATTGTTGTGTTGGTAGTGGCGTGAGACCAAGTGCCTAGAAACTTTCCCATATCTTTATCAAACTTAGTATGCTCCATGTATTCTTTATTTGCCTCAACAATTGTAGATTGAAGGAAGCAAATGTCCTTTATCTTATCTTTGGTAATTAATTCTTCTTTGAACAAGTATTCTTTGACAAATGTTCTGAACTGAGATTTGATCTCTTGAAGAGAGCAAGGAACACCTGAAGTTTTGTCATGAAGATGGCAATGATTATCTTTAAAGGTAGAAGAAACACAATTTTTTAAAGATTCTCCTTTCTACCACACATTATTTAATTCACCCAGTGCTTCTTCCAGAACCTTCATTTTCCATTCAACACCAAAAACCCATGCCTTGGACAAGTTATTCTTGGCATCATCAAATACACTATTGGCCAACAAGATCTTCTCATCAGCTTGGCCCATAAGGTGAAGATATGTAATACAACTAGTCTAGAGCTTTATCTCTTTATCCATAACCCTTATTGAGGAAGTGAGCTTCTGATGTAGATTAATCACCTTCTTGTTGGCCTTGAAGGATTCCTCAATGAAATTAAAGCTTGCTATAATCATATCATCAACCATGGCTTCCAAATACTTTCCATAAGTAGAATACTTATGTATATCTTTGATGCTCTGAACTTCATCTTGGCTGAGAATCATGGGGGGGCGGAAGAGCAGCCAGTGGGGTAGGATCCAAAACCTTATCTTTGGCAAATAATGACTTGATAAATTTGGAAAGAACTTGATTATGTTTTTCCAACTATTCTAAAGTTTGGTTTCCCTTCTCTACTCATTTAATAACCTTTGTAACTGTTTCTTGAAGGTTATGAACCTCACTCTTAGGAGTGGATTCCCCCATTGGGATTCTAGAAAGTACTAAATAAGAGACCAAGAGATCCTGCTCTGCCTTCTCAACCTTGGGCTTCGTAACCTCCAGGTAATGGTAGCCTTGAGCATCAGTTACTATCCTTGAAGTGGTCTTGGCTCTCTTTAGCTGGAGGAGGAGGAGTAGTTCCTAGCAAATTTTCTACAACATCAAAATTAGGCCCTGTTATCTGAGAGGAATATTTCCTCTTCCTGTTGTCAACCATGGGTTACACCCAAGAAAAAGTAGAAGAAGAAGAGGAAGGAACAAGAGGCCCAAGAGCAAGTGAACTCATGGCACTTAGAGTATTGAACACTGTTGCCTCTAGCAGAGAAGTGGAGGGAGTATTAAGAGCTTCCTTTGTAGAGGAGTCTGTGGTACTAGGAGGCTCTCCACTAGACATTTCCTTTTCCTCTTCAATAGTAACTTTAGGAGTTCCTGTAGGATTTGGCACTTCACCGTCATCACTCTCACTAAGAAAAATAATGTTCTCTTGTCCTGAAGGTAGCTCTAGATGCTCAAGAAGAGGTTCTTCATCAATTGGTTCCTGTTTAACCTCTTTAATCTTCTTTTGGTATACTTGAGTAGAAGAGGGAGTAGATGACTCAGGCTCTTTAATTGAGGAAGAATGAGGGGTTTACTCAAGAACTTTGGTAATGGTTGTATGTGCTTCCTTCCCTGGTGTAGATGTGTCTCTAGAAGAAGATCCACCCTGATTCTTCTTGAACTCACAAACCTTCTTGTTTAGCCAAACTTTAGTTCTTACAAGAACAAGAACCTGTTATCAACTAATTTTGACTTTGCAAAATTATTAAAAATTTATAAAAAATGAATTTTTTTAAAGTTTTGAAAAGTTTTACTTTGCGTGGTTCATTTCCCTCATTGCGATCGTCTTATTTTTGTGTGGTCATTTCGGTCTTCATTTCATCCTTTTTGGGTAAGAACTCTTCCCACCGGGCTTTAAATCATGTTAAAATACATTAAAATTAAATATTTTAATTAATTAATTGCTTCTTGTTTGATAAAATTGATTTTTAAATAACTTGAGAAGTATTTAATTAAATAAATATAAATTAAAAGTTCGTTCGACAAATTTTAATAGCAGGGAAGTAAGCTTACGCTTCCAACTGCCGGGAAATCCAATCTGGCTTCCCGAACCCGGATTTCCCCTTTCCTTGGCAATCTTCTTCAATTTTCCCGCATGTGGGATTTTCTCCACCAATTGCCAAATCATGGATTGGCTAACGGGCAAGAAATTCCCCAATTTCCCACATGGGGAAATTGAACGGGGATTGCCAACCCACTTTGCCATTCCCATTGGCAATTGTCCGTTGCTTTCCCCATTTCCCCTGGCACTTAAGCCACTACCCAGGAAGAGAGGAAGTTGGATTAATCCCCATAACTTCCTCCGTCAAACCCATTGGAAAAATTCGTGCGAAGCTTTGCTTCTTATTTCTCTCTGAAGGACATAATATTTTTTCATATCCCACAATACGAAACGACACACGCATCTAAGGAAATAATAGTTCGCACAGTCAAAAGGAAAATCCATGCATCAATCCAAGATTACTCAGGAAAAGAATACCAATCCAAACATCTGTCAACGCCTTCATGGAGAAATAATAGCATCCACGCACTAGGAGGTTGTCCAACAAGATCAAGGAGAAAAGAATTTGTTTTCTTTACAAGTATTCATGCATTGGGCAGAGGAAGAAGAAAAGAATAGTTTTCTACAGCCCAAACAAAATTTTTCCATGCGCCTAGAGGGAAAAGGAAAAGAACAGATTTTAAAGATTTCCAAGAACAGTCCAAACACAGTTGCTCCAAAGCCAAAAGTTTTTAAAGGAAGAAAGGAGAAAGACAGTCAAGAAGGGAGAAACAATAGCAGGTTAAAGAATTCATGCAATTAAACAGGGGGAAAAACAGCCATCCTGAGTTTATTAAAAATGCCACGTATTAGGAGAAGACAGAGGAACAATGTTTTAAAGAACAACCTAGAGTGACTATTAAGGAGAACTGTCCACGCATTGGAGGAGGTGCCAAACATTTACCTTGGCTCCCACACAGGGACAAAACAAAGTCCACTGCGTACTAGGGAGCAGGAAAGAAGGACAGACAGATTTTTCACGCGCCAATCACAAGAGGCCCACACATTTTTAACGTGGCAAAATACAAAATTGTTTTTCAAGTAAAAGGCCAAAGCCCAACACAAAGAGGATTTTAAATAAGAAAAAGCCTGAACACAAGACAGGCAGGCGCCTAGGAAAGAACAAGTTTTCCAAAAAAGAAAAGAAATACAAGTCCAAAATTTGTTTGGCATTAAGGTCCAGAAGTTGGCGCATTTGGTCAAATAGAACAATTTTACAAAGTTAAAAGCGAAAGTATTAGGACATGCCAAGAGGATAAGGATAGTCCAACGTTAAAAAATAAAAACCAAATCAAAAATGGCAGCATTAGAAGAGAAGTCCACGCGCCAGGCCATAGAGAGAATTCCCACGCATCTCCTAAACAGTTTTTCAACGCATTACAAGAACTCAAACCCCACGATTGCCCATCCAAGGAGTCTCTTTACAGACAACAATTTCAAAGGAAATACAAAATCAGGGCAATTCCCAGGTTTTAAAGCCAAGAATCAGTCCACCACGTGGGCATAAGCAATAAAGAAACACAAGCAAAAATCCATCACGTGTTCCAACACATTTAGGCAAATAATTAAAATCAAGAAATCCAAACTCAGGAGGAAATAAAGAAAATTGTAGTGTTCACACATTTACCTTGGCAATATATGCATGCAGATGAAGAGAAGTCACAGTTCTAACGCATGCAAAGGAAAACTAATTCATGCACTACCGGAAAAAAAGGAAGAATTAAAAAAAAAAAAGATTAAATTGATCCGCATGAAATATTAAAATCAGGATACTTTAATTAAAATCTATTTATCGTTGTATCACTCGATCTAGAATTCGAGCTTAGTCTCGATTTGTTTGTATTGACATATTAAGAAAATTGTAATTTGGGATCAATTATTATTATTATTTTTAAAAAATAATAATAATAATAATATTAATGTCAAAGCAAAAAATATTTTTCTTGCATTGAACGGGGTTTTGGAGACTGATACCCGGCCCCGTTTGCGTTGTTTGGTGTGCCTAAGTCACTTTTCTGTTAAATTCATAATGGCCAAAAAATCCAAATCTACGGGGAGATCAAGGAAGCCAGTGGAGAAATCTAACAAATCTGCCCTGAAATATGAATTCCAAGGAATTATCCCTCCCAGCTCCATTAAGTCAGCATATGACAACATCACTGATACGAATCTGGGTCACATCAACGTGCAACAATTTTGCGAGTGAGTGAAAACTGAAGGCAAAACCATTTTCTCATATAGGCTTTACCATAGTGGCCTACCCCAAGCAACAACATTCCCTGTCTCGGTGCAGTGTCCGGAATTGGTGATTGCTTGTGCAGAGCATTATGACCCTGAGAGACGAGGAATTTTTAAAGATAATCGCGAGCCTTTCCTCTTAATCACACCTGAACACATTGAGGAGTTGCTCGGAATACCTGAATTTCCCAAGAATGTGGATATCACTCGCCAATCAGCGCAAGAGTTCTGGGATGAAGAACCCCTGAGATGGAGCAAAATGGTCAACAACAACTGGTTAGTAACCAAGAGACCTCGAATTGACAGGCTTCCCAAAGAACTGTACTGCATTGAGTTCGTGGAAGAAATCAGAGACATGATCACTCTCCTAAGTCGAGTTTTCGGTCTACCTTCTGCAAGGATTTTCCACCCATGGATGTACCAGTTTATCTGTATCATCCTAGCCAAGAAAGAGTTTGTGGATTGGGCCACCATCATCAGTAACACCATTCACAAGCAATTGATAGAAGTTAAGATGACTGGATGCTTCTACATGACTTCATATCTGACCTATGCAGTAGCACGAAGAAAGCTATTTTTGGGACTTGAAACGAGAGGGGTCATGGGGTCATGTCGAACAATGTTTTTCACTATTACCCTCAGCTCAGTTCAAAAATAGTTCTCACCATTTTAGAAGAGTCAACGATGCATTCACCTTCCGCGTGATCCAGAACCTGAATCAGAATACTGAGGAAAGGTTTTCTAAAGAAGCCATGAGTGTCATTTCCCAATGGGGAACCTGGTTTATACAATTTTCATCTTTTTCCTACATTCACGTGAGTGGCTTTGCTGGTACCCCGTGGAAACTCCCCAAGTATGTCAGTGGTAGATGGGCATTAATGGAGTTGGCACAACAGTTATTCCAAGTTCACTACCTTCTTAGTGACAAGCACCGTCCAGGAATTTGTTTCCCAATCCAAATCGGGGAATACCAATGCCCAAATCTTTTTAGTGCACAGCTCATGGAAAAAGAGTTCACTCTCATAACCATCCATCCATATGTGAAGAGAGCCCAGTTTGATATCAATGGATATATGCAAAAGATTATGGGAGTGAAGTACCAACATAATCCTACCATGGAAGATTTCTGGGCTGCTTGTTCGGATGAACATGAGGTAAGAAGACGGGAGTACTCTCACCTAACACTTGCTCAGATCAAGGCCTTCCACATCAAGAGTCCTCCTGATTCATTCATAGATGATGATGAGGATGTCGTCGATCCCTCATATGATGCTATTGCCTTTACCCCATTGCCTCGAATCGACTGGACCAAAAGAGATGAATTTTCTCTTGATGGCAAGAACCAACCAATTATTGAAAGAAGCATATCTTGGTATGACAGGGAACTTGCCAAATTGCAATCAATTCTAGATCACGTTTCAGGATAACAAAAATTGCCTATATGAGGGGGTCTCCATTCGACCAAAGTCTCTTCTCGATCAACCTCGTTACCATCCAATCATACACAACAAGCGAGAAAGGAGTGGTTGCCGAAATCCACTTCACCAAGCAACGTGTCACAAGGTGAAGGATCTAAAGATCCTAACCCTGAAGAAGGAAAAGAGCGTGTGTCTGGATTTTCTACCTCAAGTAGAGATTCTTCTACCCACATCATTAATAGTGCTCTGAAGCTAGCATACAAATGATCCTCAGCCATGCTTCAAACAAGCATCCACTCAGGTGCAAGTAATTCAAATATCAAATACTTCAGAGCATGTAGTTCATGAAGGGATTTCCCAAAATCTCCTGAATAATCAGGAAGTGGATATTGAGTTTGTGTCTCCTCAAATTGAGGTCGTAGATAGGATTCAAGAAGGATCTCATGATGTCAGAAATAATGAGAATATTGATTCGAGCTCCAGGATTCTGTATGCTGAAATAGTGAATGATACTCCTTCTTGGGTTGATTCTGAAGTAAAGAAAAGGAAGAGAGTTGTCAAGCCAATTGACATTGATTTTGATGCCCTTTTCAAACTTTTGAATGACGCCATTCCTAAAAATCCTAAGGTGCTTTCTTGAATAATGGTGGATAATGATGGAAACAAATTTACAGACCTTGCCATTCCATAAGTGGATAAAGAGCGTAATGCTATGACGCTTGCCGACTATGAAGTCTGTCGACTATGAAGTTTCTATACTGGGACTTGGAAGATCTACATTAGAAAGTGACATGGCGATGGCTCGAGACTCAATTGATATCGTGCTAAAAAGACTTGAGAAATACAAGTCTCAAAACTCTCAGCTCAAGGCCGAAAAGAATCAATTGGTGGAGTATGTTCAACATTTGATAAATCCCATATCATCCACCTTCCCAGTACCTGATGCAATGGCTGCCCCAGATGAAGAGACTCTCAATTTGTTAAAGGAAATAAACACATTGGGCCATGTCACTAAAACTTGGCTTTTAGAGATTCTCGTTTTAGGCCAGGGGATGATCAAGACCGTGGTTAAGCTTCATGAAGATATCAATGCATATCTGGATCCAATTCTTTCTTTCAAAGAAACTTTTGTTTCTGCTATATCAAATTTGGATGAGATATTGCCCAGTTTACATGAAATGACAAGTATAAAATCTTTAGTTTTAGCTATTGAAGGAATTCTCGAATTTGAACATCAGAGGGACACGTTTTCTTTGGTGTCTGCATCTCAAATCAAGAAAAACGCTTCTCGAGGATTCTATGATTCATTATGACAGCATGTGCAATGAAGCCTTCACTTCACTCTCCTTGATTCAGGAATTCATGGCTGAGATTCCTTGTAACCTCGTAAATGAGCATAATCAAAGGTGTTCATCGGAGCAGGTGGAAGAACAATTTTCACAATTGTTTAAAGACATGTACACTCCTGCCAACAATTTCTCATCAGTTTCCATGGAGCGGTGCATCAAATTGAAGAACTTATTTGAGAATGCTCAATCCAAAATTGTTAATTTAAATGATATGCCAAGTAGAATTCTTGAATTGCAGGTATTTTGTGAGGCTATTCTTCGACCAAGTGAACCTCCAGAAGAAGAAAAGATGTTTGAAACTTTGGGAAGGTTTAGATCCTTTCAACTGGAAAAAGCGGCAGATCCTAATTTCACCGGCGGTGTAGGGAGTTGATTTTCTTGGTATCTAACGAAGTGGGAGAGTCCATTTCTCATACGTTTGAGATAGGCGGACCCCATTTCAATGGATAAGGCACTGGTTATTATTGTATATTTTAAAAGGTGTTGTTATTTGGGAAACAATGGTTATTTTAAGTAATTTCTATTTTTGGGTTGTCTTTAATAAGGTTGTTGAAAAAGTCAAAGGTCACTTAAGTGCCTTATTTAATGATCATGTAAAACCCTAACTACTTTGTAACCAAATTTTGGGTTATAAAAGGAAGTGAGGGGCTCATTTGTAAAGGGTGACTTTGAGAGAGGAGAAGAAATACTTTTGTGCAAGCTTTGTTTCAGGAAGAAACTTTGTGTTCTTTTGTGAAAAACATTTTGGAGTTAATGAAATACAAACTTTGTGTCTCATTCATTGTCTCTTGTAACATTTGATGTTCTTATGTTCATTAGATGTTAGGTGTTTGAATCTTGCATGCAAATATTATCTTTGATCTTATTGTCAACATTATTAATCAGTTGTTCTAGTTCACAGTGATCAAGCTCTGATTATCTACTTGCTCATGTGTGTTCCCTTTTACACGTTCTTGTTTGGCTAACTCAAACTCCGTTTTATTTGTGTTAGTTATTCATCTTTCCTCTTCATGCAATATTAGGCTCTGTTTTTACCTAACTCTTGCATGTTCTTTCAGTTCATTCCATTCCACTCCTTTCCTTCATTCCATTCCATCTCCCTCATTCACTTTTCTTTCAATTGATGTTCCAAAACACCCCCCACATACAATTTTGAATGTACAGATGTAAATACAGTTTTGGTTTTCAATAAAGGCAGCCTCACCTTCATTGAGGAGGGACTTCATTCCCACACTGTTGCATGTCATTTACATGCGTGCAAATCCATATGCTAACAGAGCCATAATCTCAAATAAATCATCTCTCTTTTTTGTACCAATCCAAATCCTCCAAAGGAGTGTGTTTGATTGTTGTCTCATATTCAAAGGACTGTAAGTCCTCATCATCCTCCTTAAGTCCCTCAGGAACTTGGTAGAGATTGAGATCTCTAATGTGTTGTAGAGAGAGTCTTCCATAGTGCCTTCGTCTGGCATCAAAATCATCTGCACAATCAGCCCAGTAGTCTTCAGCATTTGGCATGTGATGATAATTTATCCTGAGGTTCTGATCAATAAACTTCTTCAGATCAAAGTAGGTTCTGGGTCTGAAGAAATGACTAGTGATAGAAGTGATAGCCATTTCTACATTTTGGGCATCCAAAGCTATTTTACATGTATAGTTTCCCAAAGAGATAGGGAAATGCAAGCCAATGATCTTCTTATCTCTACATGTCCTATGTAGATTATCAAGCTACCTGCATACTTCAACCAAGGCCATTTTATCACTGCAAAACATAGGGAGCTTGAGAGGTGTGCTTTTATAACTGGCCAACCTGATGCATGAAAATGTCCTAAATTGGATAAAGAAAGACCCATACTTGGCTATGAGGTTTATAGCTTCATCAGAAAATCTCCTAGCAGTGTTTCCCTCCAACAGCCTTACAATGTACATAGTGAAAGCGTCATTGACTCTTTTGAAATTGTGATTGTTAGTTTCAAGGGTAAACTAAGGGCAATATGCATAAATAGGCTCATTCTTTTGGCCCTCTATGTAGGTGAAACCAAACCACTGCCGAAATGCAGTTAGGGTATACATGAGATAAGAAGTCATCTAGAACTTCTTAGTCTATTGAACACTAGGCAACTTCTTAGTCAAATTTGTGCAAACAATTTCGGCCCAATTAATGTTCTTCTTGCCCTCACAGATGATGTTTATGAAGGGACACATCCAAAAGTGAAACTCATTGGTAGAAGGAAACCCCATGATACAGACGAGAAAAATAATAAAGTCAGATAGATCCTCATTAAAATCAACCCTGTATAATGCTTTGGAGAGTTGGGATGCTCCCTTCTTAGGGTTCTTTAACCATGATTTTGCTATACGTGCTTGGTATGTGTCACTGTCTTGGTTAAACAGGGTTTGAGCTTGGGCACGAGTTAGAATTATGGAGTCCTCAGTCTCTGGAATGCGTAGGGTAGTAGTAATGGTGGCAACATCTAGTTTCACAATTAATTCCCCATGCACATTGGTGAGTTCCTTAGTATCTGAGTTAAAATGGGCCTTGTACCTACAAGCACCGTGTCTACACACTATACATAGATAGGGAAAATAACCGCGTATGCAAGTCCACTGTCACTAATCATTTGTGCTATGGGAGCAAGATTAGAGCATGTTAATCTGCCCCAAAAATCCCGAAGTCTAAGTGCCGAACCTCACTGTCTCCGATATCAGGTACAGAGGTCTTAAGAGGTGACATATGTTCCAGACCCTGAAACTTGATCTTCATTTTTTACAATGTGCAGGGGAAAAGCCTTTTAAGATCAAAATCATGATGAGAATGCAAGGGGGACATGGGCTCGAGCAAATGACTCAAATGGAAAGGATTCAAGTAAGGGATGGTCAATGTGAAAAATGCGTAGGAGATAGTCCAATTAAATAGCCATTTCGGAGAGACAGACTCATTAAATGTGCATTAAATTTACCTTACACCGACTCAAAAAGATGAAAAGCGGAGAAAAATAGCTTGGATGGTCTTTGGTACATTTGGGACATGAGGGATGCGAGGACATGATTCAGCTGATGCATGCGATGTGGGAAATGCGGACCAACGGGCGGTATAGGAACTTAGATACGTGAAGGACGCAAGGGATGTGAGGACATGAGGATGCGAGGGACATAAGGACGTGATTTGGCCAATGCACATGATGTGGATAAAGTAGGAACAGAAATCCTAGACGTATTTGGGATAGATGGGACAAAAGTACGTGAAGTACCTAATGTGACTGATGTGGGTGATCGAGTAAAAGGAAGTCCAAGTGAAATTGGGACAAACGGGCCAAGAAGTTTTGAAAAATCCGATAGTTAGGTATTTACGGGGAAAGTGGCCGATCAGTGAATAGAAGGCCTAGGGGTACTTGGGACATGAGGGAAAAAAATGTCCAATAGACCCACAAGTCACCAAAAAGACTCCAAAAAACACATTTTTCACTATCTCTTCAAGTTTTCTCTTCATTTAGAACATTACTAAGGTGCCAAATCAGAATTTTCAAAATTCAGACTTTCAAAAGAGGGGAAATTTTGAGATGACAACACACTGACCCCTTACACTTCATGTATGCCAAACCTTATCAAAATCAGCATGCCACACACTGGCTTATGCTTTTGGCCGACCTCGACCTTGAATTCATCCATCACAACAAGTCCATTAAGGGCCAAGCCATCGTCGACCAATTGGCTGACGCACCTATTTCTGGGGATCAACCCTCTAATTTTGACTTTCTAGATGAGTCAATTACTACCCTTTTTCTGGATGAACCCTCTTACCAAATGACACTCTTCTTCAATGGTTCCAAGTGTCAGTGTGGGGGTGGGGTATGATTTATCCTCATTCCCCTTGATGGTGAACCCATGCCTTTGTCTTTCAAACTTGATTTTGATTGTACCAACAATATTGATGAATACAAAGCACTCTTATTAGGTCTCCAAGCTGCCTACGCCCTAGATTTCAAATCCATCAACATCTTTGGTGATTCTCAATTGGTCGTAAACCAAGTCAATGGTATATACCAATGTCGTAATGAGATACTTTAAAAGTATAAACATCATGTAGACATACTTTTGACCACCTTTGACTGTTACACCCTTAAAACCGTCTCCTGCGTTCAACCAACAAATTTCCAAGCATACCGTGGCTTGCTTGGCTTCTCAAATACCCGCTTCGCCTGTCGATTCTAAAATATTTGTCACCATACAATGACTCCAATCACCCTCTTATTTACCTCACGATGTTTACTGCATTGGAACCGTCGCCCCATACCCGAGCAACCTTTGGTATAAACAATACTCTGACTATATTTCTCTCTCCATCTTACCTCCTGATCTCTCTCATAATTTACAATGTGCCTTCTTTAAAAAGGTCTCTCATTATGTCATCATGGGGGGCCTCCTCTATAAGCATGGCTTTGATGGTATTCTCTTATGATGCCTCATGAGTTCTGAAATTCCTTATACCATTAAGGAAGTTCATGATGGCATATGTGGAGGTCACTTCAGTGGCCTTGCTGTTGCTAAGCGTATTCTTTGCCTAGGCTATTACTGGCCGACCCTTAACCATGATTGTTGTGACTATGTCAAACATTGTGTAAAATTCCAACAACATGCCAACCTTCATCATACACCCAGTCATGCCTTACAGGTCACCCGTGACCTTTGGCCCTTTTCTCAATGGGGTTTGGATCTTGTCGGAGAGATCAATCCCCATTCTTCCCAATGACATCAATGAATCATCACCGCTACCGAATACTACACAAAATGGGTTGAGGTCATACCACTCATTTCCAAAAAATTTGATAAAATATGTGATTTCATCAATCATCACATCATTTGTCACTTTGGTGTTCCTCATCACCTCATCACTGATAACGAAAAACAATTCAAAACCAAAACATTGTGAAAAACTTTGTGATGCCTTCGGCATTCAGCTAAGTTTCTTGTCACCTTATTACCCATAGACCAATGGCCAAGCCGAATCCACTAACAAAACCTTGAAAAAAATTCTCATGAAAGTGGTTAACGATACTAGGAAGGACTGGCATATGCACATTCCTTTTGCCCTATGGAGCATACCACACTAGTATTCACACTTCCACTCCCGCTACACCTTTTTCTCTGGTCTACGGTACAGAGGTTGTTCTACCCCTCGAAGTCCAGATTCCCTCACTCCAAATTTCTCTCATGACATGCTCAATGATGATGAATTTCATCAGGACCATTTAGCACAACTTGAGTTATTAGATGAACGTCATCTTAATGCTCTTGACCATCTTCAAGTTTACCAAAAATGTATCAAACGTGCCTATGATAAATGTGTCCATGAACGAACCTTCCAATTCGGTGACCTTGTCCTGAAAGAAAATCAACATGTAACTAAAGCAGAAAAAAGTAAATGGGGAAAATTTTCTCCTAATTGGCTTGGACCATACATCGTGACCCATACTTACAGATCAGGTGCTTATCGTTTATCTTCACTCGATGGTAAACCCAAACCTGAGCCCCTTAATGCCTTGCATCTTTGACCATTCTACTATTGATTTTTAGTCCTACCTCACCTTTTTCCTCTTTCCATGCTCATCCCTTGAGCGCTATCCACTTCCTATGCCATCACCAATGATTAAATAAGAATCATGTGTGTACCCATCACTTTTATCTTCTCTTAAATATGTGTACCACGACGCTACACATAGCATGATTCTCATGGATACTTTTTGTCTACCTTTAGATGAGATCCCATGGTCATTTCACCCTGCTTTCTGAACAAGAATCCTATTCTTCACCTTGGTCTTGTCCATGACTTCAAAGCCCTCACATGGGATCCAACTCCTTGAGTCAAACTTCCAATAAAAAGATGACTCCCTCAAAAGGACATCTTCCTCTCTACAATCGCTGCTATAAATAGAATTCTCCCTCGAAGGACAGCTATGTAAAGCTCTTTCAAAAAAAAGAAGTGAGAGAATCTGAAGCTTCTCGCATCGATCAGCTTCACGAAGACCTCAAGGAGTTAATTTCCTCATCCCATATAGACTTCCCACATCGATCAGTCTATCTCAAATATCAGTCAACATAGAAAGCCTTTTAGTCATGGACTTGCCCATTGTGACCTTGGATCTCTTGCCCAAAGAGCATGCTACCTCATACCATATAAAAATTAACCACCTTTCACCCCTCTCACCATTCGCACTCCCATTTCCTACCACCTCAAGGGACCTCTTGGAAACCATGACATTTGGTGATCATGTGACTACTTTTCACCCTTAGAATAATCAATCATGCAATGTATTTAGGGTCTTACATTCATCACCTCCTCCAAGGTATGACCTACTCAGTATGATCCTAACCAATCAGGTGGCTTTCTTTCCCCCTCTTATCTTTTAGCCTTCTTTATTACGTATTGATTACCTTATACAGGACTTGGTCCTCGACGCTTACCTTTGGGGTAATCTTCTTCTTCTACCACAATCAAAATCACCTATACCAATTTTCCCACAACTCACCCATACCTAGCAGACCTAAACCTCAAATCATGCCTACGACTTACCATCTCATTCTCTTATCTCCTCATATTCTTCCCCAGCTTATGGGAGAACTACATCGGCCTGAGGTCCCTTTTTCTCCGAGACTATGTAGGTAGCACTCTGAGGGCATGGGGCCCTTGGAGGTTAGCTCAGCCACTCTCTACCCTAACCAATTCATCTTTCATTTTCCTAAATCACATTCTACCCTACTTAGTTTCCTTTTTATATCAAAAATTGGAAATTAAACCAAACAAACAACAAATTGCTTCACATTTTTATCATCATCAAAACATACATTTATTATGAATACCATTTCTCTACCATCATCATGCATGTATTATAAAACATCTTAAAAATGACCCATATCATCATTAATTGCACAATATTAATGAATTACAAACCTAACAACCAAAAATCTAACTCAACTCCATGCCTAAACCAAAACCTAACTTCATCCATGCCTAACAAACCTGACTCCACTATGCCTAAAACCATGACCTGACTCCATCATGCCTAAAACCAAAACCTAACTTCATCCATGCCTACAACAACCATGCCTAAAACTCCTAACTTCATGCCTAACCTAACTCATCCATGCCTGACTCAACCATGCCTATACCCTAAAACCTAACTTCATCCATGCCTAAAACCACAACCTAACTCCACCATGCCTAAAACCTGACTCAATCCATGCCTAACACACCTACCATAAGTCCATCTATGCATAATAATAAAATGTTATCAACACAAACACATAATTCCCATAATCATCATCATCTATATAAATACAATATCCATATACATAACTGTCAAATGTCTTCGGCATGTAGGCCGGTGTATATAATCCAGTCTCTCAAAACTCTCATATACATCCTCACTGTCTTCGGTGCGTAGGCTAGTATATGCTCAAAAATATGAAACTCTCATACATAGGCCTCACCATCTTCAGCATGGCATGCCAGGACAGTATATATCAAAAATGTACAATACATCAAAATCGAGAGCCATATATCAGGACATCATCTCGGCGGACATCCTCCATATCTGTCTTGCCTGTCCCCTCTGCCTCCTCGGCCCCTATCTGGCAACCTGCTAACATCTCCCCACCCATCATGGGTGGTGGCTGGGTCCCTGCTGGTACATCAACTGGAACTAGCCTCCATGAACTGGTGGCCTCACCCTGACCATGTCTTGGGGCTCGATGGCCCCCTGTGCTCTCCATGTTATGGGTGCATGATCTGGTCCTCTCGCTAGAGGCCTGTTGTGCCCTGTACTCAGCATACAATAGACAATCTATCCCTGCTACTTTCAGTTGGTCCTGGTAATACCGGGCCTCATCTCTTGCCTCACGTAATCTAGATACAGGTACTGTCTATGGTGGCCCCATCGTCCTCTGACCCCATACCTATCCTATGGGACCCTTATCCCACCCCTGCCTGTGAACTGGGACCCTGTCCCAGTGCCTGTGGTGGCCCCATCAACCTCTGCTTGTACCTATGCCTGTAAGGCCCCAATCTGTGCCTGTGCCATGGCTAACTGGCCATGTAACCTTTTCACCTGTGCCTATAGGGGAGCCACCTACCCCTCATCATCATCTCCATCTCCACCTTGGGCCATTTGGGCCTAAAGACTAGCCACCTATGCATGTAACTCGGCCACCTCCACCTCTGAACTAGCTAACTGTCCCTACACCATACCCAACTAGGTAATCAGGGTCACCACCTGCCCCTGTAGGGCATCTCTCTACACCGTGATCGTGGCTAAATCTGGCTGCCCCAACCTGGGTGGTACTGCTTGTAAATGAGCCGCCCACCACTGTCTATATCTATCTGTCACTCTGGCATCATCAATCCGCTAGTCTACCACCTGCTCCTCCTGCCCTGTGGGCACTGTCAGCTATGGTAGAGGCAATGGCCTCTCCAAGTCATCTCTCTTGTACTATGGGAAGGGTGGAGGTATGTCCTGTAGTAGCCCAAACTACCATCTAACCCTGTCAACTAAGATCATCTCATGCTCCCCAGCACGATTCCCCTCTATCCATCTCAGTAGCTGAAGGCCATCCAGCTCATCATGCATCCACCTGTATGAGGGATAACCCACATACAGTCTCCATATGATTTCCACCTCAGACAACCCCTCTAATAAATTCCTATAATACGCTACATCATGTGTAGCCCTTTCTGATCGATGCTCTCCAATCACAGGTACCCATTTCTTGTACCCCACCCAAACCAATCTCGGTGGAAATGCATCTACTTGGGGCATACCCACTGGGCGCACACAAACTATGTGCTCATAGGCCCAATAGTGTAGTAAAAATGTGCAACATAAGTTGAACCTGCGCAGATGCCCATACACCCACAGCTCTCTGTATAACTGCACCAGGAATGCTGGCACCCAGGTAAAATAGGTCTGATCCATCACCATGTCATGTAAAACCCCCATCAGGGAGCAGGGAAACCTCCCACCCTCAACATATGGCAGTGCGAAGCAGCACACTACCTCCATCAGTAGCACTACTAGCCTCATCTCCTCTGGATGGGCTAGGTACATCCCTCCGTAACTCAAACTGGCACTATGGAATGTCATGTCTGCCAGTCCCTCCCCAAACACTATCAGCATCAACTCCTCCGAGGCCTCAGAGGAGATCGAGTACACCTACGTCCCCAGTATCGGTAACCGTAGGATCCTAAACACGTCCTCCAGGGTGACTGTCATCTCACCCGTTAGTAGGTGGAATGTGTTGGTCGTTGAATCCCATCTATCAATGAGAGAAACCATCAAACTCGGCTGCCAGACTGCATGCTAATAGTGTCATACCCCAATCAGGCCCACCTCCTCCACATTCCACCACTCCTCAACTATCACCTCACACTCTCAAAAGTAGGGGTGGCACCCTGTCTCTCATCCGCAACTGATCTCTGCCCTGCATCCAATACAAACATCAAATTAATCTACCTTCATCATACCCACACTCACCCTAGGCACCTCATCTATACCCACTATCTCACCTCTTTCTTTCTTCCTAACCTACCTTATTATCACATTTTCTCTCCCCGTCCCCCACCCTCACCCACTATCATTTCCCCATACCCATTTTTACCCCCCGCCTACACTAGGTTTTTCACCAACACACCCTATTCTACCCTTCCCTATCTCACCCACTCGACCTAGGGCCCTTTCGACCCCTTTTTCTCCAAAACCCGACCGGTGCCAGTTATCTCTAACCGACCCTGGTCACCCCTAAACTGGCATCAGTCACCTGTTTTGTGACCGATACTGGTTTGACACTACCAACACTAGCTGACTTCGACCGATGCCGGTCACAGTCACAACAAAAAATATGAACCCCAAACCCTCCCCTCTTAAAAAACTACCTCTCCTGACCCTTCTACCCACCCATTCTCACCTACACTTCCCCTTAACCACATCCCACCCCCTATTCACCCACTTACCTCTTTCCCTGCTCCTATTCTACCCAATTCACCCTCCCACATTTCAAATTTCATTTTCCCCCCCCCCAAAAAAAAAAAAACCCAGATTTTCACCACCTGACCTCTCACCTAATCTATCTCACAAAACATAGAAAAGGTTTGATGCTTACCTCATCATGCTATCATCACTATGGTGGCACGTCTGGCCACTACACTAGTGGCCTGCCTAATCCCTCTCTGGCCTCTGCCATCACCAATCTGTCACCTCACCTCCAACCAATAAAATCCTACAATCTAATCTCATGAACCTACCTCTCAACTACCAATCACCTGCAATTTGGCTCACCAACTCAGCTTTCCATTCTGTCTAGACACTTTCCAACTTTCTCTCTCTCTCGTGTTGTTTTCCTCTATTTCACATGGGACAAATGATTCATGAAAAACATGGATTTTTTGTTTTTATAACAACCCCGACCTAACCGACGCTATTTTTAACTTCACCAGCATCGGTCACGTGCCCTACCTTACCCATGGTAATGGTTACCCTATACTGGCATCAGTTACCCTTGATCAACATCAGTCACCCATTCTCTTCCACATTGCCCACACTTTCACCCCTATTACCCTACCTATCACTCTTTTTTCCCTCACCCAATGCTTACCCTAATAGGATTCACCTCACCCTGTTTTGAGACCTCATCATTTACTACCTAACCTCAAGTCCTCATTTGGGGACTCATTATTTTACCCATACCTCAAGATCTACTTATGTAATGTGACCTAGATTGGCTTGTACCTAAACATCTAAGCAGTGTTCTTTGATGTAGCCCATGTGTTCCACTATACCTTTGTGGCACGTGTTACCTCATGATTTCATTGACTATAATTCCTTCATACCTTGCCTCTTTATTGTGACTGAGGAATTATCCTGACCCAATATTATTAATGTCCGGAACATACCTAAACATTCCTGCACTCTAACCTCTCATGTTGTTTTCCTCCATATCCTATACCTTGGATACCGGAAAACCTCAACCTTGTTTGGATAAACCCCAACCTTAGACAATGTAGAGTTTAATTTCACTCTTCATCCTAGGTACCGTGCCCTAGTTTATACATGTGCATGTGTTTACCTGTTACTACCTTTGAGCCTGACCCATTACCTAGATTGGTCACCATCTAGTCCACATTTTTCCTTTTTCACCCTCATTACCCTGCCCGTCCTCTTCATTTTCACATTCACCTTTTACCCAAACCACTCACCTTCACCCTTCGGACCTCATCATTTCCTACCTAGATGGAACACCTTCATCCACACTTGGGGCAATCACACTTATTTTTGTTAGCGTCGCTTACCAATCAGCCCTAGCTCATGTCGTAACCTAGGGGATACTTGGACACTAGACCATCGCTAGGTCACACTTTGACCCCATGTGTCCTTCGCTAAATACCTTGTTGACATTGTTACCTACCATGTGGACCTAATCCCACCTTACCTTGCCTTAATTAAATTAATTCATTATCCTGACAATATTTTGGTGTATTTGGAACACATCCTAAATGGGATACCTGCCCACTTATCCTATGTCATGTTTCCTAACCATATCCTATACCTTGGTCACCCTAAGACTCACTTCAACCTTAGTAAGTTGGATAACTACCTATCGACCTTACCCAAACCCTAGAGTTTACCTACATTCTTCTAACCTGGTTTTGTGTTAGTAGTTTATACGTTGCATGCTATTCCTTGAATGTCAATGACCTTTGACCTTGACCCATTACCTGTATCTACCTGATTTAGAAATTTTCCCCTTTCTTACCACCCTATTACCCACCCACCTCGATTCATCACACTCAACTTTTATCAAACCACTCACTGCTTCAGTCTATTGCCTCATCAGTTCTTGGTTTGAAAGGGATCACATCTTTTGAGACACAGTGGGGAAACCACATCTTGCATTTATGTCAGAACCATTTTTCGTTAGTTTACCATCATATCCATAGCTACCTTTTATCAACGAATCACACAGGCAAAATGCCTGTCACCAAAGCATTGGGTCACAGTCCCCTTTGGTCACTTCGTCAAATAAACATTCCATTTGATCATACTCACTTAACCATGGCCCCTTTCAACACGTAAATAATTTAATTAATTGTTAACCAAATTAATTCATTATCCTCACCATTTGGTAGATGCTATTTACATATCCTAATTAGGATAATGCTCCATTTAGCATATCCACCATCATCTACCCCATCAAAATTTGACCTCATCCTAAGACCTATTCCCTTAGTAAGTTGCCATACCTAGACTTAATCATTCCTACATATCAAGCACCCTAAATCATCAATTGCCTACATCTCCCTCTAACCTCATATCTATCACCCTAACCTATTTTATTGAAGTTTCCATGCTAATCCATGCAGTAAATGAAATGAGATACCCAGAACCATCAAGAGGATCTAGCCTAAAACCCGATAGGAAATACCACCGATGTAAGTCTGATGTCTTTTACCCAGAAACCAAGAACAAAGCTGGAACCTACCATCGGTTACCATTTAATACCAAAAAACCCACCCTCCAGCATCTGACCCTTCCAGCATTTCTGAGAGATTGATCACATCTTTTGGAAATAAGGGATAAAATATGTGGTTGGCAAGTAATCCCTCACAGAATTGCAATAGTAGAAACTAATATGCAGAAAATATTACAAATCTCAAATAAAATTGCAGAATAAAATAACACAACAAAAAGAGACAATATTTAAAGTGGTTCACCAAATTTGGGCCACGTTAATCACCAACCAATCACTTGCTTAGATTTTATTACAAGCCATTTCTCTCTTAATACAATACCCATATATGTTTGGAGCTATGCTCAACAAACTCTACAGAACTCACACATGAATTCATTCACATCTGCAATGTTTGCATGTAATAACTACCATATGCACAAAACCACATAAGTAGACAATTGCTTAAGTAATTTTACAAAACTGTGGATATCAAAACCATGGGCAAAAACCGTCCCATAAACCTATGGGTCAAAATCACGCCCATATGAGAGAAACACGTTTCCCAATATATTGGGTGCAATATTTTCGAGGCCAAGTTTCCTATTCTAACTGCCTGAAAAGTACTATGCTGGTTACTCACAAGTGCTACATTCTTCAACACCAGACTCATTCCAGGGAAAACAACCTCCACAACCTAACATCAAATACATCTTGTTCAATAAATTCCTACCATTTGAATACCCAAAATCACCAATAATCTTCAAGCTACTATTAATTCTATATGACCTAACTACCTTGACAGTGACCTACATCAATGTTTAGCTTCAATCATAGCCCATAGCCTGTTGTGAATCCAATTTACTTATTGTAAATGAATGAGATACCTAACCATAGGATTTTAACTACAGTAGAGATTTCCTTTATTTCTTATTAATTTCTTTAAATAGTGGATTGACAATTCTAGGAAGTATCACACTTCTTGGATCTAGGACAATGGCAGTCCACTACATATATTGTTTTACTTTTTTGGTAGTTGTGTGTTCCATTTCAGGTAGTTCCTCCAAGGAGAAAAATGAAGACTCTCACAATCAGTTTTGGATCCAGAAGTCATACGTGCTCAACAACCTATCAACTAGCATTTTAACAACTATTCCTCCTAGCCCATTACCCTTATTTGTTTCATCAACATTCGAAAAAAATGCTCCAATATCATCACAACTAACTCTCCAAGGATTTTGCCCCTTACAACAATTTTCTATCTCCTTCTACACCACATGGGTCAAAATGCTGATCCATGGTTCACCACACTACAAGTTTCTAACTGTTATACACACACTCTGAAGCATGCCTTATCTAAACCCTATACATGTATGTTTCTTAATTCCTTTACACTACTTGAATTTCATTCAAAGATAACATAAAGGGGGGAAATGTACACATTTTTTTTTGCACATATCACCACTTTACTACGCCATTGGTATGTTGTTATATGCATGGATATTAAGTAATAAAAATAAGCATTGGCGATTCTTTCCCATTGCCCTTGTATATTTTTTGATTGATTTATATATTGCGACTCTCTTATACACCTCTCAATTCTGTATTCGCTTATGGTCAAGTCAAAGGGATCCCTATCTATCTATTTTGTCACATTAGTAATTTTTGGTCTCACAAAACTAGCACCCACTATAGATTCTAGTGCCCATGCACTTGTGTCCTTTCTAGGAATTCATGTAATCCTTATTCTTTTTGCACATTTTATCATTTTTGGTTGTCCTTATTTCTTTTCTTGTCCTAATCTTGATTTCTTAGTCGGCCTATTATATCACTAATGCCGAAATCCAAATAAGAGACTCATATATATACACAAATTACTCACTATTATTATAGCTTGGAATTCAATAGGTCTATCACATCTACATACTATCACTAGTATCAAAGGGAATGCATTTTGGGATGCATACACTGCATAGGAAGGGGAAGTGCTAAAGTCTATAACACACATTTTGCATCAAAGCTAGCTATATCTTGCTATCTTAGCATCATTAGTCCACGGGAAACCTAAGGACACCATTTTACACACAAGCACAAAGAAGTACATGAAGTCTGAAATTTAGTGCAACGCTCGGTACTAATTTCACACTTCAGGTGACTATCATGGTTAGTAACTTCACATATTACATATTTTTATTCAGATCTCATGTTTTTATGAGCTTGTGTAGGTATCTAGGGGTTTTCTTGCAGGCATCCCTCAGAGGTGTGATAAAAACCCTAAAAAAAATTCAGAGTGATAAATCAGATATTAAAGCGAAGGCCATGAGACCCAGAAAAAGAGAAGATCCCAAATATTCACATAGACACTAGTTCCCTGAATGGACACTAGCACCTAGGAAATCCTTTCCTTCTGAGGGTACTCCTATTGAGCCCATTATGGAGTCCTAAAACTCATTTTAGGCCTCTGTTACATCATTTCCGATCAGATCCAGCCACATGATAGTTACAACCACTTCCAGATCATATGAAATTAGCTAAGTCATCTATCTTTTTCATTTTCTTAGGGTTTTACACGAATGGATGCTCAACACTTATATATCATTGTATATTTCCATTTGTATATTATTAAGTACAATGAAATTACTATGAAATTAATATTTACTACAATTTATATTAAATCAGTGACCATCTCAAAAATTTGTAGATCCATAATTCAAGAAGGCTCAAGAACATACAAAAAGGTCAAGACCATATGATATGACCTTGAAAGAAGTAAATGGTCCCACACTAGGTTAGTTTCTAGTCACAGTACTATAAATAAAGCATCATAGTCCTAGATCTCCCTGTTGCAATAATATATACACCAAAAACTTCCCAAAACCATGTGTAATCAGCTCAATGCATTTTTCCTCTTATTGTTTCTAGTTTATATCTTGTTTAGTACATTAATTACAAGAATTAATCCATTTTTGGATATTATTAATTAGTGTTAGAAGTTAATTAATTAGAATAACCTCTTGTAGCTAACCCTTACATCCTTTAGTGTAGTCATTTCACTAATTTAGATTTTACATAATCTAACCTAGGGTGTAAAATATTTTGGTGAAGCTGAACAATGGATCAATCGTTGCATCACCCCTAGTTTCCCCATGGTTTCTCTTTCCTCAAAGTATATGATGTTATTCCTTCTCAACTCTCTCATATTATTTCAAATTGCATATGATTTCTTCCTATTCCCCTCAGATTGATTGCTTTATTTACTAATCTACCTGGCAAAAATATTGAACTTTTTTTTCATACTTGCAAGCATTATAGCCTCACGGTTTATTCCCCATTACATATTTATATCAATCCATCTATTTTGACCATGATAATGAGGTACCATTACCTGAAATTGAAAATCATAGTGAGAACTATTATGATTATAACCATGATGACGATATGTTGTGGATCATGAAAAAGTGGAACTTGTATCTCATTTCCATGAACATATTCATTAGAATGCCAACCACATTGAGCCTTTTATCAACATCCTTCTTGCCAATAATATTTCTCATGATAAGAAATATAACAAATACTTCCTTTTTGGGAAGCCTCAAACCTCTTCCACTTTACCAACATCTATTATTCCTACTTATATGGTTCCTACCTCCTTGGGGGAACCAAATATTTCAATGCACAATGTTTCTGTGCCTTTTCTTGAAACTATTATTTCTAATAAACATATTATATCCACTCCTAATGGTTTAAAAAATTCTTCATCTAGCACACAATCTGTTGAAACCATTGCTCATACATTACAAGATCAAATATTACAATTTTAACTAAGTGCATCCAATTTTTCTCATGATATCCGAATTCTACTCAGTTGCTCCATAATCTACTTACACTTGAAGTGGTTTCTTACCATTTTCCCATGGGTTTTGTTTCCCATAAGATCCCTATATATGACGGAAAAGGGGATCTCACCAAGCATATTCACTCCTTCCATGTGGATTATTTTGATTATTTCTCTCATGACATATTTCTCACTAAGCTCTTTCCTAGGAGTCTTAAGTATTTTGTGTCACAACAGTTCTATGATCTTTGCACACATTTTGTGCACTCTTTTACCACTTTGGCAAATCAATTTTTATAAAAAAAATCTATTAACATTAGGGACACAGCTTCCTATGTAGAACTATCTAAATCATATCAAGGGTGTAATGAACCTATAAATGATTATGTCTTATGATATAAGACCATGCTTACCAAAATAAAAAATATTTAGCTAAGAGTGAATTGTAAGATCTATTCACACAATTTTTTTTCTTTTGTAAGATCAATCGGTCCTATTTGAAAAATTTGATCCTTTGGAAATATATTCCATACACCCAAATAACATGAAGCTAAGTTATTACACATGAACAAACTTGAGTATGTTGCTAGAAATCCTACTACATATAATGCCAAGATTCCAAGAAAATCCACTTTTAAATGCAAGACTAATGACACTAAGGACACTGTCAATGCTATTTCTCAACCAAGTTACAACTATAACATTTACACCAATTGTTTACTTTCTTACCTTGTGCCCCATACATTGTATTAAAATAATTTATTGTGTGTTATATTATGTCTCTCTACTCTACCTTTTGAGGTTGATATAAACAATACTCAAAGTAAGAGTTTCAATGCCAATTCTTATAGTGATTATCATTGATGTATTGGTAACCTACCAAAATGTATCTCAAGCTTACCCAAATCATCCAAGATCTTATAGAATCCAATTCTATCAAATGGGATGAGCCCAAAAACAATTCAAATCCAATAAATGATAATGACAAACTAAAAACCTCTAATGATCCAATTCCTAAGCATAACAATGACAAATCTACTTCCAAAGTGCACAATACTTATCATGTGGTGCCACCACTACCCTCTTATATCACCCCTTCAATGAATTTGATATATATGGTGTGCTTGTCTTTAATACTCTATCTATTCTTGTCTCTATTAATCACGTACCTATTTTTGGTGTTTTGGTTGATCCACACAACATAGATAATGTTTTCTATCTCACACTACTTCAATATCTTAGAATTTCTATGCATAATATTATATTTGAAATTAATCCTAGATATCAACACATTACTCTCCCTATTTATTGGCGAGAAAAATTTTCAGGGACAAATTGGTGGATTTATTGCCAATGATATGAGAATCTAAGTCCCTCTACTTGAATGGTGTAACTTGCTGTAGGTGCATGTATGAAAGAGTGGGTTTTGATGGTAGGCCTTTTGACCAGAGATCCAACATGGGCATTCCACTGACCCTGTGGAAGTTGGTGCCATTTTTGAGCTTACACCATGTTGCCCTAAATTTTCAAATCTGTATCTGCTCAAAAAATGTTTTACCCTTTGATTTGATGGTCTGTAATTCTTCCCCTCTAGTTGAAATGCTTTAAAAATGCTCACAAACTTGTTGTTTTGCCCTAATTTGAAAGAATAATCCAAGTTTGCCCTTTTCTGTGCCCTAGTTTTTCCAATTTTGTGGGCTATGTCATTTTTCCCTTTGCCAGATCATGGAAAAATTCAAAATTGATCAAATCATAATTGTGTGCAATTGAAAATCCTATCCTAAGGTCGAAAATGTTTGGAAATCATGCTTCAGTTGATTTAAAATCGAAAAACTCTGCCATCCTTGGTGAAAAAATTGAATTCTAGGGCATCCTTTGAATTTTTTACGTTTTGACAGTCATACGGGTGTCATTTTCCCATCAAATTCATCCTCAGAAGGTATTGGCAACATGGGGTTTTCATTGGCCGAGGTGTGGTGGGAAATGTTTCTAACTTGTCATTTTTTTATTTTTTGGCAAAGTGGCAAATTTGGCTCCACGGCTCCACCTTTTTCAAAGTTGCCTACGTGGCATGTTCTTATTGGCTGAGGAGAGGCGGGGAGTCGGATCTCCTTTGAAAATTTTGGCTTTATTTTGCAAAATTTCCTAAGTCAAAATTTTTCCCGAATCCCCGCAGCCAACCAGAAGAGGACACGTGTCCTAAAAGTTTCAAAGTGGAGGAGCGGGCCGATGGGGGACTTAGAAATTTTTTTAGCTTTTGGCTCAAAGGGAAAAAATGAAAAATTTTGGAAGGCCCGCTCCAATCAAGGGAGGACACGTGGCCAGATTTTAAGGGTCAAAGAAGTGGGGCCGGGGAGGTTTGAAGGGAAATTTTTTGGGGATTTTTTCCCTTTTTGAAAAGGGTTTAAAGTGAAAATTTTTAAGCGAAAGCCCGCAACAAAATCAAGGAAGACACGTGTCCAAAAAGGTTTTGTGGAAGAAGGGGCCGTGAGGAAAATTTTATGACTTTTTTCCTTTTTGGAAAAAAGGTTAAAATTTGAAAAATGGCTCCACTCCAATCAAAGTGGAAACACGTGTCCACATTGGTTAAGGAAGAAGGTCAGAGGGAAGTGCGGGCCGCGGAGGGAAATGGGAGATTTTTTTCCTTTTTGGAAAAAAGGAGTTAAAATGAAAATTTAAGCCTTGGGGTCGCAAGCAAATCAGATGAGTGACACGTGGCAGAGGACAGAGTGGGTCGGTGGGCCAGTGGAGGCAGGAGGAATTTTTTCCCTTTTGCAAAAAGGACTTAAAATCAAAATTTGGAGCGCTGGCCCGCAACGAATCACAAGGAGACACGTGGCGAGGGAGAAATCGGAGGTGCGGGCCCACGGGGCAAAAAGTGAAAATTTTCCAATTTTCCAAAAAAGGTCAAAATGCACAGAATTGAAGCGTGATCCCAATGGGACCCACCATGTGCCACGTGTCAGCTCCAAAATTCAAAGGCGGAGGGGCGGGGGAAAAAGTCAAATTTTTCCATTTTTTCCAAAAAATTGAAAAGTCAAAAAATGAGCCTGAATTTGTTTCCAATCATTTTTTGCCACGTGTCCGGCCTTATCCAAAAAATTAAAAAGGTAACTCAAGCTTATTTCTAAGTCCGCATCTTCCACGTGGAGGGCCAGGATTAAAAGATGGATAAGATCGATGGTTGTTGTGCATCCATTTGTTTTGACCACCATGGGAGCTCCAGGAAGCTTGGAATCATGATTTTTGCATCAAAATTCATCAAATTTATAGTGATTTTGTGTCGTCTTGGCCTTCCAGGATCATTGGCATCACTTTCATGGCTTAATTCTTTGATCTGAGGTGGTTTTGAAATAAATTTTTCCCTAATCCATCCAAAAACGTGAAATGACAAAATCAAAAGTTGCAGAGGTAATTTGAAAAGGTAAAAAGGTGAAAATGATGAGTAAAAGGTGTTTGCATGCCTCAATGATGAAAAACATGCCTCCAGGATGGATAATGATCCAGATATTTGTAATGATTTAATCTTTTTGGGCACACCTGGCAACCTGTGAATGTTTTTTTGTTTGATGTCATTTTCATTGAATCATGAAAAATTGTTGTAAAAAAATTGATCCCATGGCATATTCTTTGCTTGGGAAAGAAGGCTCCAATGTGGCAAGAGATATATAATGCATGTTTTGAGAAATGCAAGGGTCGGGGGAAAAGTGAAAATCACGAGAAAATTCTGAGAGAAAGCTCATTTTTCTGAAAAACCCACCAAAGAACCAGAATAATTTCTTCTGTGTTGGATCTTCATGTATGTGAGTTGGTTACAAGTGTATAGCCATCACACAGCTCTGAGATTGTTCATGAAACTCTCCCCTGCTGATGAATCTAACAAGCTTTTGAGTTAATCTGTGTTTTTCTGGGCAATATGATGTCTGTTATCATTTTTAAATGCCTGCAAATAGTTTTCATTGTTCTTGTTGCAATCTTGCATTGAAAGTCTTTAGAAATCACACAGAATCTCCATTTCTTGTTGATAGTTTAGTGGCATTTGCAATCTCATGTTCAGAAGAGCCTTCATCTGATAAAGAGATAAACAAATTTAAAATCACTTTACCTTCCTTGACTGCAGAGATTGCTTGTAAGCCTTTGGGGGTACCTTAGGCATGGTTTGATCAAGGATTTTTGTGTTTAATTGAGTTCTTTACTTCAAGATTTTGTGGTGAATTCTCAAAGATTGTGTGAAGAGTGCAACCTGGGCTTCCATTTATGCCTCTTCTGGTTGAAAGAATATCCTGATTATTTGAAGCATTTTATCTGATAGTTGTTCAAGTATTGTAGAGGTTGTCAAAGATCTGATATATCCCAGTTTGTCTTGTCAACACCCCACCAAAAAATTCATTCAAACAAACTAATCCTACCCATACTACCCCTGCATTGCATTGTGTGTCAACAAAAGGATACAACCATCTACAAAAATGCACAAGGCAAATCAGGATTATACAATGTCTTCAGTAACCCTTGCCTTGCATTGAAAATATCTCCATGATCTGGGAGTGACAACTTGTGAAAGTCAGATTTGGAGTGTTGATCATATTTTCCCAAGGCCTTTTCATACTATTTGCATAAATTGAGGGATATCTTCATCTCCTTCACCATTTGGGGGTTACAATATAGGTTCTCTTACCTTGGTTGAAAAGGCACAACCTAAAATAGTGAGGGTCAGATCAAATCCTTTCAAAGTGCTATCCATCTCTCCACAAATCTGAGTGCCAGTTAGATCACATCCCCAGCTACAAAATGACACACATCATGATCTATCTGACTTCAAGCTTCATGCCATATCTCTGATGCTGCTCAGACTGAAAAGGAGAACAAATTTGGGTACCAACACCTTTCTGGCACCGTTGCCGGGACTTCTCCCTGGAATTTCTTGGTGTTTTTGAAGTGTTTGAAGAGTTTGAGCATTTTGGGTACCAAGTTCTACATTGTTAAAATATCATTCTATGCTTCAGATCTGTTGAAGTTTTAAACAAGGGTTTCAAGTTTTTTCTGGCCTTCTTCCACTTCCTAGCAGTTCATACACTTTAGGTGCATTGTGATTGATTGATTTAAGAAGAATAAGGTCTTATTTATAAAGCCTTGCAAAGTTTTCAGTACTAGAAAGCATTTGACAGATTATTTTAGTGCATTTTCACAACTAGGCCTTAGTGGTGACTCCATGCTGATTTGATATTGAAAAATACCAGTGTCTTACCTTTCTGTCATTTATTTTTTGTTGCTAATCTCTGCAAAACTGGAAGGAAGAAGATCTCTCTTCCTTAGAGACTCTGCTAAGAAGTTGTTTACAGATTCAAGAAACTCAGAGTTGGAAGGGAGAAGAGTTTGGAAAGTTGTTAAAGGTCAGACATCAGGAAAGATATATCCATTGGTGAGAGAAATCAGCCTTTGGTAGAGGATTATCATTCTTCTTCAAGTGATTCTGATTCAAGAAATCCTCTCATAAACTTGTTTCCCTCAGCTAGTGAAGGTCCTTCTTGTACCTTGGTAAGTTCCTTCTCCAATCTACACCTCTGTGTTTTAATTCGAGTAAAAATTTCCAAGAAAATCAGCACTTAGAGAATACCAGTCTTGTGAATCACATTCTTGAGCCCCAAAGATCTTGCACTCCTCATCAGCTTGTTTCACCTCCAAGATCACCTCCACCAAACAATATGGCTCAGCCTAGACCTCCATTTGTTGTTAACACCTTTGGTCCCATAGATTTTAGAGGAATGGATGGTTACCCAAATGTTGTTCCACAAGATGTCAGAAATAGGTTGCCAAAATTTCAAGGTAACAATGCTATAACTGGTGATCAACATCTCAAACTCTTTTTTAATATGATGGAAGATTTTGAGATAGAGTTTGAAGATGTGTATGTCAAATTGTTTATTCATACACTAGAAGAAGATGTTAGGGATTGGTACAAGGCTCTACCTGATAATTCTATTGATTCATGGACTGAAATGAAAAATGCATTTAGGTTGCAATATGGTGACAAGACTGATCCTAGATTTCTTTTGTCTGAGTTTGAGAATATCAAGAAGAACCCTAATGAATCAGTCCATGACTTCAAAAAATGGTTTAATAAAACATTGAGAAGGCTTCCTGTTGGTTTGAGGCCTTGTGATGAATCTTGTCTAATCAAATATGCAGATGCATTTGATAAGAAGGTAGCCTATTACCTAAGAGACAAGAACCCAACCAATCTAAGACAAGCTTTCACCATGGCACTTCAAATTGAGAACAATATCAAAGCAATTGGGAAACCTCTCAAGAGAGATGGTGTAAAATTGATAAACCCTGAAAAACCTCAAGCTAGCAAAGGTGCTGATTTAGAAGAGGTTGTGAAAAATTTGGCAGGGGTTGTCAAAGAAATCTCATACAAGTTGGCAAGAGCTGAGAAGGGAATTGGGCAGACTTCACAAGGTCAGCCTAGGTAGCAAGCACAAGATAGATTTGGAAATCACCATAGGAATGAGTAGAGGTTTGATGACAAAGGTAAAGGGCCTGTTGGATCTGCAAATAGACATCCTCAAGCACATGAAGGAAGAGTGTTTCCTGATCCCTTAACTGCTAGGGTTGCTGTTGTTGAAGAGGTTGCTGATATTGATTGGTGTGATAGGTGTTTTCTGCCCCCTCCTCCATGTGAAGTGGAACCAGCAAGAAGGTGAAGCTAATAATGATGATGGTACTGATGATGATATTTGCATGATGGGTTGTTCTTCAAGCTCACAAGGAGGAGCAACATCTACTGAAGTAATAAGTGCTAGGACTGTTGTTACCTTTTGGGATTGCATCAAACGGGTACCAATTTTCTTCCCCCTCATGCTCTTGAAGTTGATGTAGTGCAATATTTTGAAATTCCTAACAATGACTTTGAATACTTAAGAGCTTTGATGATTAAGAAGTATGATGGTGGTATCCCTTCGGAGGAAGATAGAAAATTGTTGATGAATGTTGTTGTAGCTCAAGAGAAAGATTATAACACTAGAAGAAATTTTTCTAAAGGAGTTGGACCTCAAGCCAAACCTAAAACACCCTTTCTCACAAGCATTCCAAAAGAAGATCCTAGGAGAGAAACACTTCAAAAATTCTACTGTCCCAAACAAAAATTACAGTCATCCTCATGCCCAAGCTGCCAAGAATCCACTGCCATCTAATGAATCTTCTTGTCTCCCTTCTAATGTTGTTTTGCCAAAGAGTGTCCCCTATGACATATCCCAAGTGTTGAGCCAAATTAAAGTGAGTGTTCCAATCATTGAGTTGCTTAGAATTCCTGAGCATAAGAAGAGAGCATTTGAGTACTTGGGATTGAAAGAAGAGAAGGTTACTCCAGGAAGAAATGTAAATGTTGTTGAAAACTCCACCTCAGATCATTGTTGACCTTGAAACACCACCAGTATTAGAAGATCTTGGAGAGACACCTGAGGTATATTTGGGGACATCTTTGGTTGATTCCCAATTGAATGTTGATCCATTCTTTACAACTTTTCTCATAAAAGATAGGATACTTCACAATTGTATGTTTGATTCCGGTGCATCATGTAATATCATGCCTCTAGAAGTCATGAATGAGTTTGATATCAAAGTGACAGCATGCCTATGGAAAGTGTACTACCATGGACTCAAGGGAAGTGCCAGTGGTTGGTTGTGTGAAGGGTTTGGTAGTGCAACTTACAGCCTATCCAGGTAAGAATTTAAAACTTGATGTTGTAATTGTTGACTTCCTTGCCAAATGGGGTATGCTTTTGTCAAGAAAGTGGGCTGCAAGTGTTGGGGAGTGTTCAAATGGACATGTCTTTTTCCACCATTCCCATTGAGGGAAGCCTTGTTAAAATCTATGGTGAGAAAATAAAATGTTGCACCTAATTGAAGATCCCAACAATGCTTCCTATGAAGTGTTGTTTGCTGATGTAGATGTTGAGAATTTCATTGGTTTTGCTGATGGAAAAGAAAATAAGATGGACAAATCAAAGTGCCTTGATATGGTAGGTTCTCCTTGGACCTTGCTATTTGATGGAGCTTGCTCCAAATTTGGGAATGGTGCTGGTATAGTTATGCTTTCTCCTAGTTTGGAAGAGTTTGTTTTTTCCTTCAAACTTAACTTTGAATGCACTAACAAAATTGCTGAGTATGAGGCATTTTTGTTGGGGAAGGGCCAGTACGGGTCCTAACCCTAGTCATGCCCAAGGGGTTACGGACGCTATGAGCTATTGGGTATGAATATCTAGTCCAGTTGTTATTATTTTCCATTGACAGGGTTATAAAGTGCTTTCGAAGGGACTAGATGTTATGTTTTGTCGTTGGGAGGGGCCACTTAACTCCTAATGTTCTAATTTTGCGTTGGGGTCACCTTTTTGGGCCATGGCGACTTGAAGGGGAAAAAGTAACTTTAAGTTACTTTATTATTTGGGTCTTCTCTAGGAGAAAGTGCGACTTGGGGGTTTTAGGGTTTCCTTGGCGTGGGAAAAGTTATAAAAGGAGAAGAGGGGTGAAAGGAAATTCATTCATGCATACACTTATATTTCTTTTCATGTGCAACTGCTGTTTGCAACTATTTAGCTTGTGGAGTAAGATCCCACGGGAACCCTAGCTTCGGTGGTGAGAGATCCATCCCTAGCTAGCAGGACATTCTTCGGTAGTGAGAGATCTACCCTAGCTTGTCATTTGGAGCTGTTTTCAGGGCTGATTCACAGAGATAATTTCAGGGTTTTCAGAGATAGGGTTTTGAGGGTTTTTGTGAGTTTTTGTGGAGATAATCAGTTGGTTTTCGGATCAGACCTACGGCAGCAATAAAGGAAGGATTTGGCATCATTTTCAGAGGATTTCACAAGGGTTTTGGCCATCTACCAAAAAGGGTGACTTGTTTGGGAGATTGCAGCCCTATTTTGGAGGGTTTCCAGTTGGCCGTTTTCAGATCTGAAGGTTGGAAAATCATCTTCTATATTTGTATATGTTATTTCCCAAGTTTCATAATTTTTGCACTTGTATTCGGGAAGATATGAATTTTAGAAGTTTTCCAGCTGTTTAGGGCACGCTGTAATTTTCTGGCAGCGTTATATTGACTGAAAAATTCCAAAAATATTTTCCTTGTGTTCTTTATATTATTATCTAGCTCTCTTTAAATTTTCAAGTGATTTGAGCGGATATTTTGGGAGTTATTCATATTTTACTGTTCGCTGCCCTAGCTGTAATTTTCTGCAAAAAACCAGATTTCTGTTTGGCTGCGTTTTGTCTATCTTTTGCATATTTTACAGTGGTATCCTATAAGGGATATTTCAGTGGTATCAGAGCTGTTGTTCCTCCAGCCTGTTGGGGTTGAAAGATGGGAGACAGAGACAGAGACAGTGAAGAGATGGGAGTAGATCTGATGAAACAACTGTTCACCAATATGGTGAAGCAGCAGGAGACTACCAACCTCTATTTGAGCCAGCTCACTGAGAGGTTAGCACAGGGTAGGATTGAGGCTCATGCGGAGAAAGGAGAAGCTAGCAATATGGGACAACATGGTAATAGAGGTGAGAGTGGACATTCGGGACAAGGGTCCCCTCATGCTTCTACCAGGCCCTTGGGACTCCACGAGCCTTCTTTCTTGAAGGATCCAGAAATTTCGCAGACACGACAGCCCGCAGACGTTGTGGATGAGGAATCTTGTTGGGAGAAGTACCAGACATTGAGCGAGGGTTTCCGGGACAACATGCCATTTCAGGAGTATTGTAAAATGAAGATTGGCAGCAGGCCCAGGAGAGATTACCAGACACCGGTACCTGAGTTTCAGAGGAGATTGGGACAAATCTCTATTCCACACTTCGATGGCTCTAAGAAGTGTACCACACAATCTTGGATTCAGAAGTTGAAGACTTACTTCGACTTGAATCCCATGCGCGAAGAGGATGCAATTAAGTTTGCTATCCTACACCTCGAGGGAGATGCTCATGACTGGTGGCATCATGGATTGATCACACAGGGGCACATGCATATCACTACTTATGCAGATTTTACACAGAGGTTGATGAGCAGGTTCGACAGGAGGGACCCAGATAGGCACTTCAGAGAGTTGACTCACTTGAGACAGACAGGTTCTCTAGATCAGTACATTGCAGAGTTTCAGAGGTTATCAGTGATGGTGTCTGATGTTTCAGAGATGAGGTTGACTTCACTCTTCATGGCAGGGTTGACTGACGCTTTAGCAGGATTTGTGAAGGCATTTGAGCCTTCCTCCCTACATGAGGCGATTAGGCGAGCATGTGATTTGGAGTTGTCCACTCCAAAATCGAGGTTTCCCCCTCGAATTCAGCCTAAGGTATTTCCTTCGAGAGCTGATGGTTCACAGCCGAAGGGGCCCCCACCTAGGTAGGATACCGCAAGGAGACCATTTGTATCGAGAGAGGACAGGGAGGAGTTGAGGCGAAAGAAACTATGTTTCGATTGCCGCACACCATGGGTTCCAGGACATGATTGTAGAGGAAAAGGGAAGGCCCAATTCATAGAGGTCTTCGAGGAGAGCGAGAGCGAGGAGGAGCGGGACGCTCAGGAGTTGGAGGATGAAGATGAAGAGACATTGGATAGTGCAGGGGTTGAACAGGAGGAGGAGACTTTTCCCCAGGAGACTATTGCTACTTTGTCGAGTACCCCGAGGTACAAGGCATTCAGAGTCAGGGGAGTATTACAGGGTCAGAGAGTAGTAGTACTCATTGATAGTGGGGCAACCCACAACTTCATTGATGCATCTTTGGTAGAGAAGCAGGGATTACAGGCAGAAGACTTTGAGGGCTTCAATGTAGTGGTAGCCAATGGTGAGTCCATGAGATGTATGCAGCGAGTTCCGCAGTTGAGTATCACCATGGGTAACCATACAGTTACCGATGACTTCTATGTGGTTGGTATTGGAGAGACCAACCTTGTGCTCGGTGTACAGTGGCTCCATTCTCTTGGAGAATTTCGGACTAACTTTCAGACGATGGAACTCAAGTTCAAGTCCGAGGGGAAGAATGTAACCTTGAGGGGTTTATCTTCAGATGCACCCAGGGTTGTTTCAGCAAAGAGGATCGAGAGGATTCACAGGCACAATGGGGTTGATTGGGCAGTACAGTGCTTGGTTTCTACCAAGAAATCAGAGGATGGACAGCCAGAGTATCATGTGGATATACAGGGGCTATTGGACAAGCACAGTGCAGTTTTTAGTGACATACCACCTGGTGTACCTCCAGATAGGGGATTTGAGCATGTGATTGAGCTTGAGGACACTAGACCAGTAGTTACTACTCCTTACCGTCACCCCAAACGGTTTAAGGATGAGATTGAGAGGACTATCCATGAGCTTATTGACAGAGGACACATTAGGCCGAGTTCCAGTCCTTTTGCTTCTTCGGTGGTATTGGTGAAGAAGAAGGATGGGACCATGCGGATGTGCATCGACTACCGGGCATTGAACAAGAAGACAATCAAGAACAAATATCCAGTGCCACGTATTGATGAGCTACTAGATGAGCTACAGGGGGCAATCTATTTTTCTAAAATAGATTTGCGATTTGGATATCACCAGATCAAGGTTAGGGAGCATGATGTGCATAAGACCGCTTTCAGATGCCATTATGGACATTTTGAGTTTCTAGTGATGCCATTCGGACTGTCTAATGCACCAGCTACATTCCAGTCTTGCATGAACCACGTGTTCAACTGCCATTTGCGGAAGTTTGTATTGGTTTTCTTTGATGATATATTGGTCTACAACAGGACTTGGGAGAGCCATATCCGCCACCTTGATGAGATATTGGGAATATTAGAAGCTAATTTGCTATATGCAAAAAGATTCTAAATGTGAGTTTGGCATGATAGAGTTGCTATATTTGGGATATGTGATTAGTGGAGGGGGAGTAAAGGTGGACAAAGAGAAAATACAGGCAATTTTGGATTGGCCACCACCCAGGACATTGACACATCTGAGGGGATTCTTGGGACTGTGCACCTATTACAGGAGGTTCGTGAAGAACTTCTCACGGTTGACTGCCCCACTGACAGATTTGACCAAGAAGGGAGCTTTCGCTTGGTCAGAAGCAACACAACAGATTTTTGATCATCTCAAGGAGGTGATGAGTTCATGCCCCGTCCTCGCATTACCAAATTTTTTGCGGCCATTTATTCTAGAGTGTGATGCATCAAGTGAGGGGGTTGGATCGGTGCTTATGTAGGATAGGCATCCCATTGCTTATGAGAGTCAGAAATTGAGCCCAGTGGAGAGAGGGTATTCGATTTACGACAAGGAGATGTTGGCCATCATGCATGCTTTGGCCAAATTCAGACAGTACCTTGTGGGCAGCAAATTCGTGGTACATACAGATCACAATAGTTTGAGGTTCTTTTTGGGGCAGAAGGATCTCAACGACTGCCAGCAGAGATGGGTGAACAAGGTACAAACGTATGACTTTGACATAGAATACACTAGAGGTAAGAATAATGTTGTTGCTGATGCTTTATCTAGGAGGCCTTACCTTACTACTATGTTGAGTTCTATGTCCGAGATTTCAGCAGATTGGAAGGCTCACATACTTGTTGAGTACTCCAAGAATCAGTTTGCATGCAAGATCATGGATGGTATTATCAAGGATGACCGATACAGGGTGGTAGATGATCTCATTTTCTACAAGAATCGGATTTTCCTTGTACCGGGGTCTAAGATGAAGGACAAGATCCTTCGTGCAGTACATGTTACGCCACTAGCTGGACACACCGAATATTTCAAAACATACAGGTACATCAGGGAGAGATTCACTTGGAAGGGGATGAAGGACGATGTCCTTAATCATGTCAGAGAGTGTATGGTTTGCCAGCAAACCAAATCGGAGCATTCTTTTCCTGCAGGGTTACTTCAGCCTCTTCCCATCCCTGAGCAGAAGTGGGAGAGCATATCGATGGACTTCATCACAGGACTCCCTATGGTGCATGGGCACAATTGCATTTATGTGGTAGTTGATCGATTGACCAAGTATGTGCATTTATTTTCTCTACCTAAGAAGCATGAGGCAGCTGACGTGGCTCAGGTATTTTATACAGGGATTTTTAGGCTTCATGGGTTGCCTAAAAATATTATCAGTGACAGGGATAAGATCTTCATGAGCACCTTTTGGCAGGAGATATTCAGACTTGCCGGTACCGAGTTGACTCCTAGCACGAGCTACCACCCTCAGACTGACGGGCAAACGGAGATTGTTAACAAATGGATAGAGGGCTATTTGCGGAGTTATGTGACCGGACATCAGCAGGCATGGATCAGATGGTTGCATATGGGCGAGTATTGCTACAATACCACATATCAGATGAGCATCGGCATGACTCCTTTCAGAGCTTTGTATGGATACGATGCCATGTCATTTGCTGATTTGGTATTACCAGATAGTCAAGCTCCCAAAGCTCGGATTGGTTACAGGAGAACTAGGATATCCTGCGAGCTCTTAAGGAGAACCTCCAAAAGGCGCAAAATCAGCAGAAGGTTTATGCGGATCGGCACAGGATAGAGAGGTCCTTCGAGGTAGGAGACTTGGTGTTCCTACGTCTGCAGCGATACAGGGAGTCATCACTCAAGCAGAAGGGGGCAGAAAAGCTGAAACCACGGTTTTATGGTCCATACAGGGTAGTCTGGCGAGTGGGTGCAGTTGCATATGAGTTGGATCTTCCAGAGCACAGTAAGATACATAATGTCTTCCATGTGTCATGCCTTAAGAAGGCACTAGGACAGCACATTGTACCTTCTACAGAGTTGCCACCATTGGACGAGGAGGGGAAGCTGGTTTTAGAACCAGATTCTATTATTGAGGTCAGACAGAGGAAGCTCAGGAGCAGAGATATTACAGAATACTTGGTACGTTGGAAGGGTTTGCCTCTTGAGGATGCTACTTGGGAAGGAGAACAGATTCTACAGCATCCTAGTTTGCATTTGCTTGGGGACAAGCAAATTTTGGGAAGGGAGGACTGTAATGTCCCCTTTCCCTCGCCACAGGCCTGAGGGCCAGTACGGGTCCTAACCCTAGTCATGCCCAAGGGGTTACGGACGCTATGAGCTATTGGGTATGAATATCTAGTCCAGTTGTTATTATTTTCCATTGACAGGGTTATAAAGTGCTTTCGAAGGGACTAGATGTTATGTTTTGTCGTTGGGAGGGGCCACTTAACTCCTAATGTTCTAATTTTGCGTTGGGGTCACCTTTTTGGGCCATGGCGACTTGAAGGGGAAAAAGTAACTTTAAGTTACTTTATTATTTGGGTCTTCTCTAGGAGAAAGTGCGACTTGGGGGTTTTAGGGTTTCCTTGGCGTGGGAAAAGTTATAAAAGGAGAAGAGGGGTGAAAGGAAATTCATTCATGCATACACTTATATTTCTTTTCATGTGCAACTGCTGTTTGCAACTATTTAGCTTGTGGAGTAAGATCCCACGGGAACCCTAGCTTCGGTGGTGAGAGATCCATCCCTAGCTAGCAGGACATTCTTCGGTAGTGAGAGATCTACCCTAGCTTGTCATTTAGAGCTGTTTTCAGGGCTGATTCACAGAGATAATTTCAGGGTTTTCAGAGATAGGGTTTTGAGGGTTTTTGTGGAGATAATCAGTTGGTTTTCGGATCAGACCTACGGCAGCAATAAAGGAAGGATTTGGCATCATTTTCAGAGGATTTCACAAGGGTTTTGGCCATCTACCAAAAAGGGTGACTTGTTTGGGAGATTGCAGCCCTATTTTGGAGGGTTTCCAGTTGGCCATTTTCAGATCTTAAGGTTGGAATATCATCTTCTATATTTGTATATGTTATTTCCCAAGTTTCATAATTTTTGCACTTGTATTCGGGAAGATATGAATTTTAGAAGTTTTCCAGCTGTTTAGGGCACGCTGTAATTTTCTGGCAGCGTTATATTGACTGAAAAATTCCAAAAATATTTTCCTTGTGTTCTTTATATTATTATCTAGCTCTCTTTAAATTTTCAAGTGATTTGAGCGGATATTTTGAGGAGTTATTCATATTTTACTGTTCGCTGCCCTAGCTGTAATTTTCTGCAAAAAAACCAGATTTCTGTTTGGCTGCGTTTTGTCTATCTTTTGCATATTTTACAGTGGTATCCTATAAGGATGTGGAAGAGCATGATTTGGGAACAAAGGAAAAACATAAGGGTCTTACCATTTAGTTGGGATGTCGATAGTTTAATTTGTTTTCTGAGCAAGGAGGAAAAATAGTCCTATGCTCCAACTTTGAAACAATATCAAGATTTCCTTGCTTCATCATATTCAGAGCTTGAAAGCATATAGAGAAGACTTGTTTCAATATGAGATCCATCTTGAAACAAGACTCCAAGCCATTAAGATAGAGGAAAATTCCAATTAATCCACTTCTCTCCATGAAAATGCAAGAGGAGTTAAAGAAGATGAGAGATGGAGGTATTATTCAGCCCACTAGATATTCATCTTGGGTTGCAAACCTTGTGCCAGTCAGAAAGAAGAATGGAGACATCAGACTTTGTGTGGATTTTAGAAATCTAAACAAAGCATCCATGAAGGACAACTATCCCTTGCCAAATATGGAAAATATGTTGCAGCTTGTGACTGGGTCTGAGTTGCTTTCTACATTGGATGGTTTCTCTGGATACAATCAAGTGGTTGTCAAAGAATCAGAAAGACTTAAGACAACATTCACTACTCCTTGGGGAACATATGTTTTTGTTAGGATTCCCTTTGGTTTGATGAATGTTGGTGCCACTTTTCAAAGAGCAATGGATGTTGCTTTTGTTGGTTACATCAATGAGTTCATTGCAGTTTACCAAGATGATGTGACTGTGTTTTCAAGGCAGAGAGGTGATCATTTGCAGCACTTGGAGAAGATGTTGATCAGATGTAGGGAGTATGGCATTTCTCTTAATCCAAAGAAGTGTCATTTTGGCATGCAAAAGGCCAAGCTTCTTGGTCACATTGTGTCAAAAGATGGTGTTATGATAGACCCTAAGAGAGTGGAAGCAATCAACAAAGTACCTATCCCAAGAACCAAGAAAGGCATCCAATCTTTCTTTGGTCAAATTAATTTTATTAGAAGGTTTGTTTCCAACTTTGCTGAGTTGACTCTTCCAATCACAAGCATGCTAAAGAAGGACCAAGTTATCAGGTGGGAGGAGGCTGCCATTCAAGCTTTTGAAGGAATTAAGGATGCACTTAAACATGCACCTATTTTAGCAGCCCTAAACTATAAGAGGCCTTTCCAAATCTTTTCCTTTGCCTCTGAGTATACCATTGCTTCTATTTTGCTGAAAAAGGATGAGAATGGGGCTGAGAGGCCTATTTCCTTCTTTAGTAAGGCTTTACAAGTAGCTGAGCTGAAGTATACAATCATGGAGAAACAAGCATTTGCCTTGGTGAAAGCAACAAAAGTTTTCAGGCCTTATATATTGAGTTCAAAAGTTGTTGCTTATGTTCCCCACACCATGGTGAAAGACATCTTATCAGAGATGGAGATCTCAAGTAAAATATGTAGATGGGTGAACAAACTACAGGAGTATGATATGGACATCCAAACCACAAATTTGGTAAGAGGTTTGGGTCTTGCTAAGCTCATGGCTGAGAGCAACTTGCAGAATGTGGAAGTGAATCAACTAGAGGAAGAAAGGGTAGATGTACTTGCAAATTTGATAAGTTCTGAGTGGTACAAAGATGTGATCTTCTACCTTAGACACCTGTGCTGTCCTAGTCACTTAAATAAAAATTAGAAAAGAGCCCTCAAGCTGGCTTCTCAAAAATATATCATCACAGACCTTGGGCTGGCTTGGAAGAACCCTGAAGGTGTCCTCTTGAAATGCATAACTGAAGATGAAGCTCCCAAGATAGTTGTTGATTTCCATGGGGGAGTTTGTGGAGGACACTTTGCTGGAAGAGTAACAACACATAATATTTTGAGAGCTGGTTATTGGTGGCCTACTCTCTTCAAAGATGCAACCCAGCTGGTTAGAAAATGTGATAGTTGCCAACGTTTCTCTGGAAGACTGAAAGCTTCAGGCTCCCTTCCTTTGCAACTTATGCAGCCTGTATCAATTGAAGCTCCTTTCAAGTAATGGGGGATGGACTTCATTGGTGAGATTTCAGATCCTTCTAGTGCTAGCCATAAGTGGATCCTTGTAGCCACTGATTATTTTACAAAGTGGGTAGAGGCAATCCCCACCAAGAAAGCAACACACCAAATAGTTATGGACTTCTTGTTGAATCAAATCATATGCAGATTTGGAGTCCCAGTCAAGATTGTAGCTGATAATGCCATGTGCTTTAGAGCCAAACCTTTAATGGCAATGTGCAATGAATATGGAATCAATCTGACTTATTCTTCAAACTATAACCCCCAAGGGAATGGACAAGTTGAGTCCAGCAATAAGAATTTGTTGAAGATCATTAGAAGAACCTTGGAGCAAAACAAGAAGAAGTGGGGTGAACAATTGAAATTTGTAGTTTGGGCTGATAGGATAACTCCTAAAAGAGCTACTAGTAAAATCCCATTTGAATTGGTGTATGGAACTCAGGATTTGCTGCCCTTGCACCTACAATTATCTTCATTTCAGTTTTCCCAACAGTTGGAAGATCAAGAGCTTGGCCCATATGAATCAAGGATCAATCAGATTATTGAGCTTGATGAGGAGAGAAGAGCATCCCATCAAAGGCATGTCAGATTTAGGGAAAAATTGAAGAGATTGTTTGACAAGAAGGTCACTCCTAGAGCCTTCAATGTTGGAGATCTAGTTTTTTTGTGGGATAGTAGGCATGAAGACAAGGGCAAGCATGGAAAATTTGATGCATTATGGATGGGCCCTTATGCCATTGATATCAGAATTGGTGAACATACCTTCTTTCTCAAGGACTTAGATGGGGAATTGCTGGAACTACCTATTAATGGTAGACATTTGAAGCATTTCTTGGATTAATCCCCAAATTTGAGGTATGCACCAATTGTACAGTTGTATAGTCTTTGTTTTTTTCTTTGTTTTTGTTGTTTTGTTGGTGTGTGGTTTGCCCTTGTTCTTGGCAGCCATTTTGGTCGGTTTCTCAGCTCATTTTTTGAAGGATGGTTCTGGTTTTTTGACTGCCTTGCATATTGAATCCTTTTCCCAATGGATATTTTGGCACTTGGTCTACATTTTGTCCTTGTGGCACTCACTGGGAGTGCCCATCCCCAAGCAAGAGCCGATGTTGGTGCCATTTTTGAGCTTGCACCATGTTGCCCTAAATTTTCAAATCTGTATCTGCTCAAAAAATGTTTTATCCTTTGATTTGATGGTCTGTAATTCTTCCCCTCCAGTTGAAATGCTTTAAAAATGCTCACAAACTTGTTGTTTTTCCCTAATTTGAAAGAATAATCCAAGTTTTCCCTTTTCTGTGCCCTAGTTTTTCCAATTTTGTGGGCTATGTCATTTTTCCCTTTGCCAGATCATGGAAAAATCAAAATTGATCAAATCATACTTGTTTGTATTTGAAAATCCAAGTCCTAGATCGAAAATGTTGTAAAAATCATGCTTCAGTTGATTCAAAATAAAAAAATCTGCCATCCTTGGTGAAAAAATTGAATTCTAGGGCATCCTTTGAATTTTTTACATTTTGACGGTCATACGGGTGTCATTTTCCCATCAAATTCATCCTCAGAAGGTATTGGCAATGTGGCGGGTTTTCATTGGCCGAGGTGCGGTAGGAAATGTTTCTAACTTTTCATTTTTTAATTTTTTGCCAAAGGGGCAAATTTCGGCTCCAGGGACTCCATTTTTTCAAATTTGCCTACGTGGCATGTTCTTATTGGCAGAGGAGAGGTGGGGAAGTCAGATCTCCTTTGAAAATTTTGGCTTTATTTTGCAAAATTTCCTAAGTCAAAATTTTGCCCGAAACCCCCCAGCCAACCAGAGTGAGGACACGTGTCCTAAAAGTTTCAAAATGGAGGAGCGGGCCAGGATGGGGACTTAGATTTTTTTAGGCTCTATTTTCTAAAAGGGAAAAATTTGGGTTTTCTAGCCCCACTCCAATCAAAGGAGGACACATGGCATCAATTTTGAGGGACGGTGGGCCGCGGAGGTTTTGGGAATTTTTTCCTTTTAACTTCGTTCAAAATTAAAATTTTGGAGCAACAGGGTCAGAGGGAAGTGTGGGCTGCAGAGGGAAATGGGGAATTTTTCCTTTTTGGCAAAAGGAGTTAAGGAAAAATTTAAGCCATGGCCCGCAAGGCAAATCAATGAGCGACACGTGGTGCAGAGCGGAACAAGGTGGGTCGGCGGGTTGGAAAGGCAAAAGAGAATTTTTTCCCTTTTGCAAAAGGGTAAAATAAAATTTGAAGTGCGGCCCCGCTAGGCCAATCACAGGTGGACACATGTCCAGAGTCAGAGGGAAGTGGGTCGGGGCCGCGGAGGGAAAAGGGAGAATTTTCCCTTTTTGCAAAATGGGAGTTAAAATAAAAATTTTGAAGCATGGCCCCAAGAGGAATCAATGAGTGACACGGGCAGAGGTACAAGGTGGTCAGGGCCGGCGAGGTAGGAGAGAATTTTTTCCCTTTTACAAAGAAGGCTTAAAATCAAAATTTGAAGTGCTGGCCCACTAGCGAATCATCAAGGAGACACGTGGCGAGGGAGAAATCGGAGGTGCGGGCCCGCGGGGCAAAAAGTGAAAATTTTCCAATTTTCCAAAAAAGGTCAAAATGCACAGAATTGAAGCACGATCCCAATGGGACCCACCATGTGCCACGTGTCAGCTCCAAAATTCAAAGGTGGAGGGGCGGAGAAAAAAGTCAAAATTTTCCATTTTTCCAAAAATGTGGAAAAGTAAAAAAAATGAGCCCAAATTTGTTTCCAATCATTTTTTGCCACGTGTCCAGCCTTATCCAAAAAATTAAAAAGGTAACTCAAGCTTATTTCTAAGTCCGCATCTTCCACGTGGAGGGCCAGGATTAAAAGATGGATAAGATCGATGGTTGTTGTGCATCCATTTGTTTTGACCGCCATGGGAGCTCCAGGAAGCTTGGAATCACAATTTTTGCATCAAAATTCATCAAATTTATAGTGATTTTGTGTCGTCTTGGCCTTCCAGGATCATTGGCATCACTTTCATGGCTTAATTCTTTGATCTGAGGTGTTTTGAAATAATTTTTTCCCTAATCCATCTAAAAACACGTGAAATGACAAAATCAAAAGTTGCAGAGGTAATTTGAAAAGGTAAAAAGGTGAAAATGATGAGTAAAAGGTGTTTGCATGCCTCAATGATGAAAAACATGCCTCCAGGATGGATAATGATCTAGATATTTGTAATGATTTAATCTTTTTGGGCACACCTGGCAACCTGCGAATGTTTTTCTGTTTGATGTCATTTTCATTGAATCATGAGGATTGTTTTGTAACAAAATTGATCCCATGGCATATTATTTTCTTGGGAAAGAAGGCTCCAATGTGGCATGAGGTATATAATGCATTTTGGAGAAATTGTAAAGGGTCGGGGGAAGTTGAAAATCACGAGAAAATTCTGAGAGAAAGCTCATTTTTCTGAAAAACCCACCAAAGAACCAGAATAATTTCTTCTGTGTTGGATCTTCATGTATGTGAGTTGGTTACAAGTGTATAGCCATCACACAGCTCTGAGATTGTTCATGAAACTCTCCCCTGCTGATGAATCTAACAAGCTTTTGAGTTAATCTATGTTTTTCTGGGCAATATGATGTCTGTTATCATTTTTTAAATGCCTGCAAATAGTTTTCATTGTTCTTGTTGCAATCTTGCATTGAAAGTCTTTAGAAATCACACAGAATCTCCATTTCTTGTTGATAGTTTAGTGGCATTTGCAATCTCATGTTCAGAAGAGCCTTCATCTGATAAAGAGATAAACAAATTTAAAATCACTTTACCTTCCTTGACTGCAGAGATTGCTTGTAAGCCTTTGGGGGTACCTTAGGCATGGTTTGATCAAGGATTTTTGTGTTTAATTGAGTTCTTTACTTCAAGATTTTGTGGTGAATTCTCAAAGATTGTGTGAAGAGTGCAACCTGGGCTTCCATTTATGCCTCTTCTGGTTGAAAGAATATCCTGATTATTTGAAGCATTTTATCTGATAGTTGTTCAAGTATTGTAGAGGTTGTCAAAGATCTGATATATCCCAGTTTGTCTTGTCAACACCCCACCAAAAAATTCATTCAAACAAACTAATCCTACCCATACTACCCCTGCATTGCATTGTGTGTCAACAAAAGGATCTAACCCATCTACAAAAATGCACAAGGCAAATCAGGATTATACAATGTCTTCAGTAACCCTTGCCTTGCATTGAAAATATCTCCATGATCTGGGAGTGACAACTTGTGAAAGTCAGATTTGGAGTGTTGATCATATTTTCCCAAGGCCTTTTCATACTATTTGCATAAATTGAGGGATATCTTCATCTCCTTCACCATTTGGGGGTTACAATATAGGTTCTCTTACCTTGGTTGAAAAGGCACAACCTAAAATAGTGAGGGTCAGATCAAATCCTTTCAAAGTGCTATCCATCTCTCCACAAATCTGAGTGCCAGTTAGATCACCTCCCCGGCTACAAAATGACACACATCATGATCTATCTGACTTCAAGCTTCATGCCATATCTCTGATGCTGCTCAGACTGAAAAGGAGAACAAATTTGGGTACCAATAGGAAACGCTTATGGGAACATTTATGGGTAAATCCCTGGACTTGACATTTTCAAATTCCATATGTTGCGTGAATATATGGACTTCATAGAGTGTTTTCAAACCAGAGATCTGGTTGGAACAGGAACCGCGAAATTAGCTGATCCCTATGGTGTTAAGCTAGCACCCATTTGGTTTGATTGAGTAAGACAATAGAAATTTGAGAACATTGAGAAGTGAGGTCCACCAGGGAAGGAGATTGGAGCGTTTACCAGGGAATCATTCAATTTTACATTTTGAATGATTATATGCATCAGATTACATGGATTTGGAAAAACTTAGCCTCGACAAACTTACGATGCGGTATTTACTGCTATAACAAGAAAGGTTAACTGTAGGAGAAGCAAGATCTTGGATCAGGAAGGGATTGGGTCATGTCCCCTTTAAATCTCATCACTCTTTTAAAGTAAGGGAAAAAGGAGTCAAATCAATTCATTTCCAAGAAGCGTTTGACTAACTCATGTTTAATCTGACTAGGACCGCATGGAACGAATTCTGGTTGGAGACAGAGTCACGACTCTTTTCTAAACATGGCGTAACCTTTTTTTGGAAAAAGTCTCAAAAACTTGAATTTCCTCCACCGGCCCCGCACTCCAATTTGAAATGCGTCAACGAAACTGGGTACAACCACAACGATCCCATTGGCCTTAGGCAAAGCCGCAGAGCTTTCTGAAGAAAACGTTTACTTCACTTTTGGGAATTTGGTTAAATTTTGAAAAGCTGCCCCGATGGCCTAACTCGTCCGCTTTGAATTTTCAACGTTGCAATGCTACACCTTTGAGTATTTTTTCCTGTGGGCTTGAACTTTGACTTTTACCTTTATAGCAAGACCTGGGCCATGGGGAAAATCTACCATTTTAACCATTTTTGGAATGAAGGACTCAATTTAATCAAAGTTCTCTGCCATTTCACTTTCCCGCTTTGACTTTTTGGCTATGACAAGGCTCAAAATTTTACTTTTAAACTCTCAAAGCCTGATCAGGGCCATGTAGTCAAATTTAACATTTTAACCTTTTTTGGAAAAAGGCTCAAAAACTCAAACTCAGCTCTCTCGCTTTGACTTTTTCCTAATGGCTCAAAATTTGACTTTTACCTTCATAGCTTGATCGGGGCCACGGGGCAAGTTTACCATTTTTGCCAAAAGTGACCAAAAGTATTAAGTTCACCAAAAATCCCTTTTCTTCCCCATCTAATAGGATCTGACCATGTACCTACATTCATTGGGAGCCCAAATTTGATGGGGAAAAGATGCCCGTCATCCTGATTGCCAAAAAATATGTAGAGGAAGAAAACTTCATCGTTTTGAATCCAAATATAAATTCAAATTTAAATTCACGAACCAGAGGCATGGAGGAAAAATCAATGATTTGAAAACCTAGGCGCATAGAACAAGTGTAAAAATGGTAAAACCTTGATAAAAAATGGAGGTTGCAAAGAGGATATTATATGCACAGACCGGGAAATGGAGGATTTCTAAAAACGAGCAAAACAAAGGTTTAAAGACAGCTCTAGGGTCAAGTAACTTTCAGAATGCTAATTTATTGAATCTTTAACTTGGCTTAAATACCAACAAAGGGCATGTAGCTCAAAAAATTTGAATTTGGCTATGAAAATGTAGAGTAGTTTTTTTGGGAGACAACAATTTGTCTTTTCTGGGTTGGAAGAGCTTTGCTATTGATCTCTCTTTGTTGCTCTAGTTTGCACTATGATGCCACAAGTCGTACCTATAACCTAAAAAATAGATGACAACCTGCACATGCCCATAAACCACATCAAATATAATGAAAATTTTGTAGAATTATGGAGTCAAACTAACCCTTGACTGTCACCCAAAGAGTGATCTTTTGATCAAGTGATGCACTACATCTCAGACTCCATGTAGTTATCTGTGCTTGTGTGTGAAATGATGCCATAGGTTACCCTTGTGAAAGTTTCATGAAGGTGATAGTGAGCTAAGTGTAGATTTTATCAATTATGTAGAATGTGTGTGATGGAATAGAATGAACTTCCCCTTCCTCATGCTGGGTATGTAAAATAATGCAACCCTTGTCCCTTGTATGGATGTGCTAGATGTATGCCTTGTAGTGCTCTTGTGCATTTGTGTAAGCTTAGGTAGTGATAGATAATTCTTATAGTGCTTGGCTCATGATTTATAAGAAGTAACTAAGTATATATATTATTCCCTTGTTTGAATTTCATAATTGACAATTGAAAGGCTGACGCAATGTGTTAAAAGGTGAAAATAAGAAACAAAAATGACTCAAAAGAGTAAGAAGAAGAAAGAGAGGGTCAGGAGCATCTAGGCACTTTTGTCCTAACTGGGCGCTAGTGTTTGAGGCCATCAAAATATAAATCATTCAAGTTGCCGACAAAAGTCGTAGGATGTGTAAAAATAGTAAAGTCTAATAGATAAAACAATTAAAATGCCAAAATGAGTTGTCAACCACTAGTTTTCTTGCTTAGGAATCATGTATACATTAGTATGCTTTAGGACCTAAAAATGTACCCAAGTGCATATATTTTGTGTCTACATAAATCAATTGAATCATTCTCAAACCCTAACCCTGGGTAGAAGACCTTGCAAGAAGGTTAGTGTTTGTGTAGACATTAAATCATGTTCATGGGTGCATTTCTAGGTCCTAAACATATACTAACATTTATATGATTTCGAAGCAAGAAAACTAGTAATTGACATTTGTCTTTGGCCTCTTGTGTTTCTTTCTTTCTTTCTATTTGGTCTTTCATACCCCACAACCCAGTTGGTATTTTACTCATTTATCTTGTATAGCTCTAGACACCAGCGCTTAGCCACGATAGGAGCACCTAGGCACCTGTCCCCTCCATGTGCCCCTGACCCTTTTACACCTTACTCACTTCTTTTGGGTCTCTTTTATCTTTTGGGCACCTTTTTCACTTATGGGCCGGCCTTCTAGTTTTCAATTATGAAATTCAAACAAGGGAATCATTTAAATACATAGTTATGTGTTCAAAATCAAGGACCAAACATTAAACATATACTATCATCACCTAAGCTTACATCCAAGGGCACCTAAAGTAATTCTAGGCATCCATCTAACATCCATTCAAGGGACAAGGGACTACATTTTCTGCATACACAACATAGGAAGGGGAAGTTAATTTTTCCATCCACACATTTTATTACATTTTTACATCTAGCTAATACCCGCTATCAAGTGCACTTGCATAAGGGCATCCTTGGGCACGATTCTTACAAAAACTCACTACATGGAGTCTGAGATGCAGTGGAATGCTTGGTCATAAGTTCACTCTTGGGGTGACTTCCAGGGTCAGTCTGACTCCCCATATTACATATTTTTTTGGATTTGATGTGGTATTGTGGGTTTTACAAGTGATATCTACTTTGTAAGTTACAGGTACCCTCGGCGATCAAATAATGACACACAGACGATCAATAAATATTGATACTAAGATCTCCTATGCACAACTAACTCAAATTAAACAATGATATAATGAACATCTAGCTGACTATGTATTACATTATAAGAATAAAATAGTTAAGATGGCCAATGTGCGTACTGCAGGGAAAAAATTTAGTGGCGATTCTTTGCTAATTCATGAATATTTACATTTTTAAAATTTGCATTTAGTGATTTTGAGGAGTTTTCTAGTGTAACATTTAACCTGAAATTTTTGGGTCCATGTTACTTTTGTGGGTCGACTTGACTAATGTTTATAATAAATTTTATATGTATGCATATATATCGCCAATGCTTTGAAACATAAATCGGTTACATTCGCTAGCATATACATCTTAAACATCACCATCTTCTCTTTTAAATACAACATAGGCTAGACACATGACCTAACAACATAGTCCAAATGGCCATTTGATTTCTCTAGACACCCGGTTGATTTCTCCAGACATTTGACTACTCCAGATGACCCACAATATAGTCCATACACTCAGTTTATTTCTCCAGATGCCTGGCTGCATTTTGCTGACATTAGGCTACCCCATAGATGCCTGAGTACATATTCCTCATGCCTGATTGATTTCTTCAGACACCTAGCTATTAGGCTACCAATAGATACCAGAATTCTCTTAGAATTTTGCCAACATATTCTATACGCTAGCCTTGGTTTCTATATTTTAGATTGTGCGCTTCAGACACGCAATAATGCATATGCCTAACTTGTCATCTAGATGGTCGATATTGCCTCACAAGGGATCCTCTGGTGCTCAAAATGTGGAAGTAAAATCATGAAAAAAGGAAATCTTTTATCTTATTTTAGCCATCCATAAAAAGGAATCAGGTAGATGCAACCCCCATACACACCAAATACAGGTAGTGTATGAACTAAATAATTAAGCCTTATTTATTGTCAAATTACAAATTCCAATAATATACTTAATAATACAAATTTTAAAATTCCCTTTTTTGCAAAATCAGATGCAACATATCCCACTCATGATGACATGCCTCCACTAGAGGATAATCCTCATTATGTGCCTACATTAGACATATAACAAGTAGAAGATATGTAACAAGCTGAAGATATGCCTCCACTTGAAGGACATTTCATGATTATGAAATACAACAAAGAGAAGTCAATTTCAAGTCATCAAAAACTGAATTCAGTCAGAAACCCTACTCTTAATTATTTGAAAAGGAAGATAATAGAGAACAATACCATTGATGTTGATGAGATCTAACAAACTGACAGATGTTTCTATAAAGTGTGATCAAACACCTATTACATGTGATAATACAACCCAAAACTTTATGCGAAAAAAGAGAAGTGCATAGACCATTGGAAGGAATTTTAAGTTTGACTAGGTAACTAAGTATCCATTCATTGAGCCAGCAGAGCCAAAAAAGGGTAATGATACTCCAATCGAATGTAAATGTATTATTTTTAGCTAGAAACTTCGAAAGGGTCACAAAATGCAACTCAAGTTGGACACAATTGAGAAACATTGTGGTAAAATATATGTAACAGTTAAACAAATATATGGTCATATAAAATGAACACACAGATGGAAAAACAAAAAGGAATGCATGTATGTTCAGATATGCAGAAGAGTATGAAAATGAAAAGAAATGCCTAGAAAAGTTTGTTGAGGAAGGAGGAACAACTACATCTTAGCTAGGAAAATATTGTTCAGTCTAATTTACGAGCAAGGAATATATAGTTCTAAACTATTTACCATATTATGAATAAATGGTAGACCTATTTCCATGATTTTTAGGATTATTAAATTTTATTTCAACTTAACGGATTTTCTAATCTTGTAATATCACATTGGTAAGACAATTCTGCTTAGGAAAATTACCAAATGTTAGTGATGATTGAGGAGGATTTGAAAGAAAAATTTAAAAATGCATGATTTTTGTCACTGTCTATTGATGAGGTACACAATAGTTGACAACACCTTCGTGGGTTTGCATTACATGTCCATAAATTTTAAGAACCATATAAGGACACCTCATTTATTTATTTATTTTTGATTTGATAAGGTAGGTTGATGGGACCCATTCCTAAGGTTGTCAACCAAGTCCTAAATACCCTTAACAGATAAAAAATGAAAGCTGGGCCAAAACCTACTCTAGATTATAGACCTATTAGTACTGAACCAGTCGACAATAAAAGTGGCTATTGCCCAACCTGGGTAAAAAATTAGTCCTCGATACTACCCAATTGACATTTTTTATTATTCTTATTCTTAAATTTTTGCCACTTACCATTCCCATCTATGATAGCTAACTAAAGAGGATTTGTTGACACCATTTGGAGGAATATCTGACAAAGATTCCTGATCCAAATCTGATTTAGACACAGAGAAAAATGCCCATTTTTGTTCCGCTAACAAAAACATCCCCTGCGAACCCTGATCATTTTCTAGTTTTCCACATTCCACAATCTCATCTACCTTCTTCTCTGCATTTACATTACACAGCTCCACTTTGAATGTTACCACCTCAACTGACTCTGGATCCAAAGATCCCCAACCTTTGGTTAATCTTGAGTCACTGGTTTTTAACTGGTTTCATTGATCATTGGACATGATGCTTGTAGATGACCAGAGTTGATCTGAAATTTTCAACATCGGAAAACCATATCTTCATGAGTCTAAGGATTGATAATGAAAAAATCTTTCAAATTTTAAATTAATTCGATGTGGTTGGCCCTTTACTTAGATCAACTCCCACACACATGCGGGTGAAGGATCACAGTCCCGCATGAGATCTATCTATATCTTCTTTTAAGAATATTCCCAATACATTACCAATAGCTTACAAAGCATACCAAAGGTGCAAAGGAAGATTGGGAAGTCTCACCCAAACCAGTGTTTTAGAGATTGATAGAGTGTTTGTGTCAAATTCAGGGAACCAAGGATGTCAAAAATACTGAACATGCAGTACCCCAGAACCATGGCCCATCTGATAGGATTCATGGAAAGTTCCTTTCTTCTCTAAAATGGACCACAAAAATACCTCTAGAATAGAGGAATATTTCACATTTATCAGTCCAATTTTGAAATATCCATTGATATAATACTGTAAAGAAGGCTAGATTCCATTAAAAAAACTTGTTATGGCATCCCCAGATAATTGGTGGTAATATTCCTCCACTTCTTGACCTTCGATAACCAACGATGGGATTTCTTCAGCAATGGTCAACCAAATACAGTTGATTTCCTGGATTATTACCTTTAGATTGCCTAGGGCATATTTGAATGAAGCCTTCTCACTACCCTGACTACCTCCCCTTATATTTCCTTTGGAATATGAGCCCTCATGAGCTTATCCTGACCTCCATATTGAATTTTTCAATGTCAGGTATAGGGTTAGGGCACATCCTCCCAACCTTAGAATATGTCGTGCCATCCATAGTGACCCACGTCCCCTCGGAAGCCCCACCTCCTAGCCACATTACCTCCCCATGATCCCTTCACCACCATTTTCTGGTTCAAGTCGATGTCTCCATCTTCTTTGTAGGCTCACTATGTGTTGCCATCCTCCTCCTCGCTCCTAAAAAACCTACTTCATCAATCTCCCCATGTAATCAATTGTTTAATTTTTTTTATTAAAGGGTAAACATTTTTAGGACACCTCATTTATTAACAATCCATAAAATGAAAGAAAATTGCAATGCAAAGAACATTTATAAGTTGTTTGTTTCAAGTTTGAGGAATATAATGGGAATGGATGATTATAGTATCGCCACTAAATTGGTGAGTGTTGGTACAAATGGTGCATCAGTAATGCATAGGAACATAAATGGTCTTTGCATTTGAATTCAAACCTTTCTCACCCCATACATGATTCCAATCCATTGCATGATGCACATAATGAATCTTTCATAAAAAATAGATAGCACCTTTGAAAGTGTTGCAAAAGTCAAAGAGTTGATATGCGACCTATATGCATATATGTCTAGCAGTCCTTAAAGATTCCTAGAGTTCTAGAAATTTGAAATCGGCGTGACTGATGGTAAAAATATCCTAAAAGATGTTAATACGAGGTCAATTTCCATGTATGAACCTATATGTAGAATTTTTGAATAATATCCATTATTGACATGTTTATGTTTAAATATCGTAGAGAAGTTGACAAGGAAAAATATTTGTTGTACCATTTAATAGATTTGGAAACGACACTAACATTAATAGGAATTACACCAAATTTGGGTCACACTCCCCTTGGTCCCCTTCAATTAATCAACACAACGCATATACCTAGCCATACTCCCCTTTCACACCTGGATATTAATTTAATCACTTATAATTGAATTAATATTCATCCTCACATTATTAATTAATTTAATTAAGTTAATTTACACCTCACCTAGCCACATCACCTAGACACCTCACCATGGACTTATTCCTAGCCTATTGATTAACTAAGACTAAGTCTCTACTTATCTTAACCAACTAGGACTCTTTCAAACCCTAAAATTAAAGTCCTATTCCTTCTCCAACAACACTCCCACTTATCTAAGTGTTAACCCTCACTTGAGACCTAGAAACAATCAAGATCATGCCAAAAATAGTAAAGATTAGGGCTATTTTTGGTAACTTGGACTAATTCTCCCTAACCAACATGCTGGTTTTCCCTCGGCCGGCACCAGTTCCCTAACCACCATCGGTTACCCTTAAATAAGAGTTTCTAACTCTTTACATGGGTTTTCAATCTGGAATTCATTCTCACACAACTTTGGCATTCAAAGTCTCCAGCAATCAGGCTTCCTAACGATGACCAGAGCACATCTTACACTTCACCAACAACGATTCATCTTCAGGTCTTTACAGCTCCATATTGACATACAACCAGAGCACACATGCACTATTACCATTGCACTAGAACATTACACTTCATCTTCCAAATGCTATCAACCATTCCTACCACATTTCTACAGATATACAGATCAAAGTAAATCATTCTTACTTGTCTAAGCTTATTGTGTTTGATCTTAATCATTTCATTTACTAATTTCATTTAATTTCTCCTATCTCGTTACCACCTTCACCCGTTTATCACCTTTTCTACCAACCAGAGCCATTTCACCTATCCCATCACCCTCCGTACCTTACTAAGTCTTAATCAACACCTTTCCATCCTTCCCCCAAACCTCCTCCCCATCTCTCTGTGTAATCACAGAGAGGTCCAAACTAGCCATTTTTAATATTTTAACCAAATTTCCCATACCGACACTGGTTAGCTAACTGGAATTGTTCTATCTCCTATACCAACATCAGTCGACCAACCGATACCAGTCTCTGAGACTGGGAATTTTTCATATAACAACGAGTTAACAACTTCCCCAAAACAACCCAAAACATTTCCCAATTTCACCCAGACCTCACCTATAATGTTTGATAAACTCTGCAGACCTAAACTAACCCCCATTAATCATTAGATTTAATTCTAACCATTTCTTGTTGAGTTAAATTCACTTATTGTATGTTAATAGGAGATACCTAAATCTTATCAACTACAATAGGAACTATTTTATCATTTCTTGCATTAAGTTGTATTAAAAAGAGGATTGACAACCATTTGAGGAAGCGTCATGCTTCCCGGATCTAGCCTTCGCTAGGTAGTCCTCATGACTCTTGCTATTTAATACTATTTGGTGGTCTTGTTGTGTTTCTTATACAGGTCGTTCCTCCTAGCCAAAGGGAATATCTCACACAATCAGCTTGGATCAATTTCTACAATGCACGCAACGCCTTCTACCGTATCTACATAACACAGGTATTCCTCCTATGCCCATTACCTACTTATATGTTTTATCGCATTACTTTGAGGTGAAACATTTTGGCACGCCCAGTGGGACCCTATCATTTGGGTTCTTTTGCATTGTTCATTCTTAGGGAATCTTTGTGTGTCTATTTCCTTTCGAAAGAGTTCACATTAAACTTTCTCCCTGGGAACATTCTTCTTCTTCTACTTGTCTAAGTGAAATTCATATTTTGGGTTAAAAAGAAAACTTATTTTTATTCTGTATTGCATTAGTGAAAGACATACTCTCTTCCTATTCATTATTGCTCTCATTAAATTTCACTTTCATTTGGGCTTTAAAATATCTGTATTTCATCCTTGTGTATGTTGCATTTAGCTCACTTAAATTTATTTGCAACCTATATATTGGAGGTCATGACCAGTTGATGGTTGACATGAACTATGCATAGCTCACTTCTTGCACACACACCCCAAACCAAATCACTTAAACAAATTACACACTTCTTAAACATCTTCCTTCCTGACAATTACCATGTTAACGATTAATAATCAGATTAGTGGTGGATCAAGCTGGTGTTCTGGTCCAGTCATCATATCAGAGTAGGGCCTCACATGTACTGAAAGTATATATTCCCTTTACAAAAGCCAAAATTTACTTGAAACCATCCATAGATAGTCAGTTCCTTCTAGGGTACCCTCGTTGACCAAAATTTCTATTTTACTTACAGTCAATTCCAAATGACATAAGCCACACAACATAAAATCTACAACATAGGATTGTGTGTTTTGTTAGCTTTTGACTGATTGTGTTTTGAGGTGTGAGGTCATTATCATCTTGATTTTTCTTATCCTTCACACCACACCATCAAAACTAGTGTATTCCACTTTATTATAGACATGTTAGGACTCGTCCCTTCCATACTCAGTTGCTAGGTTAATATTTTCATTTGAATTAATTACCAAAAATTCAAATTTTCATCTCCTCTCAAGATTTCATAGTAACCGGTATCGGTCCAATGACCAGCATCAGTTACCTCTTCATACATTAGTTTACTGACCGACATCGGTTCCCTGCTTGTTTTGGTTATTTCTCCCAAAACAATGTTCAATTCACAAACAAACATTTTATGTGACTTATTATGTCACTTCATCATATTTCTGAGTCTCATGGTATCATTTTCAGAGTCCAGATTCACTTGATTTTCACCTCTTCATCATCAATATTTAAAATCTACCATTTATTCACAGTAATTAGACATCAGTCTAGCGATCGACATTGGTTACCCCTCTCTACTGGCATCGGTTAGCCAACCGAATGTCAGTCTCTGTGTTTTGATTTTTCTATCAAAACAACGACCAAATTCCATCTTCCATATTTCTTCTGCTATCCTTTTCTGTGTTTCTGTACCATCTACAGAACTCATATTACCTATTCTATCACCATTCACATGGTTTTGACTCACAGACAAGCCAACACTCTAGTTTTTCACACTATCCACCAACCACTACCACCTAGTCCTTCACCACCTTCTATTTCTTCACCCATGGACCCCACCTCACCTATTTCTACACATGCAGGTGACGAGGAGCTCACAAAACTCCTTGATCACAATCCTGCCGCCTTGCAGTATTATCTGGCTCATTCATCTACCCACGACTCATCAGGATAGCTTATCTACGGTATGCCCATATCCATCTCTCCTGCTTTGGTCCCCACTTCCATATTAGTTACCACTAGTGTAGTGATACCTACTTCTACCTTACCACTTGTCATTTCTCAGATCACTCCCATGTCTTCTATATTTTCCACATCTACAACACCTATCACATCTTTTAAATCTACCTCACCATCATGTACAACCCCTAGTGTAGGGATTTCCACCTCATTAGTTCCTATTACCTTGCAACCTCTAGTTGTGTCGACCCCTTTCATGAGTTTGGTCATGTCTATACCTTGTCACTCTACCACCTATTTCCATGAGGGTTTCTACACATATTCCTCCCACCTATATCCTTGTCTCAACCACCACCTGTCACCTACACTTCCCATTCAGGGTATATGCCATCATCATCTGCCATAACTTATATCCCCCCTTCTCAATTCGCTTACTCAGAACCTCTATATACAAGTGTCCCTTCTATTTCCTACTCGTTATATCCACCTCATTATACTACTAGAGGTCCATCTCAATCTAATCCGACCAATGATTTTATCAAAATGATGATGGACAAGATGCAGACCCTAGAAGCATTCTGTTTTGGGCTCCTGTAATTCTCTAACTTACGAAGAGATTTGTAATGAGCCTATTCACCCTTCTATTCCAATTCATCCATACCCTACACATTGGGAAATGCCAAAATTTAACCGATTTAATAGCAAGGAAGATCCGCAACAACATTTGCGATCTTTTAAACATGTATGTTATCTGATTGCCCATGATGACACCTTGCTTCTCCGAAATTTCCTAATGTTCCTGACAGGACCAACCTTAGACTAGTATAGTGCTTTACCTAAGCACTCCATCTGTTAGGAAATAAGGGATAAAATATGTGGAATAATCCCTCACAGAATCGCAACAGTAGAAACTAATATGCAGAAAATATTACAGATCTCAAATAAAATTACAGAATAAAATAACACAACACAAAGAGACAGTATTTAATGTGGTTCACCCAATTTGGGCTACGTCCACCAAGAATCACTTGCTCAAATTTTATTACAAGCCACCACTCTCTCAATACAATACCCAGATCTGTTTGGAGCTATGCTCATAAAAACTCTACAGAATTCACACCTGAATTCAAAGCACATCTGCAATGTTTTTCATTATACCCTACCATATGCATAAAACCATATAAGTAGGCAACTGCTTAAGTAGTTTTATAATACCATGGGTATCAAAACCATGGGCCAAAACCAGCCCAAAAACCTATGGGTCAAAAATCTCGCCCATATGAGAAGAGCATGTTTCCCGATATGTCAGGTGCATTTTTTCGAGGCCACCCAAAAAAATTTTTTTTGGGGGCTGCGCCCCCGAACCCCTGCTACTGGGGGCTGCCGCCCCCAGACCCCTGCTCAGTGCCCGGCCTAGCCCCGAACCCTGATACCCGATGAGGATACTGAAAAGTGTACAGTACTCTTAGTGTACAGTCTTCAACACTTTCACACATGAAAATAGGCTCCACAACCTAACAATCTCCCACTTGGAGACTAGTTTTCCTCTGAGCAAGCTTCTCAACCCTTCACTAGTTTCTGTGAAGACCAACCAAAGTTGAACACAACTTCAGTTTTTCCCTTGTGACCACCTTGGTCATCATGTCTGTAGGATTCTGACTGGTATGAATCTTCTCCAACTTCAACTTCTCTTCCTCCAAAGTTGTCCTGATGAAATGGTACCTTAACTGTATATGCTTCGTCCTAGAGTGGAAAGCAGAGTTCTTAGCTAGGTGTATAACACTCTGACTATCACTATGTAACTTTCCTTCCTCCTGCTTATGCCCCAACTCCTCAAGTAATTGTTGTAACCAAATCATTTCCTTTCTTGCCTCTGTGGCAGCAACATACTCAGCCTCCGTGGTTGACAAAGCCACCAACTTCTGTAGTCATGAAATCCAGCTTACTGCTGTTCCACCTACAATGTAAACATAACCTGTTGTGCTCCTCCTATTGTCTACATCTCCAGCCATATCTGAATCTACATAACCACACAAAGTGGTGTTTGATCCACTGTAGCACAAAACTATCCCCATGGTCCCTCTCAAATACCGAAGGATCCACTTTACTGCCTGCCAGTGATCTCTACCTGGATCACTCATAAATCTACTCACCACTCCCACTGCATGGGAAATATCAGGCCTAGTGCACACCATGGCATACATCAAACTACCAACCACTGATGAGTAAGGTACCTTGGACATCTGGTTTCTCTCCTACTCTATCTTGGGACACTGTTCCTTTGATAACTTGAAATGGCCTGCCAAAGGAGTCCCAACCGGTTTAGCATCCTACATATTAAACCTCTCCAAGACCTTCTTAATGTACTCTTCCTGAGATAAAGTCAGCTTCCGTTCCTTCCTATCTTGAGATATCCTCATACCAAGGATTTTTTTGGCTGCCCCCAAATCCTTCATAGCAAAGGATTCACTTAGCTTCTTCTTGAGTACTTTTATTTCCTGCATGTTTTTACCTGCAACCAACATGTCATCCACATACAGACACAGGATAATATAACTGCCATCCTCAAATTTCTTTGTATACACGCAATGGTCAGAATGACATCTAATATAACCTTGCTCCATCATGAAGCTATCAAATTTCTTATACCATTGACGTGGAGCTTGTTTCAAGCCATACAAGCTCTTCTTTAGTTTACACACCATCTCCTCTTTACCTTTGACCTCATAGCCCTCTAGTTGCTGCATATATAGTTCCTCCTCCAAATCACCATGGAGAAATGTAGTCTTTACATCAAGCTGTTCTAAGTGCAAGTCTTCTACTACAACTATTCCTAGAACAGTTCTAATAGAAGTCATTTTTACTACAGGAGAAAAAATCTCATCAAAATCTATACCTTTTTTCTGTGCAAACCCCTTGACCACCAACCGGGCCTTGTATCTTTTCTTTCCTCCTTCTTCCTCTTTGACTCTGAACACCCACTTGTTCTGTAATGCTCTTTTGCCTTCAGGTAGCTTCACCAAATCCCATGTCTGGTTCTCCATGAGAGCCTGATGCTCCTCATCCATGGCTTGCTCCCACTTCTTCCTGACATCTACCTGCATTGCTTCATCAAAGCTCTCTGGCTCTCCACTATCAGTGAGTAATAAATAATAAAGAGAAGGAGAAAAACATTCAGGTTCTCTTCTTACCCTAGAATACCTCCTCAATATAGGAGTTTGGGGTTCCTGTTGAGGGGGTTCCTGAACTGATTCATGTGTCACTTTCCCATCCAGAAGATCCTCTACCGCTGCATATTCTTTCTTGGATTCTTCCCTATTTTCCTGCAACTACTGCTTATACATGACTTTCTCATTAAAGACCACATCCCTAGATCGAATGATTTTCTTGTCCTTAATACTCCAACATTTATATCCAAAGTCATCACCACCATAACCAATGAAAGTGCATTTTTCTGATTTAGCCTCTAGCTTGGTCCTATCATCCTTGTCTATATGAACAAACACCTCACATCCAAAGACTCTAAGAAATGAATAATCAAATTTCTTACCATACCAAGTCTCCTCAGGTATGCCTCCATCCAAGGCACTTGAGGGTCCTCTGTTTATCAAGTACAGTGTGCTCACCACTTCTGCCCAAAAAGAAAGAGGCAGTCCTGCATGTAACCTCATGCTCCTAGCACATTCCATTATTGTTATGTTCATCCTTTCTGACACCCCATTCTACTACGGAGTTCCTGGAATCATCTTTTACCTGTGGATTCCATTCTTAGAACAATAATCATCAAATTCATTGCTGCAATACTCCCCTCCATTATTTGACCTGAGACATTTTAGCTTAAGACCTGTTTCATTCTCTACCAAGGCTTTCCATTTAACAAAAGTGTCAAATACATCAGATTTATTTCTAATACAATAAACCCAAACTTTCCTTGTTGCATCATCAATAAAAGTAACATAATAACTTGAACCCCCAAGAGATGATACCTGAGCTAGCCCCCACACATCAGAATGCACTAGCTCTAACTTACTCTCTTTCTTTATAGGTCCAACCTTGAGAAACCTTACTCACTTCTATTTCCCATATATGTAGTCCTCACAGAACTCCAAACCTATTTCTGTATATCCGGGAAAATCCTTCTTTATGATCTCCATGCCCTTATGGCTCATATGACTGAGCCTATAGTGCCACAATGTTGTATCTACTTCTGAAGCCACAAGATTACAAACATTAGTGCTATAAGTGGTTAAATACAAGGTTCCAACCTTCTTACCTCTTGCCACCACAAGATCACCCTTGGTAACCTTTCAAGAGTCCATTGTAAATATCATAGTATAACCATCACTTCCCAACTACCCTGCCGATATCAAATTTTGTCTTAATGTAGGCACATGTCTGACATCCTTCAATAGCCAAGTATTCCCATTCTGCATCTTAACCTAAACAAAACCTTTTCCAACTATGCTGCAAGGCTCATCATCACCAAGAAAAACATGCCCAAAATATCCTTGAACATAATCAACAAAATAATGCCTATGTGGAGAAGCATGGAAAGAAGCCCCCAAATCTAAAACCCAAGATTCAGTAATATTGTGCAAAGAAAGAATCAAAGCATCCTGACATACATTACCCATTGCCACATTTGCCTCCTTGTTTTCTTCCTGTTGTTTCTTCTTGTCCCGAAGCTCCCAACAGTCCTTATTTGCATGCCCAGACTTTCCACAGTGCCAACATACTATCTTGCTTTTGTATTTTGACCTTTCCCAATCCTTTGATTTTCCATGGCTTCCTCTATTCTTCTGTCTCCCTCTAGTTTCCACTGTCAAAGCATTCCCTGAAGTAGAATATTCACAAGAGCTTTTTCTTCGCATTTCCTCGCTTAGAATCACCCCTACAACATCCTCAAACTTCAACTTTGAGTTAGCTAGAACCGAGTTTCTTACCGCCATTACCAAGCTATTCCAACTCTCAGGTAAAGAGCACAGAACTAATAAAGCCCTAACTTCTTCATCAAATTCTATTGTAACTGAAGCTAGCATATTTACAACCGTATTAAAATCATTTAGATGATCTGCTACTGAACCATTCTCAGACATATTCATATTAAACAATTTTTTCATTAAAAAATATCTTATTAGAGGCAGAGGGTTTTTCATACAACTTCCCTAATGCATCCATCATTTCTTTTGTAGTTTTTTCCTTTAAAACATTAAATAATACCAAAGATGCAAGACACAGCCAGATTGTCCCAAGTGCCTTCCTATCCAAAAAATCCCATTTTGCATTTTTCATGCTTAAGGTTTTTTTCACCTTCTTAGATAGTGGAGTATAAAGATCCTTTTGATAAAGGTAATCTTCCATCTGCATCTTTCAAAGACTGAAATTCTGCCCGTTGAATTTATCAACCCTAGATCTTCCATCATCTACCATAGCACTCCCACTCAAGATAAAACTTTCCCTGTGATTCAACACTTCAACAAACCAAACTAGGATCTGATACCAATTGTTAGGAAATAAGGGATAAAATATGCAGAATAATCCCTCACAGAATCGCAACAGTAGAAAATAATATGCAAAAATTATTACAGATCTCAAATAAAATTACAGAATAAAATAACACAACACAAAGAGACAGTATTTAACATGGTTCACCCAATTTGGGCTACGTCCACCAAGAATCACTTGCTCATATTTTATTACAAGCCACCGCTCTCTCAATACAATACCCAGATCTGTTTGGAGCTATGCTCAACAAACTCTACAGAATTCACAGTCGAATTCAAAGCACATCTGCAATGTTTTTCATTATATCCTACCATATGCATAAAACCATATAAGTAGGCAACTGCTTAAGAAATTTTACAATACCATGGGTATCAAAACCATGGGCCAAAACCAACCCAAAAACCTATGGGTCAAAAATCTCACCCATATGAGAAGAGCATGTTTCCCGATATGTCGGTGCATTTTTTTGAGGCAAAAAAAAATTACGCCCAAATTTTTTTTTTCAAGGGGCTGTCGCCACTGGACCCCCGCTCGGGGCCCAGCCTGGCCCCAAAACCCATGTGAGGATACATGAAAAGTGTACAGTACTCTTAGTGTACAGTCTTCAACACTTTCACACATGAAAACAGGCTCCAAAACCTAACACTATCTTCTCATTCAATCAATTATCCCAGACATTTCTTGATCATTTCTCTATTAACATTGTCAATAAGGTTACCATGATTGATTTGTATTCGTTACACCAATATGAGGGTGAGCCTATCACAAATTTTATTGCGTGTTGGCATAACCTTATTAATCAAATCAATTTCCAATTTCCTCAAACTGAATTAATAGAGTTGTTTACTAGAGCTTGTGCCAGACATATCTCTCCAACTTTCCAAGTTCAAACCTTCCAAACATTCGATGAGGCATTCACCATGGCCTAGAAACTATAAATCCATGCTATTGAAGAGAAGAAGTTACAATTACGTAACAAGAGTGCTATCATTTAAATAAAATGACTCTTCTTCTTCTTCCAAACCACAAAATAATTATTCTAAAGTAAAAGGATCTACCAATGCAATGGTTCTTGAAATCTAGCCCATCTCATCCATTAAACCAATCAAAACCTTCATTCTAATCTTTCTCCTAGTTCATACTTTCCAGTACAAGCAGGAAGAACGAAGATATACTCCCATAGGAGAACCTTATTCCTTAGTTTTGGAAAATATTCTAAAAGCAGGAGCCATAACTCTTCCACCCATCAAACCACATATTGGTTTTGACCCTTCCCGTCCTATACCTGCATGGTATAAGGAGAATGATTACTGCAACTATCAATTGCGTTAGAGGACATAGTGACAGTAATTGTAAAACATTCAAAAAAATCATCCAGGAAATGTTAGATAATGGAGATCTCGTCATGGACAACCCTAATGCATCGGCTAATCAAAACCTCCACATCTTCAAGAATCCATTTCCAAATCACACCCAATCATCTAATCAAGCTGGAAAACTTCAACTAATGATACCCATGTCCATGAGGTCCATGTATTTTTGATATTATACCGATCCCTTCTACTCAATTTCCTTCCATCCCATCTATTGAGTAAATTCTTGTCACGAGCTCCTTCTACCTACAGGAGGAGCCTATTTCATCCACTCCTCCACCCATGAGGAGTCCCCCTTACCTTCTTATCTACCTTCGAGTCTACCTACTCTTTGGATGCACCTACCCACTCATCTTGTCACCTATTCGAGCAACTCTGTATTACCCACTTTTACCCATGAGAAGAGTCCAATTTACTCCTCTTCTCCACCAAAGGAAGAGTCTATCACCTAATATTTCCCCCTCCTTCCCCATAAAGGACCCACTAGTGGTACTCTCTTCATGTTGGAGAAATTTCCCCATTGGATTTTAAAGGACCCTGTTAATCTTGCTATTGCATCTCTTCTACCTATAGAGTTTGAAGCTAAAAATTTCCCTGTCTCATAGACATTTTTTACAAAGGGATTACCACCAAATCATCACCATCTTCCTCCACTCCTATTCCATTCTCCCAATTTGGTCAATTTCTTGGAGTATGTCGACTACTCCATGCTTTGGGGACACCTTCAACTTCCCGTATTAACTCAAATGCAAATGTTGTCCTGCAGACACTTCAATGATTTATCCTTAAGTGTTCAAGACAACTAAATCCTTTGCACATGAGCCAGTTATATTATCCTCTTCTACATCATTCTCACCTAAACCAAAACCTTTACCATTACCTCAACAACCACCTACACCCAAACCTCTACCTACACCTATACCTTCACCTGCACCCAAACCTATCACTACATTTGGGGTTATGCCGACATCGAGTCTAGTCCATCCTCCCATTAAGATTGATTTAGCCACATCTTCCCAAACTATCACCAAACATATCCCCCACCTAAGAGGAAGACCCAACCTCTTAGGCCTCATACCCCAATTTCTCCCACTCATCCTCTTTCACCTTCGTCACATCCATCCATCTTAGGTCCTCATCCATTAACCTTGTCAAACAACCTCCTACCCAAGGTAAAACTAAAATGAAGCAACCTACATCCTTACTGCAACCTTCCATTCCAACCCAAGCCTTCTACATTGCCCACGCCTTCTCCCATAATTTCCCACTTCCTCCTTCACTTCATTACCTACACCTTTCTGTATTCAACCTCCTCCCGTATTGCCTCCTACTAATCTTCACCGCACCTCCACTCTCACCTTGGCTGACCTGTCCACTTCTATCTTTCACATTCCCTTCTACTTTACACACTACCCAAACACCTTTACCCAAGAAGGTGCAACCCAAACCTAAAAGTACACTACCTACCAAAAAGGTCTTCAAACCTACTTAACCTCCAACTTCCCCCTCCCTTCCAGCAGCACCCAAAAATCAAAACCAAATCCACAACATACAGTCACCCAAACCTCCATCCAAACCCACTCTCACTTCACTCATTGTGATCCCTTGGCAGGGTCTTACGCTAACATCCTTGCTAAACTGTTAGAAACCTCTGTCATTACATTGCCACCTCTCAAGTCCTTATGAACCACTCAAACCTAAACGAGAAGGGTTTGACGATACCAAGATTTGATGCTATCATCATGTGCCAGGGCATGATGTTGAAATTTGTAAGGCCCTTAAAAATATTCTTCTTCAAATGTGTTCTCCCAAATATCTCTTTGACGAAGATGACCTTTTGCATGAATATCCCATTCCACCTTCACTTGTCGCCACACATCATCACCCCATATCTATTTAGCAACCTTCACCCTTCACCTCCACCTCCGTAGCCCTCTTTTCCTCCTCTGACCTTTGAGATCAATATGGTCCATGATTAGAGAGCTAGCCCAACCTCCTCCCAAATGCCAATGCATCACATTCATTTCACAAGGCTCTTATCTTATACTAGGTTTTTGTCCCTCCTTCCATTATACCTTTCATGACACATTGCTCCTCTCAATTCCCCTCAGAAGTCAATATGGTTCGAGTTGACACTCGATCACATAAAAGACAAAGGAAAAGAGAAGACAAATAACCCATCTACTACACCTTGTACCTAAACATTCTATCTGCACCTTCCCCCAAAGTAACTATCCATGGGCCGTTGTATCCCATTTTTGAGGGAGTCACACATCGTACCATGATCAAACAACTTCACCAATCTCTCCTCAAAATGTCTCTATATGACCTCATTCAAACCTTTGAGTCTCATCGCCATGCCCTCATTGAGGTCCTGTAATCTATTGAGGCTCTACCAAATGACCCTACGCCTGTCACCACCATATTATCACACCTCATCACGTGGCTGCTCTCACTGCTTCACCTCCATACTCTTTGCTCTCACTACCACCCATCAAATTTCTATTGTTAATTTCTCTGACTCGAGATTTACTCTCTCCATTCAAACGATCCTGATCCTGCCCTCTTCATCTTTGTCCACATTGATCAATACTACATGTCTGAAATGTTATGATTGATAGAGATGCGAGTATTAACATCATTTCCTCCCATGTATGTATGAAAAAATGTGCATACCTGCCAATTACATGCATAATAACCTAATTATGCTGTGTTCTTTCAATGACACCATGACTTCCACCCTCGGCACCGTCATCCTCCAAATTCGCATGGTCCCCGCACCATTCCTCAACTATTATATGTTCTTAGAAGGGGAATTCCAATATAACATGTTATTTGGCCGACCCTGGATCCTTGATCATGGGTTGTGTCCCTTCGAATCTTACACCGCTGTTTCAAATTTCAACATGAAGGGAACAACTTACCATTTGAGCAGATCCTCTCATCATTCAAAACTTCTAACATTTCATACCCAATGATGTATTTATACCAGTTAAGGCATCTACCACCACTCGACACTTATTCTTTGGATTACATTCCCCAAAGTTTAAGTTTCCATCTTCTTTTCGACATCAATCCACCAGCTATGACAGTACTCAATCTGTCCACAAGATAACTCGAATTTGAAATTGCCCACTTAATGAACATGTACGGTTTTGTTGCTGGCCCATCAAAATGACTCCATTGGATTCTGAACATGTGATGACACCCCTATTCAATGCCCATGGTGATTAGCAATTCCATGTCTCCCAAATACCAACTTTATCCCTGGGGAGGTTTAAATGATCAATGGAACAAACTCCACGGGGAAAATATGGGAAAATTACTATAACCGCGCAGTTAAACCTAAGATCCTTACATCCTACATAGAAGTATGTTAGTTTAACCTCCATTGCAGACATTATGTTATTTAAGCCATTGCAATATATTGGTGAGGTTTTCCAGTATGGTATCCCCATACCAAAACTTGAAAATGCGGGACTTGATGCTTCGTCAAGACTAATAGAATTTATGGCGGCGAACCACATGGCCCATTTTCATTTGAAATCCAATAGCATCATAATCCCACTTCACCGCACTACGTTTCTTCATCGATTGCTTACAAAGGCTTTGGCATCAATTTTTAGCGTTATCACACTAATCATACCTTCGTACCACTGAAATAAAAATGTATTGCAGCGCAGTGGTTAGACATGACGCATATATTTTTGGAGGTCCTAATTCAAGAAACGCCTTGCGTATTGAACTCATTGAGGAAGATACACCTTCTCCACCTCATTCACCTACATTACAACCTTCACCTACGAAGTATATGGATCCAAAATCCATTCCTCATAATTTTTTTTTCGTGAACACAACACAAACGAGACCCAAAGCCTTTCCTTGGGACCTCCACACAAACATATCCCCAAACGATGGCTGAGGCTCCCTCTTTAAATTTCTTCCCTGTCACATGTAACATTCATTACGACATGATTTCAATGATTGACACACCTTCTATCATTGGTTCAATAGAGGATGATGCTACAACGACATTTCACGGCAGTCACAGGTGTAAGACCATTCCTATTCTTCCACTTTCTTCAACATGCATGACATGTCGTCCATTCTTGAATGCTAATTGACAATGCGAGTATCTAAAATTCGCTATGGACGCTGACAGACACATTCTAAAGATAGGTCAATCTTTACACTATGTTGAATAGGAAGCCTTCACCTTTTTCCTCTGAGATCATAGCAACACTTTTGATAGGTCTTACCCAATATGCCTGGTATTGACCCAAATATCATGGTCCACAATATCATAACCATTCCTGATGCCAAACATATGAAATAGAAGCTACGAAAAATGCATCCTCACATTTCCCTTCTTGTGAAAGAAGAACTCCAAGGCCTCCTTTCTGATTTCTTTCATTCTTGGGGTTTCCACATTGAATATCCACATACGAATGGTTTTCCAAACATAATTCCTATCACTAAAGTGACAGGGATTAAATATCCACATCTATTTCATGAATTTTGTGATTAACCTAATTATTCTTAATAATAAGGGAAATATTTATTTACCCAGTTCCAAACACACATTCCACTGATCTCACTGCTATATGGAAGCTATCACTTATCGATACAACTTCTTGGAGTACTAAGAAAATATTTTTAACATTGAAGATCATAGAAAAAAAAGAGAGTGTTTATCATCGCGTTTATATTCATTGAATATTGAAAAATGCTTTTGAGACTTGAAAATTTGGTTACATTCAATGCTCCCATGTTTTAAATATTCCATTTAGTGGCATAGATTTACAAGATTATGTTAATGTCTCTTCTTGCTAATTTAGGCATCAGGCTAAACATCGTGGTTCTTAAAGTCATCTTTTCCCATCTCATCAAATACTTAATTCATCTTCAACCAAAAAAGTGCATCTCTAATCCTCTCTGCGAAAAATTAAAAAAATCACTTGGTTTCATCAACTATGGATGCTCATTCAATGTGCTTGGAATTTGCAGTAATCATTCAATTATCAAACCAGATTCTTAATGAAGCCTCCACCTATTAACCTTCAAAATGCTAGTTTAAAGGAACGTGGTAATGCAGCATTAAACTTTATGGATCCATTCACAACCACGTCCACTCAATGTCATCATATTCCAAAAAGAAATTTCAAATGGGATGATTCGAGTGGAATGATTGTTGATGCGTTACTAATGAATATCTCATCTCAGAGCTCTGCGTGGAGAAAACCGCTTGAAGGAAGCACTAAACACTCTGCATTTCTACTCGCGACCGTCCTGTAGACTGCTTCAATCGAAAACAAAATTAACACAACATTTTCTGAGTTACTTCATGCCTCTTCACAATAAGCATGCTGCATGGTTTGATCCAGTAGACGTAGTGCACTTCATGTGAAAACAATTGTGTTTTAAATGTCCATCGCTACCAAACTTTTCCATTACCTACTCAACCATTCCCATTTTAAGACTTTAGAAACAAGGGAATTTTTTTTTATAGTGTTCACTGTTCTAAATAAAGCATTATTTAGAACAAACATTCCATGCCAATCAAATTCAATGGATAAACATATGCAGCTGTAATGACTCAGTGATTCACCGATCTATTCATTCCATAACTCGGTAAGCTACCGATCTATTTATGTTATCTTATGTATTGAATACATATTATATACTTCATATACTTTGTCTTCCTACCCTACACCGGGTACTGAGTGATCTGTTTAAAGAACATATCTGAATATCTGCTACCAATATTCATCTGATATCACGTTGTTTTAAACTTGGTGACATAGGACAACGCAACCAGTAGCTTGCGATACTTTGGCCAAAGATTTATAACATACTGTGTATGTCACTATTCCTAGATGACATACTCATCATATTGGAATACGTCCTTCACCTCACTCCTCTATTATCATGATTGGTCTTTACTGACTACCGTCAGTCCACTTGTTCCAGGTTTAACCCTAGCCCTAGATAGGAACATAACCTATTATAGGAAGATGCTCACAATGGCTTAGGGTAAATGGGCATACTCGGTTGACCTAAGTCAACTGGATGTGCCAACATACCCTGAGCCATTGGAAGCTAATTCATATCCTAAATATGCTCCTATCCAGACCTAGAGAGAAACTAAGTTCAAGTCTGAGTTCCTATTGTGTGTAGATCTAGATGATCAATGCAGAAGGGTGATGCCACATGTCAACTACAATGTTGTATTCTCAAGAAGACCCAAGCCTTCTCGAAAGTACAGCCCTGCAGTTGGCATGTGCCAACATCCTACAGAAACTACCTCATCGAGATGTACATACCCCCGAGGAGATTGTTAATACATTGTTAGTTTGAATTATTTCTTGATTACAACAACCCTGCCAAACCCTAATCCAACACTCAATAAGTTCTTTCCTAAATTTTATTTATTTAGTCCATGAAGAACTTCGTTATACTTATGGTTGTTTTTAATGTTAGATCTCTCAGTTACATTGCCAATTAACTGCAACCGAACAACGTTATCAAGTTTCATTTAAAAAGTACAATAACTTTTAGACAGGTTCAACATCTGAAATATATCCAATTTAAAGTAGACTTCATACAAAATGAAGTCTAATAAATTGTAATCATATTTCCATACCTTTTTGGTTTATATTCAATTAAGAAAGAGAAAGAGTCTTTATCTACATGTTTAAGTGTTAGGGTATATCCTACCCAATATCCATATTTCTTAATGTATGTTCAACACACATTACATTACTATATTATATAGTTTAGATAAAGAACATCATATTCTGCAACTTAACAAGCTGCATCTTAATTAGGGAAATTGAACTAAATCCCTTTATCCAACTTATCAAAGGATAACCAATTAAGCATAAAAATAATATGAAGAATATCAACAAGATAGAAATCCATCTCTTTCATACAAGTACAAGATAATTTACACAACCAATACAAGTAAATTCTCAGCTTTCAATTCATCTTTATAACTTATACATTTACAAGCCTTATGCATTTTAGGCATACTGCATAACAACCACCTTCATTCTAAAAGAATACTACTTTTCTTTTTCAATACAATCTCAAGAACGAATCAAAATTCTTCACAAGGAATCAGACTTAAATCAGCCAATGCATCATATAAGTTTTTCCTTCTTTTATCACTTACGAAGTCCATCTGCAAAAATTGCTAGCACGGGTCAGTTCAATGAACTGAGCATGATAAGCACTAAGCCTTAAAATGAAGTGCATTCCAATAATTGTTCCATTAAAACAACTCTGCTTTAATGAGACAATTAATACATCATAAATATCAGTATAAGTAATAGCAAATGGAAAAGAAGTACATTAACCAATCTGAATTCACTTCTAAGAGAAGAACAAAATATAATCCACAACATCTGCCTTACAAAATTAAAGTTTAATTGATCCTAACAATTACCTTTAAACAACAAAGAAAGGGTTTACAACATAGTTCTCATTGGGATGATTCATCTAGCTCCTAAGCAAGGAAGAAGGATATCCATTCCAAACTATGCTCAACACAAAAATATCAGAAAACAGATACAAGTTCATAACATGAATTTAACTGTTTCATTTAAAGGAAAACTACCTTTAAATACAACATTTCAGATTTTAAACAGAACAGAATCCCATATCAGTCTAAGAAGGAATATAGAATTTTAACAGTCTGACAACAAGATTGTATTTTCTGTTCAACAAAACCGAAACATCAAATCTCTTCCTTCATCACTTTAACAAATGATATGAACAAGGAAGGCTAAACAGGTATAATAAATCTCCATTTTGCAAGAGAACTAATAACAGAAGGGTTCAATCAAATGAACTAATCCCTACAGGTTAGAAAGGGAATCTTATCAGAATTTGACTCAATCTTTAATTTATTCTCTAAACTTAACAACAAATTCCCATCTCTAATCCAAACAATAAGCTCATACACTAGTTCCCAGAAGAGAGAACAAAACCAACTCATTGCAAGAAACGTACTGCAAGTCCCCCTTACAATCCTTATCATTACAAGCATGAGTTCCAATTTCAGTTCAGAACAACACTCAGTAAAGTTCTAAAACAACACCCTGTCCCTAAGGGTTCCCAATTTCCTTCTTCTTTTAAAAGACTCAAGCATTAACTTATTGATCCCAACAAGATTAGAAAACCCAAAACCTTAAACTAAACCAGTTCAGGAGTATCCTCGAACTCGAAACTGAAGTTCCTTTACATGCCTCCACAACATTGTACTTAAACGTAGGTGATTCATAATTCTTTTAGAACTATAAAACAAAATCAGGCTAAATAGATTTAAGTATTCTACCTCCACTACTATTTCTAAGCACAGGTACAAACTTGTTTTAAAATAATTCCAAATCCTACTATCAAACGAAAATGTTTCCAGTTAAATCTCCAAGAGATATTCAAACAACTCAGTCATACTACTTACCCAGAATTACCTGGAGTAAGCAGTTTGCATTAAAGGAGTTATAAGCTTCCAACTAGAATACAATTTAAAACCAACTCACAAATACCAGAACAGAGCTAACACGTCGTTCAACTAAAAATTCAAACACTATGTATCAAATTACATGTACAGTGCTGAATCACAAAGTCTCAAACATGAGCACAGATATATACAAATATTATGATACAAGTCAGAATATAACACGAACAACCTTAACCAGTTTATAGCGTAAACAAGAAACCCTATTTCCAACTCAAAATGAAACACAAGTTTCTCACAGAGGAGTTCAGAACTATTCAAGTAGATATTCACAGGTTCAGGGAAACCACAAATTCCCATTCCAGTTTGTATATCAAACAAAGAAAGCTCATACCAGCTCGAAACACGAGCTCCTACCAGAGTTCAGAACTAATCAAAAAAATACTATTACTGTGTAAATTACGAACTTCCATTAACAGTCCAGAATAACACAAGAATAAACACGAGTACAGAGGTACATATGGACTTAAAACAATAGTCCAAGATTACTCGAGAATCCAAACACTGTTTCAGAGTGACAAGAACCTCCAACCCAAATTCTTAACAAAACACTAACCCCGAATCAAGCTTAACTACACACGAACTTGAATACAGGCTCAAACAAAACACCAGCTCAATATAAGCTCAAGCTCAAACAAAACATGAGCTCAACTGCAAGCTTTAGCTCAAACAAAACATGAACCCGAATACAGGCTCTAGCTCAAACAAAAGATGAGCTCAACTACAAGCTTTAGCTCAAACAAAAGATGAGCTCAACTACAAGCTTTAGCTCAAACAAAGACAAGCTCCACAGAAAGATCAGATGGGATTCAAGTTCCCAAAACTCAGAACCAAATAAACAACGATGAAGGTCAGTTGAAAACACAACTTCTTCGTATACTGGTTCAAGAAATGACAAGTAGAGTTACAGTAACAAGTTTCTCATGCATGTCTCACTAATTAGCACATACCAAGAAAGTTTCAAACACTTATCATCAATTTTCCATGGATTCATACCCAAATTTCCAAAGATTACAAAACCCAGCAAGAAAATAACCAGATAAAACATGCAAGCCAAGAATCTCATAAGAGCAGAGTCATTTTAATGAAACATTTAGAAGAAAGCAAGAGATCTTAATGGTTAGAGCCTATCATGCCTGATAGCACTTCTGCCAAATCAAAGGAGACTTCCAGATGAGCTTCCAACTCCTTTTCTCCTCCACGAAAGATCAACCAACCAACAACTTTCCTCAGCATGCCTCATATACCTTCCCATGATCGAAAATAGACCAGGTGAGTTAAAAATAGCAATGAAGTGCAAGTCAAACTGCTGGTTCGAAGAACCAGTTTGCTTCATGCAAAGAAAAAACTGAAAAAGCATGCAAAAACCAAACAACCTCCCACAAACCCACCTTCCAAGTTTCCTAGATGGTTTGTGAACAAAACCCGAGGCCAATTAATTTCATTAATTCCAATTTTCCCACTCAACTCTCCTTGCCACCACCTCCCAAATCTGGCAAATGCCAATTCCCATTTAACATGCAATTCCATCTTTAGTGGAGCTTCCACATAAGCCTCCACCAAATCAACTAGCCCCTACCAAAACTGGCAGTACTTAATGCCTTTAAGAACCTTATCAACAATTAAATGCCATTGGAACCATCACCTTAGAGGTATGCGACCCTTTTAGGTTCCCATTAAAATAGCTTAGGATAGATCCTTAAACTTAGGTTAGTTTAGGAATAATTACCTTAGGCCTTAACACATTACCTTAGGTAATTCCAACATTAGGTTAGATCATCTCATAACCATATAACATTAGGTTTTAGGTTAATTTAGATAGCCTAGCAACCTTTCCATATTCCCTTAGCACAAGGCTTAGGTTAGAAAAAAATCAATTAAGTAACATAACTAGGTAGTAAATATTCTTACCCAGCTTAGGATTCCATAGGATAATCCTTTAGTTTTAGGATTCTGAATCCTTCCTATGTCATGAACAGGTGTATTTCATTTACGTCAGCAATGTACTGCCAAGATCAATCTCCAAGGACCTAAGCACAACATACAACTGAATAGAAACACGTTCACACAAGATTAAAGAACTTGTAATAACAAATTTCAGTCCACCATGTCCCTCAATTATGGAATGTCAATTTACCATTCATTCAACTGAGAAGGTTTAAAACATTCCTTGGATCACTGAAATTGATCCAGGGATGAGTCAGATAAAGAGGTAAGTTTGCAACTCTTAAACCAGATTGCAACTCACCTACAAGAAGTGAAAAATGGATTCAAGGAAGCCATTCCATTCCAGTCTAATGATCTTAAGAACAGAAAATATTTATCCATATCAAGCATGATCTCCAACAATCAAAAGAACACATCTTTAGAAGAAAATCACATGTCAACACTTGAAATGCAAAGGAGGAATATAACAATTGTCGAGGGTGTTACATGCTTCCCTCCTAAAAAGAATCATCGTCCCGATGATTACCTCATTTTAACAATTTATATCAATGACAATCAATTCATTCACTTCTCTTACCATAAGTCAAATATATCAAAAACTTATAGTTCCAGAAATCAGCATTAAATAGCTATTTATTCAATTCATATAAATATCTTCCCAAAACTGGCATACTTATAGTCATATACAGAAGAAAAATCAATTTTTTTAACAGTCTACAGAATCAATTCTGTTCAAATAGATATGGAAAAGAAGTTTTCATATCCTCTAGGTTTTCCCAAGTTGCACTATCTTCGTTAAACTGGTCCCACTGGACTTTACATTGACTTATTTCTCAATTTCTCAAATGCAACTGGTGAGTTTCAAGCACTCGTATGGGTTTAACCATGATTATTCCTGGGTCCTGGACCTGCAAGGAATTCCAATTTAACACATGTGATAAATCTAAAACATATTTCTTAAGCAAAGAAATATGGAAAACATCATGCATTCGTGACAAAGCAGGAGGTAATGCTAAATGATAAGCTACAGGGTTGATTACTTCAACTATCTCAAAAGGTCCCACATAATGAGGTGATAACTTGGCAGCCTTGCCAAAAGTTATAGAACTCTTTTTCAGTTTAACCTAAAGAAAGACTTTCTCACCAAGTTCAAATTTCCTATCAACCCTCTTTAAGTCAGTGTAACTCTTTTGCCTATCTGCTGCTTCTTTCAAGCGTTCACGAATCAATTTAACTTGTTGTTCCATTTCAGTAAGAATTTCAGGTCCAATTACCTCTCTATCCTCTATGCTATCCCAACTAACAGGGGTTCTACATTTTCTTCCATATAATGCCTCGAAAGGTGCCATCTTAAGAGAAGCATGATATGTATTATTGTATGTGAATTCAACTAATGGAAGATACTCTTCCCACTTATACTGTTGATCCATGCAATACATTCGTAACATATCTTCCAAAACTTGATTTACTCTTTCAGTCTACCCATCTGTTTCCAGATGATACGCAGAACTGAAATTTAGCTTAGTTCCTAGAGCTGCATTAAGCGTTTGCCAAAATCTTGACGTCATTCTAGGATCTCTATCCGAAATGATTAACTCAGGTACTCCATGTAATCTGAAAATTTTGTGTACAAATCTTCTTGCCAAAATAGGAGAATCATCCTTCAGATTTCCAGCAATAAAATGTGCTACCTTTGTTAGTTTATCCACAACTACTAAGATAACATCATGCTTATTTCTCGACATAGGTAACCCTTGTACAAAATCCATGCTTATTACCTGCCATTTGTACTGCGGTATGCTATGAGGATACAACAAACCGGCTGGGTGCATATGTTCTGCCTTAACACGTTGGCACTCAAGACAATGTGTCACAAGGTTTAGAACATCCTTTTTCATTCCTTTCCAGAAATATTGTTGTTTTATATCAGCAAGCATTTTTGTAATGCCAGTGTGTTAAGAAAAAGGTGAATTATGAAATTCTGCTAACAATTTCTTTCTCAAATCATTTAGCGAAGGTACATAGACTCTGTTTTCAAATCGTAAGATTCCTTCTTTATCAAAGTGAAAACCTTTATACCTCAAATCATTAGAATCTGCAGCAAGTGCTACTTTTACTTGTTGAGAAGTAAGAATCAGATTCCATAACACTTTTTACTTCATCCTTAAACTAAGTTCTTAATGTTATAAGAGCAGAAATGTGCTTCCTACGACTTAGAGCATCAGCCACTCTATTTTCTTTACCCTTTATATAACTGATGTCAAAATCATATTGAGACAAAAAATCCAACCACCTTCATTGTCTTACATTAATATTTGGCTGAGTGAAGATATACTTCAGTCCAAGGTGATCAGTTTTCAATTCAAAAGGATTACCAAGAAGGTAATGCCTCCAAACTTGTAGTACATGAACAATGATAGCAAGCTCTAAATCATGTGGAGCATAATTCAACTCATGTAACTTAAGTTTTCTACTTTCATATGCTATGACATGACCACTTTGTAACAAAATACCTCCTAGACCTTCACCGGATGCATCATTTACCACCATAAAATCTCCATTAGGATCTGGTACTACAAGAATAGGTGCTGAAGTTAACTGTTCCTTCAAGGTTTTAAATGCAATTTCACATTTCTCACTCCAAACAAACTTTTTATATTTCTTCTGTAAGGAAGTTATTGGTGCAGCTATCTTAGAAAAATCTTTACAAATTTCCTATAGTAGCCAGCAAGTCCCATGAAGCTTCTAACTTCATGTACATTCTTTGGTGCAGGCCATTCAGTTATAGCTGTAATTTTTGAAGGATCTACAACAATTCCATCTTTACTTATAACATGACCCAAATAGTGGACTTCTGTGTCATAGAAAGAACATTTGGAAAGCTTACCAAACAACTGTATCTTTCTCAGAATTTCCAAAACTATTTTCAAATGCTCATGATTCTCCTCAATGCTTTTAGAATATATGAGAATGTCATCCAAGAATACTTGGGAAAAATCCTTGGTTTCATCATCTCATTTTGGGGTATCGAAGTTGATCCTTCCAAAATCAAGGTTATTCTAGAGATGCCTCCACCAACTAGTCTACAACAACTTCATAGTTTGTAAGGAAAGTTACAATCTATTGGACACTTTATTTCTCAACTCTCTGACCGATGTCACCCTTTTCATCATCTTATTAAAAAGGATGTTTCCTTAAACTGGGATGATGAGTGTCATAAATATTTTGAGGTGTTAAAATAATACCTCCTCTAGCCACCTGTGCTCATCCCACGAAAGGATGAAAATTCCTTTTACCTCTACATTTCTGCCATTGATCATTCCTTGGGATCCATGCTTGCTCATCGTGATGACTAGCATAGGGAGCAGTGGTTTATTATATAAGCCATACTCTTTTAGATTATGAGACTAGATATACTCATGCTGAAAAATTGTGCTTAGCCCTAGTCTTCATCACTACAAAACTTTTCCATTACCTACTCAATCAAACAACCTTTTTTGTCACCAATACTGACCCCTTACATTACATGTATGCTAAGCCTTACCAACACCAACATGCTGCACATTGGCTCATGCTTCTTGCAGACCTAGATCTTGAATTCATCCATCAAAATTCTGTTAAAGGACAAACCATTGCCGAACAACTTGAAGACACACCTCTTTCCGAAATCAATCTTCTAACTTCAATTTCCCTGATGAATCCATTTCTACCCTCTCCCTTGATGACACCGTTTATCAGATGACCTTATTTTTTGATGGTTCTAAATGTCAGCATGGGGGTGGTGCAGGGGTCATCCTTATTCCTCTTGATGGTGAGCCTATGCCTTTATCTTTCAAACTAGATTTTACTACACTAATAACATTTCCAAATACGAAGCACTTGTGTTAGGTCTTCAGACTGCCATAGCCTTAGATGTTAAATCCATTAATATCTTTGGTGACTCCCAACTAGTTGTGAACCAAGTCAATGGTTTATACCAGTGTCATAATGAGGTACTTCAAAAGTATAAACATCACATCGACATGCTTTTGACTACCTTTGATCATTATGAACTTCAAACCACTCCACACTCCACTAAAAAATTCATGGATACCATGGCCTGCCTTGCTTCTCAAATACCTGCTTCACCTTCCACTCAAAAATATTTGTCACAGTACAAAGGTTGCAATCACCCTCTTATTTATTTTGAGACGTTAACTTTGTAGGAAGAATTGAAACTGATCCACATGACATTTGGTATAAGCAGTTTTCCGATTACCTTTCCCTCTCAATTCTACCTCTGGAACTCACTCGCAATGGACAACGAGCCTTCCTCAAAATTTTCTCTTGCTATGTCATCATGGGGGGTCTTCTCTACAAATGTGGCTTTGACAGTATCCTCCTACGATGCCTTACAAGTTCTGAAATCCCATACACCATTAAGGAAGTTCACGATGGGATTTATGGTGGTCATTTCAGTGGCCTCACTTTCACTAAATTCATCCTTTTCCTTGGCTATTACTGGCCAACCCTAAACCAAGACTATTGTGACTATGTCAAACATTGTGTGAAATGTCAGCAACACACTAATCTTCACCACACCCCTAGTCATGCCTTACAGGTCGTCAGAGACCTTTGGCCTTTCTCCCAATGGGGTTTGGATCTTGTCAGGAGAGATTAACCCTCATTCTTCTCAACGTCATCAATGGATCATCACCATGACTGAATATTACACTAAATGGGTGGAATCTGTACCTCTCATTTCTACAAAATTTGAGAAAATATGTGAATTCATCAACCATCACATCATTTTTCACTTTGGTGTTCCTCACCACCTCATCACTGATAACGGAAAAAATTCAAAAACAAAACCCTACGCAAAACTCTATGACACCTTTGGCATTCAACTTAGTTTTTCTTCACCTTATTACCCTAAAAAAAATGGCCAAGCTGAATCGACTAACAAAACTCTTAACAAAATTCTTATGAAAGTGGTTGACGATACTGGTAAGGATTGGCACACACACATTCCTTTTTCCTTATGGGCTTATCGCACTAGTATTCACACCTCAACCGCTGCTACACCTTTCTCTTTGGTCTATGGTACAGAGGTTGTCTTGCCTCTCAAAGTCCAAATTCCATCTCTTCATATCTCACTCAAAGACATGCTCAATGATGATGAATTTCACCAAGACCGTTTGGCCCAACTTGAGCTTCTAGATGAACATCATTTAAATGCTCTCGATCACCTTCAAATCTACCAAAAATGTATCAAACGTGCCTATGAAAAATGTCCATGAATGAACCTTCAAGGTCAATGACCTTGTCCTGAAGGAAAATCAACATGTAACCAAAGCTGAGAAAAGTAAACGGGGAAAGTTTTCTCCTAATTGGCTTGGACCCTATATCGTCACTCATACCTATGGATCAGGTGCTTATCATTTATCTTCTCTTGAAGGTAAACCCAAGCCTGAGCCCCTCAATGCCTTGCATCTTCAACCATTCTACTGTTGAATCAAGTACTATATCACCTTTTTTTATCATACACTCATCTTTTGAGTAATCATTCCTTTCATCTACCTCTTTTAAGGACCAACGACTACACCAGAATTGTGTGATTATCCATCACCTTTCAACCTTATCTTCAATATGAGTACCACAACTCTACTCATGGCATGATTCTCATGGATACTTTTCATCCTTTTTAGGATGGAATCCCATGGTCATTCGTCACTTAAAACCTCTCTTTCATAGCTAACCTCTGCATGCTATGGTTTTTCCTTCATAAAAGAAGCCTATACTCCTTTATAGTCTTGTCCATGACCTAAAAGTCCAAAAAATTCAAAAGTAATATATGGGATTTTCAAATTCAACTCCTTGAGTCAAACTTCTTGTAAATAGATGACTCCCTCAAAAAAGGACATCTATCTTTCTATCTTGCTGCTATAAATAGACTGCTCCCTCGAAGGACAACTATAAAAAGCTAGCCCTATTGTACATAGTCTATCCAAAAAGAAGACTATTTCTACAAAAATAAAATAAAAATATTCTGAAGCTTCCCACATCGATCAACTTCATGAAGACCTCAAGGAGATATTCTATTCATCCCACATAGACTTCCTACATCGATCAGTCTATAAAACAAAAGCAAAAAGAAAAAAATAACCACTTTTTTGTCGTGAACTTGCCTATTTTTGGTTTTGGGTATCTTGCAGAAGGGGCATGTTGTCTCACAACAAGGTTACGCTAAACAAACCACTCCACCTCACCTTCTTCCCTTTCTCTTCTTCTACCCACTCAAGGGATGTGACACACATGTGACACTTCGTGATCATGTAACTTCTTTCACCCTTAGAAATTTCAAATCATGCAATGCCTTTAGGGGCTTAAGTTCATAACCCTATCTTTGGTATGCTCATAATGGTTCTTGCCACTTATGGAGTCTTTTCACCTCTTATACCATTCACCCCTTTGCTTACTTATTGATTCTTCTACACAGGACAAGACCTTTGACATTTAGTTTCTGGGATTTCTTCTCCTTTCACCTACATTTACATTCATCATCTACTTCAATCAACTCAACATAGACACAACCATACCTAATCAACCTAGACACAACCATGCCTACTCAACCAAGACTCAGCCATGACTCAACCATGCCTAATCAACCTAGACACAACCATGCCTAAATTACCTTTCCCATTTACCCATACCTAAACTCACCAACCTACTCACCTACCTCATCTTATTCTTCCCTATCCTATGGGAGAACTACATCGGCCTGAGGCCCCTTTCACAAGGGCTATGTAGGCAGCACTCTTAGGGCATGGGGCCCTTTGAGGTTAGCTCGACCACTCTTTTACCCCATCATCATTTCCCCATCAAACAAACACTTAGTTAGTTCCCATAAAAACAATAATTCAGGAAGTTAACTCAAACCAAAATCATACATCCATTATATATCTCATCTTCCATCAAAACAAAACAAACTTAACCATGCCTATGATCTAGTTTCCATATCATCAATACATTGGAAATTAAACTATTTAGCATAAACTCATTTCATTTCACAAACAACATCAACCAAGTCATACTACAATCACATCATACATCAATGACTCCATCATGCCAAAATCATCTAATTTCCATAAAACAATAACTTGGAAATTTTCAAACTCAAACATGCCTACACCTGACTCATACCATGCCTACCTGACTCTGTAATACCATGACCTTGACTCCATGCCTATCATCCATGACTCAAACATGCTACACCTAAACTATACCTGAATCCACCATGCCTATACCTGACTCCATGCCTACATCTGACCTTAACTTTTCTTAAAACTCTAAGTTTCCATACCATCAATATACAAAATTGTAATCAAAACATACATCATTAATCAAATCAAGTTTCCATGAAAGAAATATAATGGAAATATACTCTCACATATCATCTCATCATCAACTATATAAATGGAAGTGTCTGTGTATCAATACATATATACATATATATAAATAATACAAGTATCTCAAAAAAATCTCATGTACAATCTCACATCTTCACACGCATGCCTGGTATATATATCAAAAATCAAAATACAATGGACATATCATCTTTATCTCCCATGTGATGCCCTACACCTCTGCTTCTCTCTCCAGTACCCTCATCCGGTCCTCCACCACTCATCATCATCTATCTACACTCTCCTAGTTGATATCCATATGACTACACTATTAACCTTGTTGGATACCTCCTATAACTGCTAGAGACTGTGATTCTGGTCCTATTCCTCTAACTACATTTTACTAAGGTGTAGCCATAAATATCCATAGCTATTACCACTCACCATAGGATGATATACTCCAGTGACCATACCTCCATCAAATTTTCCTGATAATATCTATCTTTGATTGAGATCTATTGATGTCCCTGTAACCTAGTCATGGATATAACCTAAGGAGGTGGGGCAACATGGCATGTTGTCCTCAACAACCTACTAGTGAACCTTGTCCCTTACAACTGTGGCCTCTGTATCCTCCTACTAATATAGGGACCCTAACACCCTAAACATTGGTACCTGAGTAGGTGGCCTCTGTGCTACCTGATCTGTGCAGCTATAATGCATGACCTATGCTTGCAAATCTGTCACTAAACCTTGTGAATCTAGACCTACATAAACCCACCCCACTTATCACCTTGTATGCCTAGTAATGGGTTGTATTTAACCTAAAAGACCCCTGTAACATTGTCACCTAAACTGATCAAGGTGGCAAAACCTATGTTTGCCACCCATTTCCATGTGACTTACAACCTAAAGTAGTACCTACCTAGTATCTCTCTGCACCATCACTACAAATATGACTTAAATCTAAAAAAAATAGCCATGGTGGTGCTTATAGCTTGTGATGATTCACCACTGATCTGTTAAACCAAATTTACATTTATTAAATCCTTCCTTTGGTAAACCTCATCCTCTTCCCTTTTACCTCAGGATGTGGTACTCCCATGATCAAAAGTCCAAATCTCCACATCATCATTCTTGCATACCCTTGAGGATTGGTGGTCCACATCTTGACACACTGAATCTCTATGTCATCTCCTATCTATGAATTCACGTGCTCCTCGAATGCCTTCCCTGTATCCATGACTAAATCATAAGTTCTCTGTCAACTTCATCTTGCCATGCCTCTATCACCTAGAAATGTCATATGGCTAGCACCATCTATGTCCATAGCATCCCTCTACCCACTTAGTACCTCTGGCCAACATCTACCTATTTCACCTTTAAACTCCAGACACCTATTATACCCATCTGAAATCCTATTCATCTCTAACCGACTAGTTAACTCTAATAATCAATCCCCTAAAAATTCTCCATTCTCACTGTCATTTTCTAACCAAACAATGGAAAAATACATCTCTCTATCATCCAAGTGAACAATAAATGGAATCTGTAATAAATGGATTTTTACTTTTTTACCCCAAAACAACTTGACTGACATCAATCCATGCCCTAATGGAATGACATCGGTTATCCTTACTGACATTAGTTTAACCTTTGACCAATGTCAGTCACCTATACAACCATTTTACACCTAATTTACCTTCAATTTTTCTACCTCATAACCATTTTCTTGCAACTACTAGGGCTCACCCCACCCTTATCCCTCCCTAATGGCTCACCCTATCACTTATTACCTAACACCCAACCTTTGTTATCATTTAGGGCATGTTTTTTGCCTCTACCTTGGCCTTACCTATGGCCTTACCTAAAAACCCAAACTAACCTTTCCCATTTTGACACTCAAGTTCACTTACTCGCTATACCTTGTGATGATGCTACTCGTGTTGTTTTCCTAATGACCTTGCCTTGCCTAATGCCATGATGTTTTATCCTAACCAAACCTTTTGGTGCTCTGGAACACAACCTAAAGCCCGTTCCTACACCTAGCCTAGTTGTGTTTTAGGACCATATCCTATACCTTGGATACCTGGATCACATCAACCTTGTTTGGATAAGCCTATCGACCTTTGACAAAGTATAGTTTTTGATCTCTTCAACCTAGTAACTTATCAAATTCTATACGTATGTGTGCATTTTAATGCCCCTACCTATTACCCACACCAATATCATCATTACCTACATTTGAATTCCCACCAACCAACCTCTACCGTTTTTCATCACTTACCATTTATCAAACCACCCACTGACTCAGCATATCACCTTCATCAGTTCTTGGTTTGAGGGGGATCACCTCCACCCATACTTGGGGCAACCTAAACTTCACTATACCTAGGAACAACCTTTCACTTCCTAGATACAAACTTACCTTTTTTTTTATCAGCGTCACTTATCAATACAAGATACGTGACAAAAAGGGGTAAATGTAGACACCAAATTTGGGTCACACTCCCCTTTGTCCCCTTTAATTAATCAATGTCACAATGCACATAATAGCCATGGCCCCTTTCCCACCTTGGATATTAATTTAATCACTTATAATTGAATTAATATTCATCCTCACATTATTAATAATTTAATTAGTTTAATTAAGTTAATTTACACCTCACCTAGCCACCTCACCTAGCCACCTCACCTAGACACCTCACCATGTACTTATTCCTAGCCTATTAATTAATTAAGATTGAGTCTCTACTTATCTTAACCAACTAGGACTCTATTCTAACCCTAAAATTAAAGTCCTATTTCTCTCCAACAACACTCCCACTTATCTAAGCATATAAACCTCACTTGAGACCCGGATTAGAAATCAATATCAAGCCAAAAATAGTAAAGATCAGGCTATTTTTTGTTACTTGGACTAATTATCCCTAACTGACGTTGGTTTTCCCTTGGCCAAAACTGGTTCCCTAACCACCATAGGTTACCCTTAAATACAAGTTTTATAACTCTTTGCACGGTTTGGACGAAATTCATTCTTGGCACACACTTCTTTGGCATTCACAGTCTCCACTCTTCAAGCTTCCAATGACAAACCAGAGCACATCACACCTCCAGAACACTCGATCATCACATCCATAGGTTCAGATCCAACATGAAAGAGCACATAGGCATTGTTGTCATATGCACTGGACACAATACCTTCCTTTCCAAATGACCACCACCATTTCTACCACCTTACAATCTACAAAGTTAAGTCAAATAAGTATTTCTCTCTTACCTATTAAGTTTGTTATTTGATCTTAATTACATTTCATTTACTACTTTCATTTAATCAATTCTCTCTGTCTCTTTACCACCTTCTACCCATTTATCACAATCTACCAACCAAAGGCATTTCACATATCCCATACCACTTTAGTACCTTTTTGAGTTCTTAATAAACATCCTTTTAAACCTTCCCTAAACCTCCTCAGCTCTCTGTGTAATCACAGAGAGGCCCAAATTCTCATTTTTTAATATTTTACCAAATTTCCCCTACTCGACACCGGTTAGCTAACCGGTGTCAACTGGTGTTGGTCTATCTCATATACCGGCATCAGTCGACCAAATGATACCAATCTCTGAGACTGGTAATTTTTTCCTATAACAACGAGTTAATAACTTCCCCAAAACAACCCAAAACAACTTTCCTAATTTCACCCAGACCTCACCTACAACCTCTGCTACACTCTGCAGACCCAAACCAACCCATTAATCATCCACATTTAGTTTTAATCATTCCTGTGTTGAGTTAAATTCACTTTTTGTATGTTAATAGGAGATACCTAAATCTTATCAACTACAATAAGGAACTAATTATTTCTTGCATTAAATTATATTAAATAGAGGATTGACAACCATTCAAGGAAGCATCACACTTCCCAGATCTAGCCTTGCTAGGTAGTCCTTCGACTCTTGCTATTTAATACTATTTGGTGGTCTTGTTATGTTTCTTATACAGGTCATTCCTCCTAGCCAAAGGGAAGCTCTCTACATTCAGCCTGAACAACGTCTACAACGTGTGCACACCTTCCATCTACGTAACACAAGTATTCCTCCTATGCCCATTACCTACTTATCTATTTTTATTACATTACTTTGAGGTGAACAGAAATTTGTGATCATTTTAAAAGGGATGATATTCTAGAGGCTATAGGAGTAGTGAATCCTGTATTTTGGAACATCATTGATGGTCATAGTGAAGAACTTGTAAGTAATTTATTTTAGAAGTATATGTCTGTTTTGGTAAAGCTTTTTAACAAGACTGCATAGATAAATGGAGTTGATATTATTTAAGGTATTTTGTAAAAATATTCACTGAAAATTCAGTCACCACATTTGATAATCACCATGCATGATGAACATTGACATATAAATGAACCCACAGAAAATGGAGCTATAATAAGGCTACGAAAAAAAACTGTATCCAAGTAGCGTCCTCCAGGAAAGTATTAGTGAATATTTTTGGTTATATGAGATTTTCCAAACAATGATTTTAGGATCATTAGAAGATGAACTTGTCTTTAGTGCATTATCTTTTGTGAAATAAAAGCTGTGAAATAGGTTGGATAAAATTTAGAGACATGTTTGAGATTGTATGTTTCTTATTACCCTATGGAAGCATTTCCTTATGAAAGGGAAATTGTGACTTGGACTTCACTTAATGAAATAAGAGGAGTCACTAACACAATGTGCAACAAATATGATCTTAGTTATGACCCATTAGGTGGATGCTCTACTGACACAATAGATGCAAATGTCTTGAAGAAAAAAGAGATTGCTTAAACATTTTTTCACCTATCTGATTTTTAGGCTTTTACCTTGGTAAGAGGCATGTTTTATAAATATAATCCTATCTATAAACTTCATATGGAATTCTTACAGTTATTTTTTTGAATAAACTATTTCATTATCTTTATTCCTTTGAATTTTTTTATACAATGCAAGAATAAGATATGAAAACATTTGTCATTAATTATGAATAAGACACATATTATACTTTACATTTTTTTGAAAAACAAAACAACAGAGACCTTATGAAAACATTAACAATGTAATAATAAAGTGTTGATTCATATTGTTTCAAATTTTTTTACAAAAGTGTAAAATAACTCAATTTATATTTGATACTTATATTTCAATTCTCAGTATTACAATGTCATACAATATAACAAAATACTGTCTCATTTTATGATGTTTCTTCTGGTCTCATATCATCTATTAGTGCTCCTGATTTAATTAGATATTTAGCCACAAAATTAATACTAGCAAGATTTTCAACATCTTGTTTCACCACATCACCTGTTGAAAGTAAACTGGGATCCACATCATATTTATGCTTGAACAATATATCTAGATCCATGCCATTCTCCTTAATAATTTATTTTCAATGTATTTTTCTATTTATTAAGGAGCACAAGTTTTTCCTTCAGTGAAATAACAACAGTTAATTTTTTTTGTGCATTCTTCAGATGAAGATCCAAGACCAGTAATTCATTCTTCAATTTTTCATATTTTGACTGCATTAGAAAAACTAAATATTATTGGTTAAAGATTAAAATATGTAAAACTAAAATATCTAAAATCAATGCAAATAAAAAGAGAAACCAATTTTCAAGCATGACAACCATACCCTAGTGTCGAAAAGTTTTAGCCCAGGCCTTTCCAAACACTTTCCCATATTACCCTAATCCCAAGTCAGTTCTATCCCATCTATATGAGTATTTCAATGTGTCATGTCAGTATGCCCATAGGTGAGTTAGAGTTACCCAGTCATTTCAAGTGCTTCCCAGGCAAAATTCATCAAGATAGTCTTTTTGGAAAGCTTGGGAAAGGTTAATTTATGTCTTTTCTAAGGCTCGTGCACACCCTCCTGAAGTGAACAAAGGGCATAAACTCATAATGGAGGTGCATCATAGAGAGTTAGAAGAAAATATTTTTGAAAATATTTTTGGAATGTTTCACAAGTTTTGGAGAAGTTTAGCAAAAGTGGGTCTTGGAGGCCTAGGCAGTGCACAGTGCTAAAAAATCCCCTAAGCTTCAAGAAGAAATCACAGGAGTTCCGTAAGGAGTTAAGATTAAAAAAATATTGTCATAAGGAAATTAATTTCAGATCCCTAGAGGATGGAATCATATTTTTCACAACACCTAGGTGCATCATGTCTACAACCAATTTTTACATGCACAACCTTCAAGCCAGAACAAAAATCCTATTTTTCAGGGAGGTAAATGGATAATCAAGAGATGAGACCACCACCAATTGGATTCATAAGGAAATTTATAAGTCAATATCATATAAAATTTCATCAAAAAACTCCTCCAAGAACTCAAGTTATGGTCCCGATAAGTCAGCTCTCCAAGGCACAAGCTTCAACAGTTAGTCAATTTTTAGGGCTAGAAATCCAACCAATGGGAGAGTGGCACACTTTTTTGCACCAAGTGCACAAAATATTTGGTGAAATAGGTGCAATAAAATTCACCCCTACCCCATTTTGGCCCCTGGACCCTCCATATGACCACAGTTCAGCTCTTTTCACAAGGTTAAGCCCCTAAGCTCCATTTCCCAGTGCCGCTCCGTGCAATCACGCTCTACCACTTGTCAAGCCAGGGTGATGACACATTTTTTTGTCCCATGTGCACCAAATATTTTGGATATTTGGGACACAAAACTTCTCATCCCTCCCATTTAGTCCTCTTGGTTCATCATGTGACCCTGCGACAGACCAAAAAGGTGTTATTTCAAGCCCCTCTGCTCCAAACTTAATGGCAAATTGTGCTGCGACAAGTGGACCAATGGGCCGATGGGGCGCAATTTTTTACACCAAGTGCACCAAAAATTTGGTGCAAGTGGTGCAAAAAATTGTCACTTCTCCCCAATGCATTAAAATATTGTAAAATTTCTAACTGTCGGGTTGTCACTAGTTGCTTCCATTCTTCCTGCACGCACGCACATGTTTTCTCCAACTGCCAAAATCTCTTCCTCTCTTCCATTATTGCTATTCTTCCAAGACCTTTCCAACACCTCCAACATATTATTCAAATATTCCATGTTTCTGAAACAAATAAACCAATATTTTTAAGAAAACTCCATGATCAAGAGCTGTCAGAAACCCTAGGGCCAAAAACCACAAATTGCTCATATCTCCCAAACCGTGCATCGGATCCTCATGAAATTTTAAGAAAAACTTCCTTATCCAAACGCCTTGGGGATGAAAGAAACTAAAAACTCAAAAGAATTCCCTATTTTTTAATGGACATCCATCTAAAAAAAATTGGCCCTAGAGTTTTCTTCTTCATTTTCCATCAAACCATGAAGCAGATTGAGCTTGAAAATTTGAACAAAGATCTAAGAGAAAAAACCCAGAAGGAATCTGATTTTTTCTTATCAATCCAACACTCCTAAGTTCAGTTTCTAAAAATAGCAAGTGCCATTTGGTTTGCACTTTTCCATTTTTAGTAAGTTTCCAAAAATGGACAAACTCCCTCCATAAGGAAGAACAATGAAAATCATGCAAGCTGAAAACTAGGGCACATGGGTCAGAAAAACCAAAAAAGAAAAAAAGCAAAAAAACAACTTACCAAAAATGGAAAGTGCTTAGAATTGACCCCAATACATTATGTGAAAACCTATAACATGAAGGAAACACTTCGGTGAAAGAAACAGGACCAAAAAAGTGACACTGCCTAAAATAGCAAGCTCCTGGGACCAACTTTCTAAAAATAGCAGTTTTTAGTTCCAGTTGCAGAAATTTGCTACCATCTCCGTAGTAACTTATATCACTACTTTTTTCATCCACGTGGGATTGCAAGATATTCCAAGGCTTAAACCGAGCATTGATGAATTCATATTGGTCATGGAAGTATCGTCTTGAATTCAAGTGTGCTTAGAAGTAATGCAAGGCATCGCAAGGCACAGCAGATGAATTCATCTTCATCACTCAGAGAGCTGGGTGATTCTAAATGATTTTTTCATAGAGTTCACTGAATTGTAGTGGCTCATCAATCAGGTATCAAGGAGGATCATCATGAGAAGTTCTTGTGTCCATCTCAAGCTCACATTGAGAAGTCATGAAACAATGTTTCTCAACACTCATTTCGTGACCCGAGATGTCTGAGAATCATGCGAAAGGAGGAATTGTGATCATCAATAGCAGGGAAAAAGTGTTCAAAATGCATTTCATCAAAGTTTTCCAATGAGTACAACAGTGGGGCTATGTAGCAAAATTCATCAGAGATCGGTTTCAATCCTCAAACTTCTTCAGAGTGGACCTCAGTGAGAAACGCCTGTGGCCACCAAGGTGATAATTCAACAATGTTTCTAAACACTCAATTCGAGGTGTCTAGGAATCATTCGAAGGAGATTTCTCAGGGTTCAAATAGTTCAAGGATTCAAAGTTCACCACATTGGAGCATCTCACCAATTCACCAACATGGTTGATCTACACCAGAGGCAAAGTGTTCCTCATCCATGCTTCAGAGCATATTCTTCTCTCTCCTTCTCCCTTTCTCCCTCTTCTTTCTCTCTCCATTCTAATTCTTTGTTGGACCTCATCATTGTATTTTGTCTTATTCACTTAAGTGACCTATTTTAATATTGTAAAAGTATTTTCTCAAAATTATGAGAGAAATACTTAATTTAATGAAAAGTGAAAGGTCACAAGTGGAATAGGAATACGAAGAGTCATGTGAGGGAGATGAGAGGTCAATTCAAATTGTATAAATTGGGATGGCTTCTCCATTCCAAGGGATTCTAGATTTTGAATAATTCTACTTTATGGCAATATTGGATTGTGTTTTTTGGGCTTTGTGTCACAAATATACATGAAATAAAGCTACAATTTCTTCCACTTTCTTCTTTTCCTTACTTTGTACAACTTGTGTAAATGTCAATCAAGGAATAGAGTTTCTGCTTTCCAAGATGTATGAATGTGTGTAGATTTTTATGCATGGTTTCCTCTCATCGTTGACATGATAAGCATGGTTGTTACAGGCATCTCATGGTTCTTCTATTTCCCTCTTTTATACACTTTGTAAGCATAGTGATGCAAGAGATTTGTATCTTTGATAGATGAATCTAAGAACTTGGTGTCTCAATTTGTCCATCTCACTAGATAGCTTCATTGTGTTTCCTCTATATTGAATGTTGAACTACTCTGGTTACTGGGTGTGAGCTCTGTAATCTACTCATGGCAGTAATCTTCCTTTCATAATTTCTCTCCTTTCCCCTCTCATTGTAATTTCCTCCCTTGTACCCATGTATAAGCACTTTGTTATAGGTTCAATGGAGTATCCCTGTGTGATCCCCAACCTATTTGGCCAATTTCATAAACATTTAGATGAGGATTAGATTAGTAACATTCAATAATGGGAGCTGTACCATTCAATGTAGAGGGCTGTAGCCCTGTGAACATTGGTGGAGACACCTAATTTTCCATATCGACAATTTTTCTCACCAACAAGCTACCTACCAACAAATTACTCAACATAAAACTTGTTATTTAATAATCAGACTATGTAACACCTACTTATTCAATGCTTCAAATTAAGGGATATATTTTTTTAAATTTCCCAAACTAACTTTATGCCTTCACTGATTTAAATTCACAAAATTTAAATCTATCATTAATTTTAAATTCAATCCATCTGATAATATCAACAACCATGTGCAACTATATGGGTCAATTAGATCTACATGATCCCCCATAGTTCATTCCTTCACGAGTGTGTATACAAGGTATACATTTGGTTAGCTTTAATAGGTATCGATAATCAAGTATAGTTCCTAAGTATCTACCCGAGATTCAATCAATCAAATCCTAATTGACATCTCACACCTTAATTAAAACTTGGTGAATCCGACAGTGTAATCAGTAACTTGCACTACTTGAACCAAAGTTTAAGAGGCATGTTTACATGCTCAGTTTCATGATGACACATTCTTCATCTTAAATTTTTCCTTTCACGATATCACTTTATTTAGTTATATGAATTATATTCAGTTAGTTAAGTCAAATAGTTTACATGTCATGCACAAGGTATAAGACTTATCCAACATGTGTGAAGAAACACATCTATGCCAACTTAGGTTGCCTATGGGAGAGAAAATTATTACATAATGACTTTCGTCACTATGCAGTCACTTTCTTTCTCATAGAAAACTTAATTTGGTACCAAGGGGATCCTATTGATTAGGTTGAACAACTTTTGAAACTCATCGAGACACAATTTATGGTCTAGTTACGATGTTCCTAAAGATTAGACCTTGAAAGAATTTTTTTAGATACCTGCAATAAGGTAGTATTCAATTCATGACTTGTTTCATTAAATGAATACTAGCTTATCACAGCCATCTAGAGGTTGCCAACTGAGTTCCATTCATTAGGAACAACAAATCCCTGAGATGTATTAATTACAATATAGTTAGTTTACGACAAAACCCCTTTTTACCAAAATGATAAGTTTATTGCATGTACCTTTGTCTTTATATAAGTACATATGTGTACTATCATAATAGGTTACGATAACGCTAGTGAGTATTAAGAATATAAATAATTGTTATCTTTATTATGAATTGAAATAGCTTACTGCATAATCGCAGTGATCTTATTTATGTATATTATGACATTTTTGTAATGTCATTATTGTTTAATTGTATTTTATGTCGGTACATTCTATTGCACTTAAATAATGTATCACTTTATAAATTTAACTTAAATACTATTGTTGCACATTCTTTCTAATCTCAAATAAACAGTAGTCAACTAATGATAGTTTCCCCATTCATTAATAACATTTGCAGCTAATTTTTAACCATACTATACTATTGCAATCAACATCATAAATGAAATAGTTATAATAAAAGTATTCATCAACTTCATAATTATTAACTCAACAATGAATTTAAGTATAAATGGATAATCCAAAATAATACATTGTTTATATTAGGCTATACTGCCTTTCCTTCTTAAATAGGAAAATGAAGTATTACTTTCACTTTTCTATAATGTCATGCACTTAATACAACAAATCAACTTAATCATAATTAATGCGTATTCTTTCTTTAGATATCCACCTAAGATAACTTATTTTTTGCCATCTGTAAGAGAGAGAAAAATGGTAAAAGTGGTTAGTTCGGAATGAAATGGCATGAAAGGTTATACTCATAATCTTTAAAGTTTAATTTTATATAATACCGAAATGAATAAATTTGACCAACAACATGTTCAGAATAATAAACTAAGATAACAAGCCAAATGTAATAATTCCTATCACAAATGTTGACATTACTTCCACATTAGCAATCCTTACTCTAAGAGACATCTTATTGTTTTAGGATAAACAATAAATCAATGATAGAAAAATATGACACTCCTTAATAAAAAATTCACATCTAGAATCTTATCCATCATAACTTGGATTCAATAAAACATTCTAATATCTATACCATGCAATATTATTAATTAATATTACACTTCTATAAGAGGATATCAACTTGCATTAAGAACCATAACAATGATACATACTATCACCTTTTTAAAAGATATTTTAATCAAACTAAAATTTAGATTTATTTATTTATTTTAACACTATCAAAATACCTTTATCATATCCACCTATGACATGTCAATCCTTCAATCATATCAAACAACGAAAGGATTATATAGTCACTTTTTAGGATGAGAGAGAAATAATAATGCCTTGACCTTTTTAATACGAGATAATAATTTATACCTTAATCAAATCAAATACCTTAAAATAATCAAAATTACCTTAACCTTACCAAACAACTACAACTAAGATCCTTAATTTTTACAAAAGAATAATGCCTTTGTCAATTAATCATATTACATCAACTTGACATAATCCCAAAGGTAGTCAAAAAAATTCATACAGCATAACATCCATATCATTACCAGGAAACATTATCCATTTAATTAAACTACAAATGAGAAAACCAATGGCTTAGGGTTTAGAATAGATTTTTATACCAAAAAAAAGAAACATTCATTCTTTACTGAGCCTTATTTTCAAATGGCTAAAGATCCTGTCAACATAATAATATCCAGGGTTATATTTTCAAATAGAAATTCACAAAATATGTACAGGATGATGCCCATAAAATTAGTTAAGAACAAAAGTTTCCCCCATCTATACTTACATGATAAGGTACAAACTTCCAACGCCATCATCGACCAACCCAGGCTAAGTTTAATAGTAGGTCCTCCATACTCATCGAAACAGTCAGGAAAAAATAAAATCAAACCAAATCAACAAGATGTAGACACAAAATCATGCACTTTGGGTAATTATCTAGTCTCAATTGCATACTACTATTCATATGGTTTAAGTAAGAAAAATATTGATTAACCCATGTTTTTGGCCATCTTTCTTTACTTTATGCTTGCTACTTTTAGTCTTGCACCTTTACTGGCCCAGTCTGTCTTTTCACCTTTTGGCATTTACCATTTTTGGACTGGGCACCCAGCCAAGATGCCAACGCTAGGCACCCTCATCCCCTCTGGGTGCCCCCTTTCCTCTTTGTACTTTGGTCACACTTTTTGGGTCCTTTCTAGCCATTTGAGCATCTTATCTTTTTGGTAGTCAGCCTCCTTTTCGGGGTTAATTACGAAATTCAAGCGAAGGAATCATATAAATATAAAGTTATGTGATCATAATAAGGGACCAAGCACTAAGCACTACTTATCACCACCTAAGGTTGCATCCATCAAGGCATCTATAGCTCCATTTGCATCCATCTAGCTCCATCACAAGGGACAAAGGTTGGTTCATCTGCATCACACTTCATAGGAGGGGAGTTTATTGTATTCCATGCACACATTATTTACATTCTACATCTAGCTACTTGCTCACTACTTCAAGTGTGACACGCACAAGAGTAAACCTAGGGCACAATTCCACACACACACACAAAAAACTACATTGGGTCTGAGATGTAGTGCAACGCTCAGTTATAAGTCCATTTTCGCAGCTTAGGATAGTCTGACCCCTTCATTTGCATCTTTATTTTTTAGGGTTTGATTCTTTATTTGGGGTTTTGCAGGTGATTCATTCATTCAGATTTTACAACAACATTGGTGATCTACAACAACATATACAGTGACAAAAAATGAGGGTTTCACACCATCTGATGACCCTGTGAAATTGGCTTCTAGACCTCCTTTCACAGACCAGGGCACCCAGAAACTAGACCAGAGCACCCAAGGCAACCCCATCCTTCTCCAGGTGCCCCAGTCCAGCCAAATCTTCTAGATCTATATTTTTCCAGGCTTTTGTGTGACAGGTCTTTCCATTCTTATTCAGTCAGTCTCCACTGCGACACAGTCCTACAACCTATGCAAATCAACTAAGGATCTTCTAACCCTCTTTGCACATTAGGGTTTCATATTTTCATTGCTTATTTTCTTGGGTATTATTTCTATATTTCATTATTCATTTATTTACTCAAACTTGCATTAGATTAGGCTATTATTTTACATTTTAGCATAATCACTTTGGTGAACCCGATCTTCGAATCCACCTTCTCTCTTTAGTTTCTTTCTTCTTATGCTCATCACCCGTAGTGGTCATTTTGGGAATTTTCAATATTGTGAGCTTCCTCCATCTGTCCGTAGAATTTCCAAATCAATGGAGATATCTCCACATCCATAGATACAAATGAAAATCCATTGGATAACTCTCGCAATGTTCCTCTTAGGGAAATAGAAGCATCTGATAGTGAAAAATCATATGATGAAGATACCAATGTTGACCAAGAGCAATTAGACACACTCACCAATTTTTGACAAGCTTTGTGAAGTAATCCCACTCATCTTCCACATATTCTACATGCTTTGATTACTGCTAAGAACACTCATGATGCTTCAACACCTCTTATTTCTCACTCTTCAGCTCCCATGGCCTCCACTCAACCCCTTTATATTTCATCTCCCATTCCTACAACTACCACTCCCGTCATTCACCCTAGCACTCCAATGCACAGCCTGAGCTCTTCTTCAAATACCCTATTTAACCTTCCTTATATCAGGATCTACAAATTCACAAATTCGCTAGCTCTAACTTGCTACCTCTCATGTATCACCATCTTTGGATTCCACTTTATTCTGCATACTCCTTTTGCACCCACCATTTCCACCTATCCATTACCACCTAACTTCATCTCCCCCAATTTACCCATCTTTAAAGGCCATGGTGACCCACAAGAGCATCTTTGAGCTTTTCATGTGGCATGCCTCGATTATGCATATGACCATACCATACTAGCTAAGCTCTTTCCCCATAGTTTACAATATTATGTGATGTGTTGGTTCTATGACCTACCTGTCCACTTCAGTAACATCTTTCATGCATCTAGTCAATGCTTTTCTCACTCACTTCTCTATCAACATCGGCTCTAAGATCTCCTATGCTCAACTCACACAACTTAAACAAGGATCTAATGAACACTTAGCAGATTACATTTTGTGATACAAAAACAACTTAGCTAAGATGTCAAATGTGCTTGCAGACTCTTGAGCTTCAGGACTTATTCATTCAGAGTCTATTACCACCTCTCTAGGAGAGTGTTCTCTTTGAGACCTCTCCTTCATTCGATCAACTATTTCATACTCTTAAGCTTCATGAAACCAAGCTCTTATCTATAGGTAAGCTTAAATATCAAGAGAACACATCATCTTCGACACGTTTTCAATGTAATTCAACATTCAAACCATCCACAACTAAACTAACTGACACAAAAATTACTAGTAACGTGGTATCCACCACCAAAGAGCTTCAGTCATAACAGCCTCAACACACATTCACTAAGTTCACTGTCCCTCCACATATTCTACTACCACAACTTGTCGATAGTAACCTCATCACACTTCCTCCTCCACTCCAATTAGATCCATCTCGACCAAAAGGGTGTAATTACAATGAAAAATCTCATTGCGACTATCATCAGTGTGTAGGGCATTCCACATATCATTGTTTCAAGCTCCATATTCTTATTCAGGACCTAATCGACAATGGTAAAATTGAGCTTCTAGAACCTACAATTTCTGCACCTGTCAACGAAAATCATAAGCTCAAAATATTTAACAATCCTCTACCAAAACATGATACGAAAGCAGTCGAATCCTCAGCTAATTATGTATATCACACAGTGCCTCCTCCTACATCAGGGGCTCTTGACTTTCTAGTTGCACATACTGACACTTCTCCACCAATCATTTCTTTCTCTGACCATGATTATCATGCAACTTTCACTTCTAATCACTTACATATTAATGCCTCTATCAGATCTGTCTCTATCAATAATACTAAGGTTGATCCATCTTGGCCCATCAACACATGTTCTATTCCACTTCTCATCGCTATTGGCTATCCACTATCACAAATTTCATATCCCATGAACAATTCATATGGTGTTGTCAAACTTCATGTTATAGTAGGTCCTCTCACTATGCTTGTACCCTTCCTTGTCAGACAATAAATCGATGGATGTGACATGCTTCTAGGCCTCAATTGGATTCATAGGTCTAAGTCTATCATCTCCATGAATCATTTGCATCTAAAATTCATTCATAACAATCAAGTCATTTCTATCGATGGTGTGCCTCCATCTACTCCATGGTCACACCCTCCCCTCGCAATGACTAATGTATCATCCGCTTCATCTAGTACGCCATGACCCATAACACATAAAGCACAATCTACTCCTAGCTCACCTACTCACACACACCTCATGTGGCCTCATCACTCTGTTAGTCCAACACACCAATATAGGCCCATTCCTAGGACAGTTACTGCATCTAGATGTAAATCACCACCTCATTTTATTCCATGTAGGTGTCCATCACCACCGCATTCTGCTTCACATAGATCTCCATCACCTACACATTTTTTTGTGCCAACACACCCATCATATACTCATCCATCACATGCATATAGACTTCACTCACCTGCACAACATATATCTAATATACCACCACTCTTAGAGCATGATCACACACTTTAATCACCACAATCATCAAGTAGAGGACCTTCATCCTTTACTTTTATTAGATAGTTCACTCATCATTACACACTTGGGGGGCATTACGCTTATCTCTCCCCCTCTTTGTCTTCATTACCCATATCATTTACACATCTCACATCAACACACATTTACCTCTTTACCTTACACACACATTCACCACAATATTACACACACACTAGCATCAACATTACCCGATGATGCACTCTTGTGCTTCGGTTCACACTTGACTGTTGAGGGCATCCTATACACATGAACCTCACACACTACACAATAGACACTACACATTACACATCACACATCTTACACTTTTACACATCACTACATCATACACATATTACACATACACATACTTATACACATTTTATACATCCTACATTTACTTACACTCATTACCCTATGATGCACTCTAGTCTCATGGTCCATACTAGACTGTTGAGGGTATACATCACAAATGGACCACATCACACTCACACATTCAACCATTCAATCTCTTTATCATGTGACATTCCTAGGTTAGTGATATACGCTATAGGCTACATCATCACTTCCTCTAGCATCATTTAGTGATATACGCTATAGGCTACATCATCACTTCCGCTTGCATCATTTAGTGATATACGCTTTAGGATAATCATCACTACATCATCTAGTGATATACACTTTAGGATACATCATCACTTCTTCTAGCATCATCTTGTGATATACAATTTAGGCTACATCATCACACATTTTCACACATCATCTCTAAGTCGCATGTCATCACTACACATTCATCACATCACACTACACACAACACATAGTTTGACCATTTCCCGATGACACTCACACATCACGCTCTCATTTACTGGTTCATTCTTGACTACTGAGGGGGCATAAACAAATGAACCTCACTGCATACAATCACATTCACTCAGGGGCACATGGATCCTATCATTCACTTTACATTCCATTCCATCCATCCACAACATATTGCATATCTTGGTTGCATTTACTCTTGCTTACATTTACTTGTACATGTTCATCTTATTACACATGCTAGATAGATATCTTGTATGTCATTATCTTTATCATACACACATGCACATTCACTTGCTTTCTAGTTGTGATCACAGATTATACAGATCCATTACATGCAACATGGATGCTTGGCGCAGTACCTAGTACCAGTCCCACAATGGCTCCTGGGGGCATCCACTTTCGTACACTACAGGTGTTATTGTTTCATTTTGTTTCATAACACACTACTTTATCAGATTATACATGCTTTTACATAATTTTTTATCTTTCTAACATGCTAATGGGTGCTTCATGTTCAACATTTGTTTTACAAGGACTATTTTCCCACCATGGTTATCTATTACATTATTTGTACTTGCTTGTTGTTATATGCCATTGTTTGTGGGCTTTTCCCTTTGTCTTGTGTGCACACTTGTATGTTTGTGGCCACTACGGCCTTGATTGTCTTGCGACATCGTGAGTGGTGTCCCATGTTTGCAACCCACTTTTCATGGTCTACATTGTCTTCTTGTGTGTTCTAGCTTACACATTGTTTGTTTAGCTTACACTTCATCTTATACATGCATGTTTGTTTTTTCTTGTACTAACACTTGTCTCCCAACCACTTGTTTGCATGTGCCTTGGTTTTTACCAAGCACATCCCCTTCCCCCTGCAGGGCACAATTTCAGCAGTTGGTCCTCCTTTGGGTCACATTCTCCTTCAGTGACACCGCATGCACCCCAAATGAGGGGGCATCATTTGGGTGAATCAATCATCCCATACAGAGTATACACATCACAACACAGTACCGGTACAACAATTTTTCATATTTCAGGGCTCAGAATCAGACTTGGGTCCTTAGTACACATGATGCCTTTCCTAGAGTGCCTATAACCAGGGGGTAATTACACAACGATTTTCAACATAGTCTACAGAACTCTAGGGGACATATTTTACAGGGTAATTTTCCTTAGCACATGTCATTTGTACACATCATCTGTAGTGGTGTTTTATTCTAGGGAGTTTAAAGGTTAGAGATAACACCAGACATTCCTCTCTATACTACTTCTTCATGGCATTAGATCACCTTAAAACTATGCACACCATCTCTACAGTTTTATACAATGAAGTAGTTAAAGGTTGGCAGATGACACCAAAAAATTCTCCATATACTTCTTCCATTACACTGGTGTGAGATCGCCCAAAAAACTCACATCGACATCATCATATCTAAGATCCTTTCTACACTCTTTCCTCATCACGGATCAGGTGCACATGTTCCTTTTTCACATTTTCAGCATTTTCTTTTACATACTTCCTTACATGATTTTTATACATATACATGCGTATTTGACTACTTGATCATCTTCTCTTTTGCAGGTCCATCCATATGGGAAGCAAGTAGTCAACATCACACACATTGACACTAACAATAGGTACATCACACACATCTGCATCTACACATGTTTTCCACCCTAGGTTCATTTTCATCACCTTTTTACACTTTTGCATCTTTAGTCTCCACGCTCCATCTTTTTATCACTCCACGCTTTGTCTAGTCCCTCGGCACACTTTCTACATCAATCTACATGGATATCAGGTACACATCTCTATCTACTTTATGTTACCAAGATTTTTTCTCACCAACATAAAGTGGGGGAAAATGTAGACACAAAATCACACACTTTGGGTAATTATCTAGTCTTGATCACATACTACTATTCATATGGTTCCTAAGTAAGAAAAGTATTGATTAACCCATGTCTTTGGCCATCTTTCATTACTTTCTGTTGCTACTTTTGGTCTTGCACTTTTACTGGCCCAATTTATCTTTTCACACTTCAGTTTTACCTTTTAGGACTGGGCACCCAGCCAGGACACCAGCGTCAGGCGCCCCCGTCCCCTCTGGGTGCCCCCCTGTCCTCTTTGTACTTTACTCACACTTTTTGGGTCCTTTCTAGCCATTTGAGCATCTTATATTTTTGGTAGTCAGCCTTTTCGGGGTTAATTATGAAATTCAAGTGAAGGAATCATATAAATATAAAGTTATGTGATCATAATAACGGACCAAACACTAAGAACTACTTATCACCACCTAAGGTTACATCCATCAAAGGCATCTATAGCTCCATTTGCATCCATCTAGCTCCATCACAAGGGACAAAGGTTGGTTCATCTGCATCACACTTCATAGGAGGGGAGTTTATTCTATTCCATGCACACATTATTTACATTCTACATCTAGCTACTTTCTCGCTACTTCAAGTGTGACACACACAAGAGAAACCTAGGGCACAATTCCGCACACACACACACATAAAACTACATTGGGTCTGAGATGTAGTAGTGCACTCAGTTATAAGTCCACCATTGTGGTGCTGAGGACAATCTGACCCCCTCATTTGCATCTTTATTTTTTAGGGTTTGATGCTTTATTTGGGGTTTTGCAGGTGATTCATTCATTCTAGATCCACAACAACATTCAACGAATCTTACAAGTGACATAGTAGCAATAAACAATGAGGGTTTTACACCATCTGACGACCCTGTGAAATTGGCTTCTGAACATTTTACACATAGACCAGGCACCCAGAAACCAGACCAGAGTGCCCCAGGCACCCCATCCTTCCCCAGGTGTCCCAGTCCACCCAAATCACTTAGATCTACATTTTTCAAGCTTCTGTGTGATGGTTCTTCATTCTTGTTCATCCAGTCTTCACTGCGACATAGTCCAACAACTTGAATCAGCTAAGGCTCTTCTAACCCTCTTTTCACATTAGGTTTTCATATTTTCATTGCTTAGTTGCTTGGGTATTATTTTAGTATTTCTGCATTTATTTATTTACTACAAAATTGCATTAGATTAGGTTATAATATTACATTTTAGCATAATATTTTACTTCCAATCTGCAACGAGTAACAGACCTAAGAAAAGACCAATCCCCATTATATTTATTTAACAACAATCATCAATAACCCCAAAAAAAATCTCAACTAACACTTCAAAGTCTTGCATGTTGCATTAAGCTATTTATGCCTCACAAAATAACTATATTAAACTCAAAATATAATGATAACCTTTCATTTCATGCAGAGCTCGAAAGAGCAGAAAAAACAGTGAAACCACAATGACTAGGGTTAAACAAGATCAACATGATAGCTTCCTCGAGAAGTTTCCCTCTCTTCCCAAGGTCTGTAGATGGAGGAAATTAATTCCATTAAGATTACAGGTGCCACGTAGGTGGCATGGGGAGTTGAACTCCCTATTTTCCCTCTAGAGTCTATCGCGCTTAGTTAACTGCCAATAAAACCTATGGCGTTTCAATTAAATAGGGCAAGACAAATCTAGCCATAATTATCACCTTTATGAAACATGTGCATGGAGCTCCCCCATTCAAACGGTCGAAGTCTATTTGCATATTTAACAACTTTAGCAATGTAATGTGTCGGCTAATGGCCAATTAAAAATCATAGCTAATATTTATTAACTAACAATGCAGCTTGGGTCGGTAATCGACTAAGCTTATTAACCATTGAAAATTCATTATAGACCATTAGTATATTCACATGGTCAAAGATCCATGATGGTTTATTTTCACTAGGAATATGGTCTTAGACCATTGCCATTATATGTCCTCAAACCATTTTACTAAAATTGACCTGGTGGTATTCTCATCTTATTAAATTGATCAAGCTTAAATCACTATAACAGTGGTATTAACCTTGCACAATGTGGCTATCGCCACTACAAAATATCACCACAAACTTACCGTTATTACCTAGCCCAGGTTTATAGAGGGATTTTTAGAATATTTATTAAAGACAAAGAATACTTTTAAGGTCAGACGACCTTTTACCTTCATACTGGTAATAACTCACTAATCATTCGTTAATCGAAGGAAAACAAGTTATGAACAACATACTATTATGATATTATTAGTGGCAGTATAATCTCGTAAATGATAACTGACATAGTATTAACTCAGCAAGTGTCACAAGAAAGACAAATATGATGATCCAAACATCATAATCGTAAATAAGTTCAACCTTATCAATGGCTAACAAAGTCAAGTATATTCAAAATGAGAAAAGCATAAAATGAATTATAACTTAAGCAACTTGCAAAAGTATGATGATAGGACAACTCATCATCTACAACAAGAATGAAATAATCACAAAATTCAAAGTTCTTAAAATGAATTGTGATACTTGGAAACTTATGGACATGATGAAAAGTATCACTACGCTATCATGTATATGGGAAATGTAACATAACCGGCCCCCGTGTCTGTGAATTTCCTGATATTAGAGCTTTTTTATGTCAAAAAAATGAGAAAGGTGGGGGATGTGATAGATTGTGGCATTGTATGAGTTAGAGAGGGCATGTCATTTGGAGAACTATATGTTTTTGACTATAAATTAGGATCTATTTAGATCTAGCCCTAAATCATTGTATGGGGATTAAAGGTAGCTGGATCACCAATACCACTCTCAATACCCAAGAAATCATTATCAAGATCAATTTATTTTAAAATGGTGGTGCCTATTGCACTAAGAAGACCACCAAAGGAGAAATTTGGAAACTCAGTTCCTTTCAAATGAACTATGTCACCACTTTGAGTTGGAAAAGATACTCTTTCCCCATTGTTTGAATCTATCTTTACGGTGGTGGAGGTGACATATTTTTCATTTGAGAACTAAAAGTGTGAAAAGTAACTACAAAATTAAAATGTGAAAAACATAAGAATTCAAGATTAAGGAAATTTAGAAGAAAAGTTAATTTTTGAAGTGACTGATAATAATAATGTACATTATACCTACCATGCAAAGTATGTCTAGGGGTAGTAGATTCTTCCATTGTCAGTGGCTGAATCCTTGTCAATTCCATTTGTTGAAATTCATGTCAGGAAGTTTCATGAATACTATCAGATGAATATGTAAATATGTAGTAATGTTTACAAATACAAATAGTATATAATTGATTAATTAAAAAATTAAATAATGTATGTTACATTACTTAATAGCTTTAGAGATAGGTATTAATTCTTGGAATAATTGATGTAGTTGCTTGAAGTGCTTGCAATTAAGTGGGTGTAATAGAACTCCTCATGCATTTTGTCTCGAAAATAGTGTAGGAGATAATTGTACATGCATGTATGAATATGTAGAATCCTTAGGAGGTTGATGAACTATTACTGCGACCTATCTTCTTATGTGCGATAAAATTTCTTTCTTCTAAAAAAAATTGGTAATCAGCTAAATTTTACAAATAAATTCATGAAAATAATTTGCACGAATTAAAATTTTAAACTTACCTCTTGCTCATCATTTGAAAGCAAATTAATTCTCATTTTTTTGTCAAGTGCAGTAGGAATAATAGAATTTTGGGAGTTCAAAGAGAGAAAGGCTTCATAATATAATGCAAGTATGTAATTACATCATGAAAATGTTGTAACCTCATTGCAAATAGTGTATGTCAAATCATGTCATATCATTTTGGATATATTTGTACACCAGTCAAATTGTTGGTAGCTTAGGGGATGGAGGATGTAAATAATAGGCTATTATAGTATGTCAGATTTTTTACCCTGTAAGACTATCCTAGTCTGGAAAAATTCTATCATGGCCTATATAAATGTGTTTTGAACAACTTACACAGATAACCCCCATCTTGATTTAGAGGTGTTAGAATAATTGCACATCTGTCATTCAGAAAAGGAAAATTCATGTTATTAGATTATTGTGATAATGTAAAATGTAAAAAGTAGATTATTACCTTCAACCTGTACACCGAAGTGGGACTCCAAATACTTTTTATCTGCATCTGATAGTAATTATTTTGTTGTCACATGGTTAACATTTGTGTATGGAAGCCCTGTTAAGCATTGGATATATTCTAGAGATGTCCCAAAAGAAAATTATCATGATGAAAGTTTGAATTTGAAAACAGATGTCAATTTTTCAAACTTAGATAAAAGAAATTGCAGTAAACCAGTGTTAGTGTGATATTGTAGCATGTAAACTATCCCTTGAAAGAAATATTTATCTACCCAGTCACTAAATGTGTTCTTTAGGTTGAGCAATGTGGAAATTTGGGGGCACATAAGGTTTATGTATTGAAATTTGGGTTTATCTTGTGAGCAAGTTTGAGAGGATGTCAAATGGGTAGCCATTTTTGGATTTTAGATATATACGTGTTCCGTAGGAGCCTATAGCCGAAAACCTGATTCGATATCCTGTACTACTTTAGAGTTTGTAGCCGCAGGTAGAGACTAGAGTGAGGCTTGGAAGTTGGAGTTGGAGTGAGGAGAAATGAGAGAATGAAACATGGCTTGAGGCTATATATAGGAGAGGGAGGGGAAAGACATGTGGCAGTAAATGGTTTGTGTAAGCTGCCAATTGGGTGGGAAAGTAATAGGGAAGATCTCCATTCACTAGGGAAAGAGGTTGAGAAGATGCCTAGGTGTATGTGTATGTACAACCAAATCTCTAAACATGTAGACATTCATTTATATATGTAGACACCTAACTGTGTGTGTAGATAGGCATCTACATATATAACCACCCTGTTTTAAATGCAACTGAGTGTCTGCATATGGAATCACTCGTATGAACATGTAGTCAAGCGTATGCATATGTTGATTCTTGGTTACATACTTGATATCTGTAAAAAATGCTTGATATGATTGGGAACTGTGCATTCAAGCGTCTATATGGTCGTAATTTTTTTTGCTTTTTCCCTGTCGCTTATGCACCCACAATGGCGAATTTGGTTCTACCTCCTCTTTTCCTAGATATGTTATTTGAATTCATCACTATCTACATTTTCCCCATATTCTCCATCAACACGAACCCATTTTTTACAATTCGCTAAAGAAAATCTAGGTTGGATTTTGGCAAGTAGTCTTAAAGTGAACCCTGGCTTACTGATTCGAAAAAGATCTATTTGTTCAAATTCTCTTACCACCACTACAGGAGAGTGTTATCTTTGAGAGCTCTCCTTCATTTGATCAACTATGTCATCTGTTCAAAATTTGTGAAGTCAAACTTCTCTCTATGGGAAAACTCAAATATCAAGATACTTCTTCATCGTCTTTTAATAGGTTTCAATCTAAATCAACATTCAATCCTTCTCCTAAGCCCACTGAAGCAAAGGTAACTATTAATGTCGTCTCTCCTCCTAAAAATCTTCAATGACAACCTCTAAAGCGTACATTACACTAAATTATCATATGCACCTTGATTTTTATTACCTCAACTTCTTGAAAGTAATATAATCACTCTTTCACCACCACTCAATCTTGATCCATCTCACCCTCATGGCCACAATTATGATGAAAATGCTAAATGTGACTATCATCAATGCATTGGACATTCTACCAATTGTTTCAAACTCAGGCATCTCATACAAGATCTTATTGACAATAATTCACTGGAGCTCCCTCCTCCATATTCTTCTTCTTCTAAACTAGTCAATGATAACAAAAATCTCAAAATATTCAATGACCCTTTGCCTAAGCATGATACATAAGCTATTGAATCTTCTGCTAATCATACATATCATGTTGTGCCCCCTCCTTCATCGGGGCCCCTTGATTTCCTTTTCGCTTCTGCTGATACATCATCACTAACAATTTCATTTTCTGATTACGATTATCATGCAACATTCTCTTCTGATTCACTACACATCAATGCTTCTATTGGTTCATACACTATTAATAATACCATGATCTATCCAGAGGCTCCTATTTGTGTGTGCTCTATTGCACTTCTTATGGCTATCAAATGTCCAATTTCTGTTATTTCATATCTAGTTCCTAATTCTTTTGGCTACATTAGGCTGCCCATTACAATTGGGCCTCTCACCATGCTTGTGCCATTCATTGTGGCATCTTCAATCAAAGGTTGTGACATGTTCTTAGGTCTCCATTGGCTCCACGTCCTCAAGCTATTCCATCCATGAATCATATGTGTCTTAAGTTCATTTACAATAAACAAGTTGTCACTATTAAAGGCATTCCACCATGCACACCATTACCTATACCTCCTCTTGATGACATACTTCCACTAGCTACAATATCTAGGCCTCCAGGGCCTCTCAAATCTAAGGCACATTCAACACCTAGTTCTCCTATTCACACACATCCTACTTCACAATGTTTCATCCTCATAGGTCCACTAGTCCATCTCATCAGGTGTAATCACCTCCTACTCATAGGTCTTATTCACATAGGTGTTTCATCCCCTTCACATAGGTCTTCACATAGGTTCTCATCACCTCCTTCACCTCATAGGTCTTCTTCACATAGGTGTTCATCACCTCTTTCACCACATAGGATTCCTTCACATATACATCATTCTTCTCATACACCACTGATCTTAGAGCATTGTCACATGCCTTTATCTCCTCAGACATCGGGTGGAGGACCCTTTCCCTTCACTCTCATTGGATAACTTACTTTTCATCACACACTTGGGGCAACATGTTTTCTTTTCCCCCTTCAATCATTACCAATTATTTCTAGTCTCTACACATACACATTACGCTCTGTGCTTTGCATCTAGTCTCTCTTTCACATCTTGATACACACTTTGCATCATCATTACCCTATGACGCACTCTAGTTCCATGGTTCATACTCGACTGCTGAGGGTCTAAATCTGAAATGAACCTCACCACATTCACTCTTCACATGCTCTATGCTTCATGATCTATCTTTCTAGTGCACATTTTCAAACCATTTCCCAATGACACACTCTTGTTCTATGGTTCATTCTTGATTGTTGAGGGGTATTTTATAAATGAACCTCATCTCATACTCATCCACATCCATGGGGGGAACATGTTCTCCTATCACATTCACATTTCATACCATTCCATCTCACTCATACACTGCATATTACATATCTTGGTTACACTTAATTGTGTTGGCTTCTTATACTTACATGTACACTTTGTTTCCCATGCTAGACAAATACTTAGTATGTCAATATCTTTTCTATATACACATGCGCATTCACTTGGTCTTTTGGAGTGAATGCAGATCTCTTACAGGTCCTTACACACTGCAATGATGCTTGGCACTGTACCTCTTACCAGTCCCACCGAGGCTCCTGGGGGCATCTACTTTCTCACACATTACAGGTGTTATTGTTTCATTATTTACTACTTCTACTTCCTAGCACACTACTTTCTATCAGTACATACATGCCTTGACATACTTTTTATCTTTCTAACATGCTAACAGTGCATCATTTGCAACGTTTTCCTTGTAGGACTATATGCCACCATGGTTGTTTGTTACATGTTTCTTGTCATTGCTTTCTTTATGGGCTATGCCCTATGTCTTGTTTGATCATTATTTGTATGATTTTGGCCACTTCAGCCCTGATTGTCTTGTGACATTGTGAGTGATGTCCCATGTTTGAAACCCACTTTTTGTGGTCTATCTTGTATGCACATTTTCTTGTTACATTGTTTTTCTATGACATGTTTGCTACTTTTTCTACTAACACATGTATCTAGCCACTTTGTTTTCATGTGCCTTGGTTTCTACCATGCACATCCCCTCTGCAGGGATGTAGTTCTAGATCAGCACCAGGTCCTCTTTTTGGGCCACATTCTCCTAGCGACGTTGTATGCACCCCAAATGAGGGGGGCATACATTAGGTAAAAAAATCACCCCATAAATCAACTCATAGCTACAACACAATATAATACAACATATAATCAGAACAGGAACACAAGTTACAAACGACCCAAAATCATGACTTGGGTCCTCAACACAACACATAACACCAATGCCTAGGCTCAGATAGGAGTGCCTGGGTGCCTGTGTCCTCCCTTGGGCACTAATGTCTTGGGGGAACACATAACCAATTTCTCATATCAACATCAATTCACAAAGCCTTTAGAGTAGTTTACAGTATCAGGCACAGTCCTCCAGCAAATAGAATGCATTCTATCTCCATTTTAATTCAAATAACAATACATTCAAAACAAATTAGGGACAACAGAACAAAATAGGGACACACCATCTGTAGTGGTGTTTATTGGGTAGAGTCATGGAAGGAGAGTAACACTAGACCTCTCTCCCCAACACTTTCTCTTTGGCATGAGATCACCCAAAAAACTCGCATTTGGCATGAGATCACCCAAAAAACTCGTACTTGGCATGATATCACCCAAAAAACTTGCTCATGGCGTGAGATCACCCAAAAAACTCACTCTTGGCTTGAGATCTCCCAAAAAATCGCTCTACACAACATTTTCAAGACATTTTTCTATCATTTTACACTCTTCTACATCAAGGTGCACACTTTCCTTTTACACACTTTTACATTTTACATACTTATGCAAATTTTTCTTTTTCATCATATACATGGGACTTTGACTACATTCTTCTCTTCTTTTTGCAGGTCCATCCTTACAAGAAGCAAACAATCAAACAAACACAACAATAGGTACAACATGGTACAACACATACGCTTCACCCCTAGGGTCACTTTCTCTTCCTAGTTTCCACGCTTCATTTTTGCATCATTCCACGCTTCACTTGTCCACTCGGCACATTGTTCACCACACAACTCTACATGGTTATCAAGTATGCATATCTTATCTACTTTATGTTATCGAGTATTCACTCAACAACATAAAGTGGGGGAAAATGTAGACACAAAATCACACACTTGGGTACATTTCTAGGTCCTAAACACATACTAGCATTCATATGATTCCTAAGCAAGAAAACTAGTAATTGACGATTGTCTTTGGCCTCTTTCTTTGTTTCTTGTTTTCTATTTGGTCTTTCACACCCTACAACCCAGTTGGTATTTTACTTATTTATCTTTTATGGCTCCAGACACCAGCACCCAGCTAGGACAGGAGCGCCCAGGTGCCCCTGTCCCCTCTGGGTGCCCTTGACCCTTTTCCACCTTACTCACTTCTTTTGGGTCTCTTTTATCTTTTGGGAATCCTTTTTCACTTATGGGTCAACCTTCCAGTTGTCAATTACAAAATTCAAACAAGGGAATCATATAAATACATAGTTATGTGTTCAAAATAAAGGACCAAACACTAAGCATATACTATCATCACCTAAGCTTGCATCCAAAGGAACCTAAAGAACTCTAAAGCATCCATATAATATCCACTCAAGGGATAAGGGACTATATTTTTTGCATACACAACATAGGAAGGGGAAGTTCTTTATTCCATCCACACATTCTATTTACATTGCTACATCTAGCTATAGCCCGCTATCAAGTGCACTTGCACAAGGGCATCCTAGGGCACGATTTCTACACACACTCACCAGAACTACATGGAGTATGAGATGTAGTGCAACGCTCAGTCATAAGTTCACTCTCGGGGTGACCACCAGGGTCAGTCTGACTCCCCATATTGCATCTTTCTTTTTTGGATTTGATGTGGTATTATGGGTTTTGCAGGTGATATCTATTTTTTACAGGTACCTTAACAATCAAATAGTGACACACATAGGTGATCAATAGGTTTTATTTGTGACACTTGTGTGTCACAATAAAATCATTAGTTTTGACCATTTTTCACAGTCACATAGGCACCAGAAGAGGTCATCCAAGTGCCTAGGCCCTTGTCCTGTCGTGGGCACCCATGTCTAACCATTTATTCCTACATGTATCTCAGAATTTATCCTGAGCATTTACAACACTGTTCACTTCATGTTTAGTACATTTTCCTAGTTCAGAACACTTTCTAGGATCAAGCGTAAATCAACTAAGTCATTCTTTCTATATCTATTAGCTTAGGTTTTCATACTTTACTTACTTATTGCTTGTGTCATATTGTATTTAACAATTGTATATCATAGTTTGCATTCAGTTACTCTATAATTAGGGTTTAATAAAAAACTATTTTTTGTTAAATCAAGTCCAACACAAGGGAGAGGAATGCCTTAGTTTGAATTGTAATCCATGCACCATTTACATTAGCACTACTATGAAGAGGCTTCAAACCATACACAAAACATGTAATATCTATATGAATGCAATTAGTTGAAAACTTGAACCACTTTGGACATGCACCATGAGATTATGCTCTTGCTAAGATTTTGAAGTAGGGAACTTGGTGTGCTTGGAAATGAGGGAAGCTAAACTCATTGAATTGGTTGAGTGCTTCAAAACTATAGTAGTAGCTTTCCCTAATGATGTGCATCATATTTGGGAAGATTTAGGGATCCTTGAGTGCTTTTTATGTATTATAATGAGTATGCTAAGTGATTAGATCCAAGTGTGTCAATAGGTGATATTAACTTGGTTATATGTGCTTTTGAAGGTAAATTATCATGATAAGGCTTACCCAGGAAGATGAAAAGACCCAAAAAATGTTATTGCATTGAAAGAAGAGTTTGAAGATGTGTCGGTGCAGGACCATATACAGTTAGCAAGGACTAGATTATACAACCTAACCAATCTATATGATTTTGAACAGGAAATAGTGAATAAAATATGGAAGTTACATAATATAAAGAAAGAGTTTAAGCATTGATTTTATGTGAATTATATTCATAATTTTTGACACATCAGTGTGTGGGAATAAACAAGTTAGGAAAGAGATAACAATATGTACTAAGTGAGGGGTAGAATGTGGGTGTTTGTCTTAGCCAAGAAGCACTGTCACAATTAGCATTGTCAAAGGGTAAATTTCCAAATTTGAGTGTCTACATTTTCCCCCACTTTAAGTATGAAATGAAAATTACATGCTTAAAGGAAAATATACCTGAGTGTGTAGACACACTTTGTCTTTATTCTTGAAAGTTTTTTTATCCAGATGTGTTGGTGTTGGCACGCTCCATGATGAAACCTGTAACACAAAGTGTAGTCAATGTCCATAGTAGAAATTGAAACTATAACTCAATTGTAAATATAGAATTTGAACTTGCATAAAGTGAAATCAAGAGATGTAAAATATGGAAAGAATACACATGTTTTTTTTGGAGGGAAGAGATTCTCATTTCTTTGCTTGTAGTTGGAGATTTGGATTTGTGTTGTTGAACTTTTGAAGGATTGGGGGTGATCAATCCCCAATTGTGCCAAAGGAGAAACTAGAGTATTGGGTGCATGCAACCCAACACCAAATAGAAGGTAGAGAGAGAAGAAGAGAGAGGTACTAATGCACCCCGTGAAGGAAGAAGACCATGTATCAAATTTTTTAGTAACCTTGATATCTTCCCCTTTGAAATGAGGAGAGGAAAGACTACCTATAAAGAAATTAGTCCACTTTTATACTTTCCATAACCCCATGACCACACCATTACAGATAGATCTAGGCCCAATGTTTGGATATATAGATACAAGGTACCAAAGAGAATGAGTTCCCCATGCTCTTCACATGTGTTTTACTACTGAGTAAGAATGTGTGTAGTATGATGAAATATTAATGGAGAAGGATACCCATGCCCCTAAAACACATGTATTTTGTAACTGGAATTGAGTACTAAAGTGAAGGAGTGAAATATTCATGCCCCTATAAAATTATCTGAATTGTGTCAATTGAATTTGAGATTATGCCAAAAACCTTGTATCCATAATGAAAATATGAAATTGTAGAAAAATATGGTGTAACTTCCCCTAAGGAAAAATGTATGGTATGGTCAGGAACATCCATATGGTCTTGACCTTTCTATATGGTCTTGAACCTATGTATTTTCTACCAAATTTTGATATCTGGATTGTTTTGAGTACTTTTTCCTTGTGAAAACCTTGTGTTCTGAACCTGTAATTTTGCTTGTAAGTGTAGAATATATCCTGATGAATGCCCCCTCTTTTGAGGCACATGTGATAAAGCATTTGAGCACATGGATCAAAATAATATATGTGTGCCCATGCATTGTATGTCTGAGAATCTATAAGAGAATGTGGAATGTTGAAGTGGTGGCCACCTTTGAGAACTTGTACCTACAAAAGGGGTTGTGCATGGTGGAAACCATGGTGCACAAAGAGACAAACAACCATAGAAAAGAGAAACAATAATAATGATAGATAACAACAATAACAATAATAGTAACAACACGTATGTAATAGAGACTAGTATAGAGATAAAACAACAATCAAGTGAGAAAACAAAAGCAATAACATGTAGAGAAGTGTCACATCAAGGCATAAAGCCACAAACATGGGACACCCATGATGTCACAAGAATAATCAAGGCACTTAGGATGCATACAAGAGAAGACAATGTCACACAAGAAAGGCATAGAGCCACAAACATGGGACACCCATGGTGTCACAAGACAAGTAAAGGAACTTAGGCACATACAATGAAACAAACAAGTAGTAACACAAGTAAACTAGAAACTATGTTGTAGAAAACAGTAATGTCAAATAATGATAAGAATAAATAAGTAATGAAGAAAGATATGAAACAAGATATGTCAGTTCACATGTACACAAAACATGTGTTAGTCTTATTAGTTCAAAAAATAACATGTACACAATATATGTAATCAAGCATAATGAGGAAGTAGAAAGGAACTATAATGAAATAATAACACTTGTATAGTGTGGAGGGATGCCCCTAAGAGAATAATGTAAGGAACCAAGGTAGCTCCTATTAGCATGTAATGATCTGTGTGTCCTACATCAAGCTCAATATACCTCATGAATGCATGTGTGTAAAGAGTAGAAAATATATGTTATCAATCAAACCATAGTGACAAAAAACATATGTAATGTAAAGTGCTAACAATGCAAGCTATGTGTATAGGTCCTGGTTTTGTATTTTTGTAAATATATGAATGTTTTTGTATTATTGAATATAGCTATGTATAAGAAGAGGGTATAGAAGAGATACCCAATGAGAGCCTCGTGAGGAGGTGGAGATGATCTAGAAGAAATGGGAGGTGTGGGCCTCAATTGTGCCAAAGAAGATGCTCATATGCAAGTGGTACAAAAGTAGTAACATGTGACATAGAAGTCTTGGGAGAACAAAGTGGACTAGATCCATGAGAGGTATTGTGTGATGGAGTAGATATGAGGAGACTATGTATATGGAAGAGTAGAGCATAATGAGATAAGATCCACTACTTATGAGGAATCCTAGGAGGGTAGAAGAGACTATGTAGGAATCTTATTAGGAGGGTGAAAGGGAACCACTAGATATAATATGTGTGTTAGAAGGTTTATCAACATATTTAGGAGATAGATCCACTATATATAACATGTGTGCTAGAAGGCTATCAGGAGACCTAGAAATAGGAACTATAGAAGTATGACAAGGATAACATGGAAGAGGAGCTCAAAAGGGATACCTCAAATTATGAAACAAATTGTTGCTAGTGAATGAAATTAACACAAATGTATGATATATGATGGATATCCCTAAGAGAACATGTAACCAAGGGAGACCTAAATGCATGTCACCGAAGCTAAGAGTGGAAGCAAATAGAAATGGGACATGTAGTAACTAAGCCAAAAGTGATATGGGTAGAATAATATGTCCATAGGAATAAATTAATTTTGTGTGATGTGCCTTTTAGAATAACCAAGGGAACAAGTAGCTTGAGAGTACATGGATTATCCTTATTATGTGGATCAACCAAAACACTATGTATATGGACTTGATTAATAGATGTGTGAATGTATATAGTATTATGAAATAAGAGTATCATCCATATCAAAGTCATCAAAAGTAATAACTAGATGTAGAAGGTGGCATAGGGACAACAATGCCAATCATTGCATCCAATGGGTGATCATAAGAAGGTGAGGTGGTACCATGTGATAAACATTATGTACTTTAAAGTAGATTTTTCAGTGTCATGATTAGGAAATGGATCATTAAATTTTCAGCTTGGGATTGTCATTAATAGGCTTATAAGTTTCAATGGGCTTGTCCCATTCAATTGCATTTGCATCAATAAGATCTTGTATAACATGTTTAATCTTGATACAATAATTAGTGAGGTGACCAATGCATCTATGATAGTCACAATAAGCATTAGCATAAAAAATATTACTATGAGGATTTCTTGCATCAACCTCAAGTGATGGAGGGAGAGACAAAAGATTGTAATTGTTCTAGCAGAATGTGGGGAGCACAAGGTAAACACATAAATTACCTTCATGTAGGTTATAATTATAGCTTAGTAGGTTGGATATGGCATTAACAATGTCCCTAGTAGTATCCTTATTATTAGTAACCTTTCCTTTGAATGTTGATTTTTTTGGCAATTTCACATTAGCTGTAGTAAAAGAGATAACAACATACTTAAGCTTATTCATATGTAGTAACTTGGCCTGACGTTGTTTTAGAGTTTGTCATAGATGCTCAAATGAGGGGAACTTATCAAAGATAATCGAGTCTTGCAAAGGAGCAAGCAAGGATTTGTGTGAAGATATCTTGAAGTTTGTTATCAACTAGAATATTATTCATTTTAGTAAGCATAGTCTTATAGCATAAAACATAATCATTGATGTTTTCATTATACTCTTAGTGGACTTTAGACATTTGAGCATATGAAACTTTATTGCCAATGTTGATAGAGAATTGTGTAAGAAAATTAGGATTTTCCAAAGTGGTGAATGATCACATAGAATGTGTAGGAAGATCATAGAACATTGCAAGGAAAAGTCCTTGAGACTTTGAGGAAAATATTTGGTATGTAAGATGTCATGAGATGCATAGTCAAAAAGCCACATGGAAATGATTGAATACGTGTTTTACGGTCACTCTTTTCATCATAAATAGGAATATTAGGAGAAATAAACTAAGAGGCAATGGATAAAAATCCACTTCTAGGGCATGTGGGTTATGAAGTAATTGAGTAGAATCCGTAGTTCAACATTCAATATAGAGGAAAACATAATGAAGTTATCTAGTGAGACAAACAACACGAGACGCCAAGTTCTCATATTCATCTATCGAAGATACAAATATCTTGCATCACTATACTTACAAAGTGCATGAAAGAGGGAAGTGGAAGAAACAAAATATGCTTATAACAACTATGTTTATTTTGTCAACAATGAGAGGAAACCATGCATACAAAGATGCACACATTCATACATCTTGGAAAGTAGAAAATCTATTCCTTGATTGACATTTACACAAGTTGTACAAAGAAAAAGGGAAAAGAAGAAAGCATGTAGAAGAAATGTAGCTTTATTTCATGTATATGGATGACACAAAGTTCCAACAACATATTACAATCCACTATTTCTACAAAGTGATAGTTCTTCAAAATTTGGAATCCTTTAGAATGGAGAGGCCATCCCAATTTATAACAATGTGAATTGTCCTTTCACCTCCCTCATATGACTCTTCATTTCCATATTCCACTTGTGACCTTTTGTTTTCCATGAATTAAGATATTTCTCTTATAATCTTGAGAAAATACTTTTACAAATTTAAAATAGGTCACTTAAGTGAATATGACAAAATACAATGATTATGCTCAATGAAGAATTAGAAAGGATAGAGAAAGGAGAGGGGGAGAAAGAGAGAGAAGAGAGAGAGGAATAAGAGGGAAGAATGCTGATGAAGATGATGCCTTGTTGAACCTTCACCTCATTGCCTGATTAATCTGATAAATTTTCCAATGTTGGTGAACTCTGGATCTCTTCACGAACACCTTGAAATTGAGTATTTAGAAAAACTCTTTCAGGACTTCTCAATCTGATCTCAAGATGGACACAGGCATTACTCATGATGATCCTCCCTAAAATTTGATTGAAAAACTACAATCAAATCATTGATCTCTCTCTAACCAACTTATTTCAAATCACCCGACTCCCCAAGTGACGAAGATGGATTCACATGTTGCACCTCACAATGCTTTTACACTTGAACACAATTGAACTATAGATGATACTTTAAGACCTTTGTGAAGTTTCTTATTCCTCTTTTGAGCTATGAAGACATTTTATAATCCCGTGAAGATTCAAAAAATTATAGAGAGGTGAGTGAGAATGAGGCCATCTACAACTTTCTGCTCTCAACATTGAAACTTTCTATTTTTAGCATGTGAGACCATGATCTTCCATTTTGGGACATATCACCTACTTTTGCTCCAATTTCACCCTTTGAACCTTCTGACATTCCATACTCTTATTATTACTAATGCATTGCTATTTTTAGAACATTTCTATTTTTAGCAATGCCACTTTCTATGGGACCTACTATTTTGGGAAAGTTGTCATTTTTTCCTTACTTTCCATTTTGGCATCTCTCTTGATTGTCCTGAGTGATCCAAACTTCTAGAATCGGGGGGGCTTTACCATTTATAGCATGAAAAAGAGCATAAGATATGAATATTTTTAGAAAGTGGAAAAAATGGCCATTGGTTTGTGATGGAAATTTTTTTTTGAATTCAGATCTCGTCATCGCAATGTTCCTGCTCTAAATTTCACTGTGATTTGCTCACCAGAAAGCTCTGAAATAAAAAAATGAAATTTTGGCCTAGTAAGAGCTTCGGGCATGGAGCTACCAGGGACACCATTAATGGAGTCACTAAGCCTTTTTGATTTACAGGTTTTTTTACCCCATTTAATTTAATGAAAATTTGACTTCATTTTGATGGGTTTTTTCTTAAGATGCTTTGTTAAATTTTTTAGCTTCACCCCGCTTATCCACGAATCAACGACAAACTGAGGAAATCGGAAGCTATGGCATAAAATTTGAAGTCTCACTGCCATTAATGGTATTGATGGAACATTTTATTTTTCTATTTATTTTCATCATGAATAATGTTTGGGAGAGGAAAATTTTCTCAAATTTTCATGGATCTGATGGACAGTTTTGGAGATATGAGAAATTTCTCGTTCTTGTGCCCTAGGGTTTCTGACAAAAATTCATGGGTTTTTGCTTGGAAAAATAATCCTCACTTTATATATGTAGATAATGCTTTGAAGGATGATGAATGGATTATGGCAGGTTTCATGAAAGGTGTTGGAAGTAAGACAGTAAAGGATTGAAGGAAATATCTTGGCAGTGGAAGAGTTCCTGTGCATGCGTGAAGGAAGAAGCTAAGAAGCTATGACAACTCGATAGTTAGAAATTTTTTACATGTTTTGAATCATTGATGAGAAGATAATTTTTTTTTTTCACCATTTGCACCAATTTGGTGCACTTTTTGTAAAAATTTGTTCCCCATGGTTGGGAGGTCTTGGCGACACATGATTTGATGATGGGTTGAGTGGGGGGCTTAGAAAAAAGCACCTTAAGCAGCTACCAAGGGCACATGGGTGACCAAGAGACTAAATGATAGGGATGGGGAATTTTTTTTCACCAAATGAACTAAAGGTTTGGTGCACTTGGTGTAAAAAATTGCACCATATTCTCATTGGACCACTTGGCACACGTGATTACATGGAGCGGACATTTTGTTGGGAAATGAAGCCTCAGAGGCATTAACTTGAGAGAAAAGGCTGAATGGTGCGTCTGGAGGTCTAGGACCAAAATGGGGGAGGGGATAAATTTTTTTGCACTAATTTCATTAATTGGGCTACTTGGTGGCAAACTGCGATTGCACATATAGAGAAGCTTGGAAATGAAGCCATGGGCGGCTTAACTTGAGAGAAAAGGTCGACATACTGGAGGTCCAGGAGCCCAAATGGGTTGGAGGGGAACATTTTATTACACCTATTTCACCAAATTTTTGGTGAAATTGATGTAAAAACGTGTGCTGCATTCCTACTAGTTGGTTTTCATGCCCAAAAATTGGGTAACTGTTTGAACTTGTGCCTTGAGAGTAACTTTGTCGGGACCATAAATTGAGTTCTAGGAGGAGTTTTTTGATGAAATTTTATATATATTAATTGAAAATGATCTCCTAAATCCAATTTTGGGACTTTTAGACATTTAATCCACCATTTACCCCCTAAAATTTAGGATTTTGTTTTTCTGCTACAAGGCTGTGCATGATAAAAACTAGATGGGGGCATAGTGTGCCAAGGTGTTGTGAAGAATATAATTGCACCATATTGTATATATCTGAATTAAATTTGCGACGATATATTTTTTGGATCCTAAATCCTTCCAGAGCTCTAGGAATAGATTCCTGAAGCTCGAGGGCTGTTTTTGCATTGTGCACTACCTAGGCCTCCAAGACCCACTTTTGCTGAAACTAATCCAAAACTTGTGGAACCTTCAAAAACTTTCCAAAACTAACTAAAAAATGTTCTTGGATCACTAGAATTCCTCCTTAATGAGTTTATTCCTTCTGTACTACTCTCATGGACATGTACTAGCTTCAAGAAGACTAGGGGAATAGCCTCTCCTAAAGCTTGCCAAAAAGCATATCTTGATGAATCATGTTCTAAAAGCACTTGAAATGAATGGATATCCCTTAATAAACCTATGAGATCCACTGACATGATGCCTTGAACTTATCAAAGAGGGGGAAATAGGACTGATTTAGGGATTAGGGTGACTTAGGAAAGTGTTTGGAGAGGTTTACAACCAAAAGTTTCGACATTGGGGTCCGTTGTCATGCTTGAAAATTGGGGATTTTCCTGTTGCACATTTGTATGATAATAAATGCATAGTGTGAGAAGCAGTCTATGTACCTAGTTATAATTGTAAGATTTGGGTTTTTAAAGTATGAATAAGGGTTTCAAGGGTCTGCATGATAGAAGAATAAGTATGTGAAGAATTATGATTGCAATTAAGAATAATGGTTGATGTAGGAAGAGGCATAGAGACAATGTGAATTTGGGAACTAGGTGCCCCATATATATAGACATGATATAAGTAGTAAGAGTAGATACTTGATTTAATGAAATTTAAATCTTAATCAGAGGACTGATATCAAATGAATATAATAATAATAAGTGAGATCTATCATGCAAGAGATAAATAAGTCCTAGTAATAGTGAGATAATAATGAATTAACTTGTATTCAAAGATTTAGACGGGAAACTGAGTGGAACATGATGGATTTGGATTGAATAATCTTCATCTATAAAATTGGGATCTGAAACCCCCTCAAACAGGATTGCCCAAATAAGGATAGGAATTATGTGTGAGTGCCATGATAATAACTTTGGATATAATATTTCCAAGGTCTAAAATTGTCTTCTTTCTTTCACTCTTTATCGTATCCACTTTGATGTAGGGTTTTACTATTGCACCTAAACATGCAAAAAAACCATAAATACCTACACAAGACTCAAATAAACATTAGATGAAATAAATAATGCTTATCCTTGAGTACCAAACTGACCTCGGTGGTCACCCCAATGTGATTGTCACCAAGTCGTTGCACTACATTTCAGATTCTATGTAATTCTTGTGTATGTGTGATAGAATAGTGTCCCTTGAAGCTAGGTTTCCCTTGTGCCGATCACACAAAGATAACAAGATACAACTATATTTTCCCCCGAAGATGAATGTTTGAGATGGAATTTACAAATATCCCCTCCTATGTAGTGAAAATGCAGCCCAAATGCAGTCCTTGAATGTTTCTCTTTTCCCAAGTAGTAGATAGTAAGTAATAGTCCAAGTTTTCTAGTCCCAAATAATAGTTAGTAAGTCAAGTATATATATAATTCCTTTATTTTAATTTCGTTATTAACAAACTAAAAATAATAGACCTAAAGTGATAGGTAGTAATTTAGAAAGATAACAAATGATGTCTGTACATTCAAATTTGAGAAAAAGAGGGGAAAGGACATAGAAGCACCCAAAGGGGACAGTAGTTCCTGGGTGCTCCTATCCATAATGGGTGGTAGCATCTGAGGATGTTTGGAGTAGATGAAAGACATGAGATATTGAGTTGGGTCATGTGTATTGTCTAATGTCCAAGAGTAAAGTAGCCATTCCAGAGAAGCAAATGATAAGAAGTATAAAAATGATGATTTTAATGTAAAAGAAAATCAAGTGTCATGCATATAACTTATCACTGTTAATCTTGCTCTAAGAACCTAACATGCATATAATGACATTTTTATAGGTAGTGAATGTACCCAAGGTTCTACGCCTACACCACCTCTTGGGATTCCCTGTGTACTCACCAATGTGCTCACCTAGATGCATCCCATGTGTTCAATCACCTTTCTTTTGTTTCAAATAGCCTCAGTCATCACCCTGAAGGGTCCCTTTTGTCGTATAGTTATAAAAGATAATACAAATCTCCGAATCTCCACCATATGTAAATTTCTTCTCTAGTCACATACTTACTCTCTTGAAGGATGGTTTTGGATAATTTTTCCTACCTCACACTAGGTCTATCAAATGAGTACATGCATTCCCTACCATAAGATAACGTAAAGTTAAAATAATTTGGTTTCTTCTCAATGAACATACTCACAATATAGCTCCCTCAAAAAACACAATGGAATCTCATTGGTGTTTCATGGAGGCTCATCAAAAACCATCCACCATTAAAAATGGTTATCTTATTAGCAGATGTGAGGGGCCAACACCAAATATGCACCTGTTTCCTTCTTTGTAATTTCCTCACAAATACATCCATTAATACTAATGATTTTTGATGGTGGTGGTTCATTGAATTCAGGATTATGAAACAAAGCTAAAAATTCGTATTTTGTTATAACTCATGCTTTTAATAGCATCATATGACAATCCATCATAAAAATATTGCTTCAATGAGGCCCTTTCATTTTATATAACATCTACTTTCCTTGAAATGTTTCCCACTTCATTGCAAATAGTATCCAACATATCCACAAGTGAACTACATGTTGAGTTTATAGAGGAATCATGGAAAATGTGGATGATTAATTTTGGTTGTTGGATGTTTGTGTTATATCAATGATATAATAATTATTCCTCATTTCTACAGGTTTTGTGTATTGTCAAGGTTTTTTGGTGGGGTTTGTTGTGTATTTTCAACGTTTTCTAGAATATTTCCCTATAATTTTTTGTCTAAACAATGGATCCATGAATATACACTTAGGTTAGTGGGAATGTGCACCCTAAGGTTAACCTCTAGATTTTAAAGAAGCTTAATCTTCTCTGTTATCAAGGATAAGGGTAAAAGAAACTGATTGAAAATAATGAAAAACTAAGGTGATATGCCCAAAAGAAGATGTTTTAATCAAGAATCCAACTTCCTGAAATGGAGGAAAGGTGAGAAATGAAAAGGGTGGAAAAAATGCACCACAGTCCAAAGATAGATTCACACAGAACAGCCACTTCAAACTACTAAGAACAAATTCTGAAACTAGTAATAACATTATAAACATGCACAATATACCAACATTGAAATAAAGGCTATCAAAGACAATACAAATATGCAAAGGATGGAAAAAATGCACCACAGGGAATATTATATTACTCCAAAAAATATGTGCACAGTACAATAACATATAAAGGCAAAGAAGAGTGCTATTACAAATCTCATAGAGAAGGCTAGAGTTCCAGACCCCTTGCCTTTTATAGAAGAGGAAATGAGATAGGAAAGAAGAATTGACTAACTCCTGATGTGAATTATTATGAAACCTTCGATTACAATATATAGGATGAGAAGAAGATAATTTCCCAAACCATTTTCCAACTACTTGTCAATTATGGTAAATGGTGTGAAGTGACATAAATAGATTTTTGAGATCTATATCACACTTTCCTATGATCCATGTTATTTAAGGAGTGAGAGCCATACCCATTTAATACATCTTTAACTATTTTTTAATCAACTCCCTTGAAGTGGACTCACCTTTTAAGGAAAATCCTTTCAAATATTTATTACATATCTTCTCAATTGTTATGCATTGGGTTCTGAGCTCATGATTCCGAGGAACCTATTTTTATTTTGTTCCATTAAGATGAACCTTTGAGGGAAGGTTAACAAATTGATTATTCATAGGTTCACACTCTTTACATAGAACTGTGCATTAACTTCTGTTGCTAAAAAGACAAGCCAAATGACCCTTTTCCTTTTACATTTTAAAAAGATCTAAGCTTTTAAAAAATTCTAGGTATGTTTTCATAATTTCCCATACGAATATTTCATAACTTGATTTGAACTTGGAGTCCCATTCATCATGGATCCACGTGGAAGCCAAGCACATCTCTAGGTTCTTTACTTTTCTTTGTCACTTTTGGAAGTGCGCTAGGATGACACATGACACCGTCCGCAAGAACGCTACTGGCCTGTCAATCTAATCTTTTTATTGGGTGGAACTGTTACATTTGAATACATGTAAGCCCCATGTAAATTTTGACTTTATTCCCCTCTTTGATTTCTGGTGCCAAGTTGACCTTGGCATCTTATCCACATGTAAGCCCCACGGGATTTTGAGGCTTCACTTCAATTCTTTGACCAAGGTGAACTTGGCATTGTCCTGAGCTTGTTACCTTAAGTTTCTTGTCACAATTTAGTTTTTTATATCATTGATTTTGCTAAGTAATTTTCCCATATCACCAAAAAACTTAACCCTTCGAGTGGGACTTGAATCTATAGGAATATTAGAAATTACTTGGTCAATCCAACATGAATCTACTTATTATCTAATTTCAGTGGGAAATTGGAGGAAATTAGATAACAGTTTGGTGACTCACGAGGACCATTAGCCTGCTAAATGGAATAAACCCACACTCTCCACATCTATTCATTGGGCCTAAGGACTATGTTATGATCTGATCTAAACCTTGGTTTGAAGTATCTAAGTGTTGTTTCTTGCTTTTGTAGCCACTAGTTGATCCTTGCACCTTCCTACTCTCATAAGGAAACTCTGCAACTTGTTTTGTGAGAGTAGAAAATTGAAGAATCAACAAAATCAATCCCTTGACTGATTTTAGTTGCTCTGAATTTGATTGAAGTGAAGTTTACAATTGTTACAGACAAATTTGAATCCCTCTACTATGAACATTGGAGAGTCTGGTGCATTTTATTGGAGTAATACAAACACAGGATTATACAAAAATAAATCATACATGCCTCAAGTGAGTCATGCAGAGTGTGCAAAACACTTATTTCTACTGAAAGCAATCTACCCCTACTCCTACGCTAACCAAACTTGGGAAAAGCTAAACAAAACCTGTAATAGGTTGCGAGAAATAGCTTCCCTTTTTTATAAAATGTGGCCATGTAATTAATTTAGCAATAGATTATGGCCTGTAATAAGAGTGAAAAATTACCTCCCACTCTTCCACCCACGGTATCAACAAATAAAAAGAATACCTCCTCAATATGATTTGAATTTGGTTGGAGGTGTTGTGGTTGACCCTTGGGGCTTTGAAGATTATCCTCATGCTCTAAAGTGAGCATGACCAGATGTTGGCTTCTCCTTTGGATCTGATGAGGCTAAAACTCTTGATGGGGCATGGTTCGATCTTTAAAATTAAGATCTTTCTCATGTTGATTCATGAATTTCATCTCTTTGAGATGAGTTCATCCTATTTTGATGACTTCCTAGAGGTGGTGTCATCCTTATCTTCTTTCTCCTCTCCCTTTTTAGCAGTTTTTCTAGAAAATCGAGACTCTTCGATTGAAAGCAAAAATATTTCAATGAGATTTCTTCCTAGAGCCTCTAAATTTGATTTAGGGGAACTATCATGAGTAGCAAGTTACTTTTTTTGTGGGGTTGATGAAGCAAGCAAAGGTTGTGATTTCCATGGGCTCTTCTTCATCAATACATCCCCCCAAATCTGATAAGCAATCAAGCCTATCATCACCTTATTGCATAAGGTTCTCCCCCTCTTGTATGATGGTTTTTGATTCTGTAAATTCTCCATCATGTATAGCTCCATCTTGAAACATGAATCCTGTTGGCCCAAACTCTTCCAAAAACTTTGATTTGTGGAAAGGATGAATGGGGGAAGGATCCAAAAGTCTCTTAAGAAAGTGACTCATGATTTGGACCCCCTAAATTCAATTCACTTCTCACCATATGCTCCTCTTCTTTTGGATTTGGATTTTTTCCTTGTTGGTATGGGGGGTATAGATACTCGAAGAAAAGGGGGTTAGGGATGGATGGCTTGGAGATGGAGAAGGTAACTGAACATTTGGAGTGGTATGATATGGAAAAACTTTAGGTTGGATGGGAGATGAATAAAGAGTTGGTGATTGACCTACCCATTGACAAGGTTATCTCATGCTTTGTCCATATGTTTTAATACCTTCAATCCACAACATAAGTGAAGGAAATTTTTCTTCTAAGAAGCCAAGCTTCTCCTATGAGCTATAGTGCCTAGGAAAGGGACCAACCCATGGACAAGGTTCCCTACATCCTATTCTGAATGCCTCCATTTGTGTTGTAGCCCAAGATTGAACCATGCCATCTCTATTTGTGCTATCTTCTCTAGTAGACCAACATCCTCCAATTGACCATAGTCACCAAATGTGTACCTGAGTCTTTGATTGGTTTCATAGCCAAACTGGTCTTGGCTTTACTCATCTGGGTCGGCATAGTGACTTTGAAACTGGTTATGTTGTTGGTTTGGAGAAGGTGTGAAGCTCATTAGATACTAATGATACCACTAAAAATGTGAATTCCATTGTGGAGAATGAATTCATGATTACACAACTTCATAGAATGAAGGAAAATGAAGGACGTGGAAAGAAATATGAATGGAGATGGATGAAAGAAAGGTCTGTAATTTCAAAGAAGGGTCTGTTTATACCAAATGGAGTTTCCAGATGTGCTTATATGTGCCTCCAAAGGATGAATCTCACCAAGAAAACACCAACTTGATGAAATGATAGGATGCTTCGATCCCACCAGGCATGCCAGGAAAATTATTGATGATTATCTTTGTGGATGAACCATCAGATTCATTGGATACCTTAGGTTAGTGGGACGTGTGCCCTAAGGTAACCTCCAAATTTTAAAGAAGTTGGCTCTTCTCTGCATGTGAGATGAGGATAAGGATAATAAAAAATGAGATGAAACTATGAAAACTAACTAAGGCTGATATGCTAAAAGAATATTTTTTAATCAAGAATACAACTTCCTGAAATGGGGAAAGGTGAGTAATGAAAAGGGTGGATGAAATGCACCATAGGTCCAAAGATAGATTCACACATAACACCACTTCGAACTACTCAAGCAAAGCTTCTGAAAATAGTAATAACATTATAAACATGCACAATATACCAACATCGAAATAAAGGCTATCAGAGACAATACAGATATGCAAAGGATGGAAAAAATGCACCACATGGCATATTATATTATTCCAAAAAATATGCACAGTATTACAACATATTAGAGGAAAGAAGAGAGCTATTACAAATATCATAGAGAAGGCTAGAGTTCCAGACCCCTGCCTTTTATAAAAGAGGAACTGAGACAGGAAAAAAGAATTAACTAGCTCCCGATATGAATTATGAAACCTTCTATTACAATATATAGGATGAGAAGAAGATAAGAAATAATTCCTAAACCATCTTCCAACTACTTGTCAAGTTATGGTAAATGGTGTGAAGTGATAGAAATAGATTTGTGAGATCTATCCCACACTTCCCCATGATCTATCATTTAAGAAGTGAGATCCATACCCATTTAATACATCTTTAACTATTTTACAACTAACTTCCTTGAAGTGGACTCACCTTTTAAGGAACATCCTTTCAAATCTTTATTACATATCTTCTCAATCACTTATGCATCGGGTTTTGGGCTCATGATTCCAATGGAACCTATTTTTATGTTGTTCTGTTAAAATGACCCTTTGAGTGCAGGTGAAAAAATTGAGTATTCATAGGTTCACACTCTTTACACAGAACTATGCATTAACTCTATTGCTGAAAAGATGAGCCAAATGATTTTTTTCCTTTTACCTTTTGAAAAGATCTAAGCATTTAAAACTTTTAGATGGGTTTCATAATTGCCCATACGTGGTATTTGGCCTGTCACCAATCTTTTGCAACCTGCTTCAAATTGGAGTCCATTTGTTTGTCAAGATCCATGTGGAAGCCAAGCACATCTCTAGGGTCTCTTCTTTTCTTTTTTGCTTTTGGAAGTGCGTTGGGCTGACACATGACACCTTCCATGAGCCCTCTAATCTCTCTTTGGGTAAGTAATGGAATTGTCACATATTAATGTGAAGACCATTTTTTAGGTGGGACCCTTATAGATGACTCCATGTGTAAGCCTCGTGGGATTTTGAGGCTTCATTTTCCCCTTCAATTTCTAGAAATTGCACCAGGTTGACACTTGGCACCATCCATGAGCCTGCTACTGATTCTCGAGTTGTCTTGTCCTAGTTTAGTTTTTTATCATTGATTCAGGTAAGTCCCTTTCCCATATCATCGAAGGCTTGACCCCTGGTGGGACTCAAATCTATAGAAATTTTAGAACTTACTTGGTCAATCTAGTAGGAATATGCTTGTTATCTAATTTTAGTGGGTGGTGGAGGAAATTAGATAGTAAACATGAATGGTAACTTACACCTTGGGATTTTCTTTCCTGTCTTCATGTAGAAGTGTGCCAAGTAGAAATGATTGTATGCTGTTAAATCTGTCTGCTCTCCCAAAACACTAAGTAATTCATGCGGTATGTACCACTCTCCCTCAAACACTTGATGCATCCTCTTGAACCATTTCTCTTTGTGCTGCATATAAGTATTCGAAATTGAGCCATGCCATGTATATTTGGTGAAATTCTTTGTAGGGGATTTATTTTCCATGGGATACTCCTGTACCTTCTCTTTTGGCCCATCGGGCACACCAATTCCAATAAACATAATTAACAGCAAGATGGTGCCCCAAGTTATTTTCTCACCTTTTTTGCCTGGGTACACGCTTCTACCACTAAGCTCTCCGCAATGTATCCTGAAATATTTTAATAAGTCTTATTCGCCATCTTATGTGTTATGTGTAACCATTGCATGTTAACTTCCATCCACCTCTCTGAGGCACCCAACTTACAGCCGACTAGGTGCGGCTCTACCCTTGTAACCAAGTCTTCTATTAATGTGACATTAAATGTTGAACCTCCCTTCTAGTAGTGGAATGAGGTGGTTGTCGCCTCTACTCCCTCATCAGCTGAAAAATATCCTGTAATCTTCTGAACCAGAGTCACGCAGAACTGTAACTTTACTGACCGAATTTTTCGTAATTCACATCCTCCTCCCCGCATGAAGTAGAATAAATATTCATGTACATGTGACATCAGCCATAGGTACAAGTGATCAGGCTTGCCAAAATATGGTAGCTTATATAGTTGCATAACTCTGATGCTCTCCATCAATTTGTATACCGAGTTATACATAACCCTCTTTCCATCTGTAGTCCTATTATTGGTCTTACGTACAGTCTCTGCACTAATATCCTTCAAGGTTTTGTGTGTTCGGTGATTGAAATCATTAATCTTACATTTGGTTAACTGTGATGGCCACAAACTTCCTTTAATCACTTCCTCTAGATACTGCATCTCTATAAACCACTCCTGTGATTCTTCCTCAGTTTCCTTCTCAATGACTAGAGCTCTCCTTGGTACCATTTACTTTGCTCAGCAAGAATGTGCTTCAAAATTTGTATATCTTTCACTACCTTGCCCCTGTACTCTCCTGATCTCCTGTGGTTCCTCAGATTTCTCATGACCTAGTGTTCCCTAGCTTTAAATATGCCCTCTCAAAACCCTAACTACACAAACCCACCTTCTATAAGCAACCAACTATCTCAAACAAACTTCTTCCATGGAGATCTATCAGTTTCGGTGTTGTGAATTCACCTAGTTTATCGTTCAAAAACTCACTCATCGCACTACTCACTTCTTTGCACTTCACAACTCAAGAGCACAAAGGTTGTAAGGTAACAATAATGTTGCAAGCACCAAATCTTATAGGTTTTTTTTTTCAAAATTTTCCACATTAATTTCTCCTCAACCACCACCATATGCTGGCATTAATTCTACTCCTTCATTCTTCCACACATCGCGCCTTATTCTTTCACACCTCAGTCATAACCTTCTGGTGTTCCCATTACTTCTTGGCCACAGATTTCCTCACACGCCTCCATGCACCAAAGTACCTATCCAATGTGCCTCATACCAAGTAGTTTCCATGATGCATCCTACCTTCACGTTACACTATGTGTCCATCTATCTATGCGTGGTCTTTAATCTGGAGAAATTTCTTGGAATCGCCAATTTTATAACCATTTTTACTCTAAGCACCAATGTAATTTCATAATGCACACCAATCTTGAATTTCATCAAGGAACCAATTACTTTTTGATCCACCCCACACTAAAAGTATGTGCGTAGTCCTCTGTGCATGAATTCAAATAGATAGTAATCATTACTGGTGCAAGCACACTTATTACAACAAAAACATTGAACTAAATTGACAAAGCATAGTGACGATGAAAGGAAACAAAAATAAAGAACATACATTAAAGGGAAATCCTAATCTAAGTGGAAATATTGCCTTATTACAAACACCGAGAAGATTTATTCATATTAGGGATTTAGCCTACTCCCATGTTGAAATAACCAAGCAATCATGTTCCATCCAACATCCTGTAACTGAGAAAGCACCTGAATCAAGTCTATATGTCACCACATATGGTCCCAACCAATGCACCTTTAATTTCCCAGGGTGGCACACAAACTTGGAGTCATAAAGAAGAACCATCTGTCCAACTTCAAATTGCTTATTCTTAATGTGTTTATCATGCCATGCCTTCTACCTGGCCTTTTTTTTCTTCTGGCTCCAACATGAGATGGTGCGCCTCTCATCCAACTGCATCAGTTTGACTTTATGTTCTTTAAGTGCTTTCTCATCATCTAGTCCACCTGCATGTGCAATACGTAGGGAGGGTAACATGAATTCCACTAGTAAAACAACCTCTGTGCCAAACACCAACTGAAAGGGTGTGGATTTTATTCAATCATTTTATAAGTTGTCATGTATGCCCAAAGTACAGCAGAGACTTTATCATCCCAGTCTTTTCTTCCAACATCACAAATCTTTGTCAATGTATGTCCCAATATCTTGTTGAAATCCTTAGCAGTTCCATTAGCCTGTGGGTGATAGGGTGTTGTCTTATGGTGTGCCACCATAAATTCTACCAATAATATTTTGATAGTCTCATTCAAAAAGTGTGTGCCCCTATCACTAGTCAAGCTCAATGGACATCCATACCTGATGATAATGTTTTCCCATAGAAATATCACTATTGTAGCTATCATGTAATCCTTTGTAGGTGTTGCTTCTACCCACCTTGTCAGATAATTTATACATGTAATAATATAGTGTGACCTAGTCCTACATGCATCAGTGGGGAAATAGGACCCACAAAGTCAATTTCCCATTTCTCAAAAGGTTCTACACTTGTTATAGGTCTCAAAGGCATTTCATCTCTATGCCTAGGCTTCCCAAGGTGCATTGAAAATGATCACATGCCTATGGCATACTCTTTACAATCCTTATATAGTGTTTCCCACCAAAGGCCATCCATCAAAATCTTGTGTGGTAGCATTACCTACATAATGTCCTCACCAACAATTCTACCATGATCTTCCTCCATAATAGCTTCAATCTCATGCTCAAGTACATACCGGTGTAAAAAATCATCCTGATCTAGCTTGTGTAAACCTCCACTGATCAACATATAAGGTGCGACGCGTATGGAAAGTTGTTTCTTCTCTAAGCTCTTCATCCCTTTAGGTGCCACACCAGTACACAAAAATACAACAATATCTTCTAAGTCAGAGGGCGTGTGGTTCAATTTGAACAGTTGTGCATCTAAAATTGTGTCCTTAATGCTCTGTGTCCTCACCTGAGTTAATTCTTGATAAGTGATCCGGTCTAGAATTGCTCTTTCCCAGCTGTACCACCACGGTAAATTCAAATTCTTGAAATAGAAGAATCCATCGACATATGCGCCCCAACAAAATGGGCTTATTAACCAAGTACTTAAGTGCCATGTGATCTGTATAAAATATAAAAGGAGTTTCCAACAAGTATTTCTAAACTTGTACAATGCGTAAATCATGGATAACGCATCACACTTTGTAGCTGTGTAATTCTGCTTCAGCTGGTGTCAATTTCCTACTCACAAAACAGATAGGATGATCAACAATCCCATCACCAAGTTGTGCTAACACTGCTGCCAATGGCCATGCCAGAGGCATCAACATGTACATGAAATGGTTTATCCCAAGAAGGAAAGTGCAAGATGGGAACAGAAGTAAGTCTTTCCTTCAATGTCTCAAACACTATCTCTTGTGCCTCATCCCAATGAAACTTTCCTTTACTCTTCAATAATTCTTCCAAGGGTGCATGACAATCTTAGCATATCCCTTAATGAACTTTCTATAATAACCTGTATGTCCTAAGAACCCATGCACCTCACTCTAATTGGTAGGCTCCTCTAAGCCCAAAATAACTGCAACCTTAGCAGGATCTACCAACAAACCTTCTATACATATAATGTGTCCCAGAAAGGTTCCAAAGGGTATAGTAAAGATACACTTCTTAATGTTCAAGGAGATGCTTAATTTCCCACATCTCTCAAACATGAGTCTCAAGTTTTCACAGTGATCTTTTACCAGCCCATATACAGTCCAGTCATCCAACTAAACCTATAAAAACTTATGTATAAAGTCTTTAAATGCATGTACAATAATGCACAAAATACTGTAGGTGCATTCTTCAACCTAAAGGGCATAACTATATATGTAAAAATTCCCCACTCAGTGGTGAAAGTTGTCTTTTCCTGATCTTCTTTAGCAATCTGCACCTGATGATAACCAGAGAATCCATCAATAAAAGAGTAAATCTCACGCCCTGTAATGCCTTCCAAGATCTCCTCAGTAAAAGGTGTGGGAAAAGGATCTATGACACAAGCAGCATTCAACTCTCTATAGTCCACACATATCCTTATCCTACCATATTTCTTTATGCTTATCACCATGGGGCTAACCCACTCTGAACTCCTCAATGGGCTCAATGATTCCAGATTTCAACATCTTATCAATCTCTTCCTTTACTTTGATGCACATATTAGGATTCATCCTGTAAGGCCTCTTCCTAACTGGGTGTGTACCTTCCTTTAACTTGATCCTCATCTCGCCCAAAGAGTGATGCACTCCCTTCAACTCATGATAGCCTCATGGAAATAAGTCTTGGAAGTCGTGTAACAACTCAATTATTTTTTACACCTCTTGTTCAGACCAATAGTCACCAATAATGGCCTCTTTAGGTTTGTATCTGTCCCAATGTTGACCTTCTTATTTTTCAAAGGCTCATGATATGTGTGCACCTTCTCCTCTACACTATCTAAGACCTCGTGCATACCTTTTATGTGATCAACATCCATATTTCCCACTTCCTCATCATCTATCATGTAAACCAGCTTACCCTTCTCTTTTTCTAGGAAGGCGCACCCAAGTTTTCTTCATCTATCTCTTCTTCATCAAAGTGCACCTCCAAGTCTGGTCTCCAAACATATCTAACATGATTTCCTCATCCTTTGCACTATCCCCCATCGTAAGGTGGTTTATAATCAATAATGCTTCATTCACTGGAGGTTTAGTAGAAAAAATAGTCAAAGGTCTGAATCATACCTGAAGTCATCTCCTACCAATTAACTGTTACCCTTGTTAATTCTGCATGAACATACCATGCGTGCACACAACCACTTACAGTGGCACAAAAATTATGTTCCCAGAGTGATGGCGACAAGGCCTCCTACCCTTCGTCCAGAGTCTCTCACACTTATGAACATGTGATGAAGCAGGGGATCCTTCCCATGAAATTTACAAATCTATGAAGGTACATTACTCCTATGAAACCTAGTAGAGAAGGTGATTCTCACTTCTCGCCACTCTAAAAGGTTATCTCTGTGTGTAGTCCACCAATGTGCAGCTATCCCGTGTAAGGTATAAACCAACATATTTCTTCTTTCTACTTGATCTGTCCACTGAGCTTCCATGGCGTGTACACATAAATACATCAAGGGTTTCCTTCACTAGTGTACTCGAGGTACCTGGTTATGACCCAAGCACCTAACCATGTGTGGCCTAATTACATGAGTAAATATGTTCTTGATCTCTTTCCCTAACATTTCATATGTTCCATGCACCCAGTTATCACAGGAAATTCTAGTTGTATCACTCATAGACTTGAGCATCATCCCATTGAATAACACCTTCCTTAGATGGCTCAAGCACTTCAGGATCTCTAACAATACACATATATCCTATTCAGATCCTCTTCACTCAAAGGTTCTACATACGGTGCAACTTTCCCATCTATCAAAGGAATAATCATGCACTCCTCCTTGTTCTCAAAACTGATGTAACCTTTATTAAAGTGCAAATCAACATTATTCACATAACACCAAGGGCACCCAAGAGCAATGTGGGAAACTATCTTCTTCGCAAGTGCCAAGACCTCAAAGTCCCTAGTAAACTTGGCCCCTTGTATAGTAATAGTGGCATCCTTCAATACTCCAATGGGCATGGCTCTAGTCTATTTCGTCCATATACAACACATTTGAAGATGGTTGTAATGGTGGTCTCCCCATCTGATTCCATGCATCCAAAGTGAGTACATTTACTTCTGTACCTATGTATCAATCAGTATATTACTCAACAGCCACCCATCAACAACTGCATTCAAAGTGATCTCTTTATCATATTCAAGATTGTGAGGAGGTAAGTTCACATGCAATATATGTCTTTGGCATTCAAATCCAATGTGTGGTACCTTATCCCTCAACCATTACCCTAACATAGGAATGATATTCTTCTTGGTGCAAGCATCTTACAAACCTCCTTCAATTCATCAACATATTTCTGAGGAAGCTCAACTTTCTTTTCCTGTCTCCAATTTCCATGACTTACTCCTTCAAGCATTGTATCTCACCCTACAAGTTTCTAATAACCTCCATAGTCTCTTGATAAACTTTCCTTCTGATGGGTAAGGATCTGTATACTTTGCATTTATCACCTCTTACTTTGTAATAACAGGCTTCTGCTTCAGAATCTCACGAGCATGCATAGCCTCAGCGCATGTAGTCACCAACACAGGTACTATCTCAGGATCAGGTGCTAACTTTGACATCCACTGATCTTCCACAACACATTGTACCTTTAATCATCCCCGTGCCCTTATCATTATTCTTATGTTCTTACTCATGTGCTCATATAAAGTAGGACACTCTTCAAACTTATGTTGTTTTCTGCACCATGAAAAAACCACATTCTGAGGGCATTCACGCCTATAATGATCAGGATATCTGCATGTATAATAGGTTCCACATGGGGAAATCACCTCTTCCACCACCATGACCATGACCTTTGTATCCTCCACAATAACCTCTTCCTCTACCACCTCCATCAGAGTGTCATTTCATTATGGTTATTCCTTATGATGTTCACCTTTCTCCTTAGAATTATTTGCAACACTAGTCTAGCGTACCCTAGTTTCAATAGCCTCATGAATCTGATCAATCAACTACAATTCTTTGTATCATGAGTGTGGGACTTACAAATCTTATAGTAACAAGACACATTATTCTGGATCGTGCACTGCAATAAGAGGGCACCTACTTGAATCATGATCTAAGTGACAAGATCTCACAATCCAACAACATGGCACATTGATTTACGAGGGAAACTATCCTTAGTATGTCCTTCTACCTCACAATCTATACACCATATACCACTTCACATCTCATGAGCTGAATTGGCTGATAGTTTCTCCAACTGTTTCACCATAGATGCAATCTGTGCCTCCAAGAATGGGCTAACTCCAATGTCTACACTCCCAACTACCTCAGCATGCAGACCTACCTCCAAATCCTTGCATGGACCTATAAATTTCTTATGAGAGGGTGCCCTTCTGAAAGGTGTGATCAAACCACCAAAAAACCATTGTGCATGTTGGCTAGGGTGAATATCATAAAATAAATTAGATAGAAAAGTTTTAAAGTGTGCATCATACTCCCTTACACTCTCAGCCATGCCCTACTTAATATCCTTTGGCCTACTGATGCTTTTCTGTTCAAACTCAGGTATATGAAACTCAGCCAAGAAAGCATCACACAATGCATTGTAATCTACAGTAGTCTTGTTTAGATCATACTTCCTATACCAACTATGTGTGCACCCTTGCAAAGTAGTAGAAAACTAACTTTCCTTACGCTTAGGAGTTATGATTCCCTTAGCATGTCATAATATCTCACACATGTGCACATGATCTTGCATCTTCCTCAATACCTATATATTTTGGTAGTGCAAAGATACATCTCATAATAAATTTCTGTGGCTGGGGTGTGGACCATGTCCACCAGATCCATAACCTGTATTACCTCTCGTATTCCCTCCACCTCCAGAACCACCAGATCCACTAGATCCAAAACCTCCTTATCCTCCTAATCCACCTCCTATAGTGGGCACTAGACCAGAGGATGAGCTACTTTATGTTCCAATTGTTGTACTAAATTGAACTCCCACAGTCTATGAAGTTGTGCTACTTCCATAGATGTATTACTAATGTTTTACACACCCACACTCTGTCCTGATGACATGCACTAGAAAATATACCTCCAATTAGACCTCCAAACAAAAATATGACATTACTATGATGCCATAGATGATGTGTTATCTGATGCACTTTTGCATTCAAAGGAAAATAAAATCTTCCTATCACTAATCTATCACAACCACTAGCCTGTTTCTCAATAACTGTTTAAGGAACTGGAACACAAAGCACAAGGGCAAGGTCACCAGGTGAGATCAGATGCGCCTGCCTACGGTCCTTATCTTTCTTCATTCAGATGCACTCTCATCAGAAGCTTGAAGGGGATTCTCTATTCCACTGTTTCCTAAGTGGGGGAGATACTGATGCTCTCAGCTCCATGTCTTCCACGTGAGCCTTGAATCCTTCATGAGACATCATCCTCTCCACAACTCCATAGACTCCTCAATAGCATGCATTCTTCTTCACCAATTCCCTCTCCCATGAACCTTCATTATACTTAAGTCACCTTTCTTCTCTTTCCTTTCTACTGTAAGGTCTTCCATATTTCACCACACCTGCTCCTACCCCCACATGGTGGGGGTTTAGCTAGCCATAGGTCATTCTTCCAAATCTAAAGTTACCAATAAGATCTTAATTGCTAAAGGGATAGCACGTAAATAAGATCCTACTGGGTTCATGCAAGAACTAAAACTCAACAACCTCTAGATATGAATAAGTAGAAACAACATACTCCAACATGTAACTATGCAAAACACCACTCCACCAATGATCTACAATGTGTGTCCAAGTCAAATCAGCATCATACAAAGTGTGGTAATCTTCTTGTGTCCAAACAATTATTTTATACCTCCAATTACACTTTGATGCATATGCTACTAGCCACTCATACAACTCTGTAGGAAAATAAAGAAGAATGTCTCATAGAGTTCATGATACATATGTTTATTCAACCCACACGCGCATCAAAATCAGGTCCAATATTATATCTGTGAGAAAAATCATCCTTCTAAATTATCTACCCAACTATCAATGTTGACCAGAGTCAACAGGTGTGTCTTCATCATACAACATCCATGCAAACAACTTGAAAAGAGGTCTCAAAAATGGAACCAAAAATGTAGTCTGTTTTTTTACTCAAAACCCTAGACATGCACTGGCACATCACTCAGACAGAAATCTGAGTGCTCATCCAAAGCATGTAAAGGTACCAGGTACCTCTTTTAATACCAATTTTGTCAAGGTGTTAGCATGATCACACAAGTATTCCATATCCATAATAGTATTAAAGGTAAAAGATAACATGAACTAGATCACAACCATAGTGCATAATGAATTAAACAAGGATCAAGATCAATATTTACCATACAATAACCAGTAATAGATATATCAACAACCAATATCCATTCACAATGATCCATTATATTAATCCATCAAAACACAATAGTTGAATACATCATAATAATCATCACAAAGTCATGCACGCACAGTAACATACCAACAACATAACTCTGAACAATCTAGGATCATGTATCTCTCAAAGTAGTGCAAAATCAATACATACATACATACATACATACATACATAAGTATGTATGTATGTATCAATATGTATGTATGTATATATATATATATATATATATACATATATACATACACACACACACTCACACACACACACACACACACACACACACATATATATATGTATGTATGTATGTATGTATGTATGTATGTATATATATATATATATATATATGTATGTATGTATGTGTATATATATATATGTATATATATATATATATATATATATATATATATATATATATATATATATATATATATATATTATAGTGGGGGATTTCCCTTTAATACTCATTGAATCTCAAAATAGGATGCATGATAATAATTGCCATGTTCCACTGCAAAAGAAACTATAAAAGTATGTAAGATTCGCTAATAATAGATTACCTATAATCAACTCTAGATCTAATCCTATTATTATCTTTAACTCCACATGATGCTTGATCTTCCAGTTGTTCCCAAAATAGCTTGGCGTGTCTTCCAAGTCTTCTATCAAAGTGTGCTCAACACTCAATCCTTTCTTAGGCAGTGTATGAAAAAATGGCAAAGTCTTGAACTCTAACTTCCCTTGGGCATGAAATTACAGGGAAAAAATTCATGTAACACCTCCAACATGGCTAATATCTATGATGAATTTTGTTTGGAAGGTGCAAATGTTTACATGTGATTCTTGTCTTAAGAGGGTGTACTCTTATGATCTATGACAATCATGTTTGTAGTAGGTAATATGTTATCTGTGGAAATAGGTACAATTCTACCATGTTTATTCTTAATATAAAATGAATATTCATATTTACCTTTTTATGCAGAATAATTCACTTCTTGGGAATGAGAAATTGAGTTTCAGTTTCATAATTCATGGGGATCCAAAACAACATTACCTTGGATCAATTTCATTGATCCAAGGTATGCTTATAACTTGTAAACCTTGAGGTCATAATGACCAAGCTGGAAAGATGAAAGGCTCCTGGATTTTGAATGTACAAAGGTCATGAATGATTTGATATCCATGGATCTCTGCTTCGTAATTGGATTTGTGTATTAATCTGGTCCTTCTTTTGTTAAGTGAGATGTAATTTTTACTATGAACATGGAACCTAATTACACTATGTTCCTTAAAATAGGAACTTTATCCTAAAAGTGTAACCTAACCTAAGTTACTAAGTTCTTTTGTTAATATGGGATGTTAAAGGGGACCTAAGACTAAAGACATTAGACCTAAGGACCTATGTTAGTTCCTAAACTAATGTCAAACCTAACTTAATGTTTGGATAACCTAAAAGGGGCCTATGGGATGACCTAGGGAGGGGAAGGTTGGTGGCATCAACTCCTAGAAATTTATGAGGAAGTTAATGTGGTATTATCTCTTTTGATCTTGCCAAATTTGGCGAATGCATGAGGAAAGTTGAGGGAATGAGCTGGCATCTCCAAAAAAATTTAGATGCATGCAATTTTGAACTTAGTCATTGCCAGAAATAGAGGTAGTAGTGGCAAGAGAAATGGAAGGACTGACAATCCTATTTTGTATTTAATATTTTTGAAATTAGTGAAAACTACCTAGGAAGAAGAAAGAGGGGTTTTTGGTTTTGTTTTAGTCATTTGGTCTTCAATCTTGAGCTTTGAATGTGGTTTTTGTGCTTCAGTTTGAATTCTCACATGAATACTCTTTCCTTTCATGGAGTTTAAATGAGGAAGTTAACAATGTAAAAATATAAGAAAGAGAAGAAGAGGTTTTGAGAGTTGTTGGAATTTCGACAGAAAGAATTAAAGCTCTTCTTGGAGATTTTCTATAAAACAGAGAATTTTGGAGCTCTATCAAGCATGATAGGCCCTATCCATTAAGTCTTATGTTTTTATTAAATGTTTATAAAAAAGGTTTTTCTCCTAAGGAAATATTCTGGTTTTATTTTTGTGATTGAATTTCTTTTTCTTCAAGGTATTGTGTTGTTTTCTAGGATGCATTATCGATTTTGGTTGGATAATGTAAAGTGTGTTCTGGGAGTATAGTTTCCGTACTTTTGAGTAAACTAGCTTTTTCTTTAATCTTTTAATAGAGGCTTGAAATAGAGCTGAGATCTGTTAGGTGATCTTAGTTAAAAGTTTCTCTTGCCATGTATGTATCTTGGATTTCTTGATTCTAAGGATATTGTTCAAAATGTTCTGTATAATCTCCGTTGGAAGACTACAGATAGGGAAATTTTTGGATATCTTGGTTGTTGCTTAAGATTTTGTTGTTCTATAGTTTGCATTTGTTATCCTTGTTGTAGTAGACTTTGAACACCACCATTGTTCCTGACTGAGGGAAAAATTAAGCTAAGAGTTATATGTTTTCAACATTGGTTTTGCTATCTAGAAATTCTCATAATAGACTTGCATGTCTTCTTTATGACATTTTTAAGGAGATTCTAAATGAACCCTTGTGTAGACAATACACCATTGTATTGGAGGTATAAAATGATTTATGAATGAGTCTGATGGATGATATTTCCAGTGGAAAAGTTATTCCATTTCAAACTTACCCTGAAACTGTAAGTTGTTTGACAAAAACCCACTTTGTGTTTTTGTATGAAATCCCATTTTGGGTATCTATTGTTGTAACAACTCTTTCGTCAAAGGTGTTCAGGTTTTCATATCTGTTAAGGCTGTTTTTCCTTGTTGAATACTTCTCAAGTTATCTTAAACCACATGGGATTTTGAGCTGAGTAACAAATATTTTTGGGTCTGAGTTAATGTTTTGTTCATTACTAGATGAATCTCTTTTTGAGGAATGCGTGTATGCTTATCTACCTTCCTATAAATGATTAAATTTATAGGTGATCTATTTCAGTTTCGACCTTTAGTTCTATTGTTTACTTTCCTCCCTTCACTAGGATTTTTGGAAGTGAATCGATTCTTAATCCTTTTTAAGGAACCGTGTTTTGAACTAATATTTCTTGTATAGATGAAAGGAAAAGGTTGGATGTTTGTTTTATGTTTTCCTTTTTGTGATTCTTTTGTACACATACAATTCAGACTTGGGTGAACCTCTGTTTTAGATATTGATTTGTCACATGTGAAGTATTATTCACTATTCAGCACCTAACTTGTGAAGTTCATACGAAAATTGGTTCTGTGTCTTTCATTAATATTGAATGTGAAATGTTACTCTTCTTCATAAGATTTTGGTCAGATGAGGAGACTGCGATCTCTCTAATACACTCTTCAATATTATGATGGGGATTTTGTTCTCTTAGGTATCGTTGTTGTTCCTTCTGTGATCTATTTTAGTTTATAACACTTCTTGACCATGTGATAGGATTTAGTATATTTATTTCCTTAGGGAAAAAAATGGAAGTTTATGTTATGCTTAGAAGGAGTATCGAGCCTTTTATAAGTTCTGAACTTAAACCAATTTTCTCCTTTCTAGATTACTAACAAATGTGTATCTTGTATGAGGCTTGAATGTTAGTTTGTTTTCTTGATAGAATAAACCTTATACTTTTGATAAGGTTTGAATGATGTTATCTTTGACTTATAACTTGAATTAGATTTTAATCTGACCCTAGGACTTTTAGGATGCTTCAATCAGGGTTACTTTAATGTTTTATGATGATTTTGTTACCCTTACTTGTTTGTATGATCTTATTTATTATTAATGTCATCTTAGAATTAGGATGAATCTGAGTAAGTGGGAAAATTAGATGGAAGGCTATATTCATTATTACACAAATAGTAGAATTAAAAATGAAAGATAATCTTGTGTATCTTATATTCTTCTTGTTAAATAGATTTAGTTGATTGAAGAAACTTAAATTGGTTACAGGAAAGTGAAAGTAAGGTTAAGATGAAATCATAAATCTTCAACTTTGCTATTTAAATTTTATATGATGAAATGGGTTTTGTGAGGGAAAGTTAAGGTTGACAGGTTGATTGACCAAACCTTACTTTTGTTGTGAAACTTTAAATTCTCTCTCTCTCTTCTTCTTGGATTGTATTCTTTTTGGTTAATTATTTCTGTAGTTCAGTTGTATTTTCTGGTATGTTTCATGAACAACATAGTTATTTTTATGAAACAGTTAGTTAAAAGCACATCGTTTTAATGATATAGTGCTTATCATGCTCAGTTTAATGAACTAACTCGTGCTAACAATTTTGCAAATGGACTTTGTAAAAGATGAAAGGAGAAAGACATATATAAATTTACATTTGTTTTATTAAAGGGATTGTATCTTTATTATGATGAAATGTGCCTTCATTATTTGAGAAGCACTTGTTGGAAATGAAATTTGTAATAAGAATTGGTTAGGTACTACTATTTTGACATTTTGTGATATCTAAAATGTTTTACATTTAGTTAATGTATCACTCCTCCTTGATGAATAAAAGATATGATTATTCTAAAGAATACTTGCTGTAATACCTTCTTGGCATGAATTGGGAAGAATTGATATGTATTACCCAAATGAAGCAGGGTAGCTAATATACTAAAATAATATGGAATGGTTGGGGTAGGAATCTGAGTTGTTAGATGTATTATTTTCTCTAGTAGTGATGCAACTTATAAAGTTGACATTCTTAAGGATATACTCAACCATTACAAAAAGGACTGTAACTGAATTACATGGATGTATGTGTATTAAACCATGTTTATGATTTACAATGTGTTATTTGTTTATAAATGGAAATTATCCCTTAATATGGGGAAAGAAAGATACTTTCCATAACATAAATCATGGACATAACTTAAGATATTTTTAAAAGAATCATTATTAATGTAAGTAAATAATTGAAGGTGTTCTTCCTTAAGTAGACTTCCATAGTCAAAGTTAGGAATGCTTGGAAGGGAAGTAAAAAGGGAATTTAGACTTCATTTCCATGAAGTCTAAAATAAATGGTTTACTTGGAACTTATTTAAGCTAGGGTTGAATTAAGTAAGAAATAAATTAACACTTTCATAAATGAAAAATTTATTTATAAAAACATGATTCAGGTTGTTGTGGTATAATAAACATAACATGTAATTAATTGGTTAGGAAGCATATTTTATCTACACACCTACCTCAAATGCAACTTCAATTTGTAACCCTATAGGTTAAAGAACCTAGTTCAATCAGTAAGGTTGTTGTAATTAATATGTAATGAAGTGATTAATAAGATATTAAATTTCAATCTAAGGTATGTTCGTCTAGATGAGGAAACTCAGTTGGATGTTGACACACTCCAATTTCAGTGTAGTACCTTCGTAATGACATAATCCATTACAAGGATACTATGTTATAGTTGACATGTCTCAACACCCCACATAGTTTGTTCAACTAGAATAACATAGGTTCATGACTAGATCATGGTTTTGTCATATGTAGAGATAGGGACATGATCGCACGTCATTTGGACAAGGTGTGGACTCGCAGAATGTGGGTATCACATCTGGAAGTAGTTCAACTTCATAGACTGTTGGAGATCAGTTTAGTACAATGGTGGGAATGCAAAGTAGCACTACTTCAGGCCATGTATACTCTATAGGAGGAGGATCTGGTGGATATGGAGGGTCAGGATTTAGTTGAACTAGTGGATCTAGTGGTGGGGGAAACACATGAATGAATAAGGGTTTTGGATCTGGTGCACAAGGACCACAACCCCATCAATAGGTATTTTATGAGATGTCTCTTCATTTACTTGATTATAAAGGTGTTGAGGATGTCGCAGAGCATGTACACAAGTGTGAATTGCTATGGTGCGCTAAGGGGATCACTACCCTGGAGTGGAAGGCAAGCCAGTTTGCAACTACGTTGCAGAGGCGCGCATAGCTGGTACCGAAAGTATGACCCACATCAGATGGTAGGTGGATTATACATTGTGTGATGCCTTCTTGGCGAAATTTCATATTCCTAAATTTGAGAAAAAGACCATCAACACACTCAAGGAGATTCAATAGGGTATGGAAGAGAGTGTGCAAGAGTATGATGCACATTTTAAGACTCTCTTGTCAAAGTTATCTTATGATATCCATCCCTCTCAGCATGCTCAGTGGTTCATTGGAGCTTTGATAACAACTTTCAGATGAGTGCTTTCACATAAGACTTTCACGGATCCATGTGAGGCCTTGTAGGATGCTTTGTGTGTTGAGGCCATTGGGAGCGTTGATACTAGGGTAAGTCCCTTTTTGGAGGCATGGATTGCTTCCATGGAAAAGCAACTTGAGAAATTGTCTACGAATTCAGCACATGAGACTCACAATAGACTTTGGTGTACAAATTGTGAAGTAGAAGGACACACCAAGGATAGTTTCCCTCGAAATTCGGTGCACGCCATGTCATTAGACTGTGAAATATGTCACAGGGATCATGATCCAAGTAGATTCCCTTTGTTACAATGCGCACTCCATAAGAATGTGTCCTGCTATTGTAATATTTGTACATCTACTACTCATGATACTAAGGACTGCTGGTTGATAGACCAGATTCATGATGTAATTGATATTGGTGTGCACCAGGCCAGCATTGTGAATAGTTCTAAGAATGAGGGGCATCAACATGAAGGGCATGAAGATGGCAGAGGAAGGGGAAGAATATTTCACAGAGGATTTAGAGGCCATGGTGGTCATGGCAGAGGAAGGAGTGAATTTCCCCATGAAACTTGTTTCAATTGTGGATCTATAGATCACTATAAGCATAAGTGCCTGGATTTACTGTAATAATCATGGTGTGGAAAGAAAAATAAGTATGAGGAGTGCCCTGACTTGTATGATCACATGAGACAGAATCAGAAGAAGGACAAGGGCATGGGAATGGTTAGTGTGAAGCTCACTGAACCTCTGTTCATGCCTACGGTAATGTCTAACCCTGAGTTGGAGCCTATATTAGTAACTCCATATGCTAAAGCTGCATGCACCAGAGAAATACCAAAGCAGAGGCCTCTCATTACAAGAGAAGAAATATTGCATGGGAAGTACCCTGATCTAACTTATCAGAAGGAGGTTTACCAGGAGACTATGGAGGTGATTAGGAGTTTGCAAGGGGAGATCCAGTGTTTGAAAGAGCAGTCATGGAAGTTGGAACAGGAAGAATGTTGAGATACCTCTAAAGGATGTTGATGATGTCAAAGAGGTATGTAAGATGTTGCACCAGGAAAATATCATTCCCCTGTTAGGAGAATGGTTGAGAGGAAAGGTACCATGCACTGGATGCGAGCGCGAGAGGTAGATCTTGCATGCTAATTTTCCCCCTCATAGTCTTGATTATGACAAGGAGATCACATTTGAATGTGGTAGTTGATGGATGGATTTTGAGTAACATACTAATTGACACAGGTGCAAAGGTTAATGTTCTTACTCTGGATGCATGGAATACAATGGGGAGACCACCATTGCAGCCATCTTCAAATGTGTTGTACATGGAAAATAGAACTAAAGCTATGCCCATCAGAGTCTTGAAGGATGCTTCCATAACCATTCAAGGGGCCAAGTTCACTGGGGACTTTGAAGTCTTAGCACTTTCCGAGGTAGATAATTTTCCAGCTTTACTTGGATGCCCTTGGTGTTATGCAAATAATGTTGATTTGTGCTTCAACAAGGGATACATCAACTTTGAGAACAAGAAGGAGCACATTATTATTCCACTAACAGATGGTAGGTCTGCACCTTATGTCGAGCCTTTGGGGGAAGAAGACATCAATAGAATTTATGTGCACACCATCAGAGACCCAGAGGTTATTGAGCCATCAAGAGAAGGAGTCATTCAGTGGGATGATGCTCAGTCCTTGAGTGATACGACTAGCATTGCATGTGATAATTGGGCACATGGGACTTATGAGTTGGTTGGAAGAGAATTAAAGGGCACTGTGACTCGTGTTGTCAAGGCACATTCGGTTAGGTATCTGGGAGGAAGAAAATTACCAAGTTACATGGAGAAGGTAACCCTGATGTCTTCTTGCACGCTATGGAAGTCCAATGGACCTGTGAAGTAGAAAAGAGGAATATGCTTGTTTATACCTTGCATGGGACAACCGTGTTGGTGGATGACTCATCAGGATAATCTTATAGAGTGGCACGAGGTAAGAATCACATTCTACATTAGATTTCTACAGACCAATGCACCTTCAAGGATATGTGACTATCATGGGAGGGAATCAACCTTGTACCACATTCAGGAATGTGAGAAATCCTGGATGGAAGGCCCAGAAGCTTTACCTCCTTCACTCTGGGTGCATAAATTCTATTCCACTTTGTAGGGTTGTGCATGCACTTGGTATGTCCATTCAGAGTTACGTCATCAGACAAGAAATTGGCAGGAGTTGACAACAAGTATTATTCAGACTTTTGAGTATCTATCTTCTAAACCATCAGTGAATGAGGCTTTGCAGGTAGTCAAGTGCCTTACTCTGGGAGATAGTGCCAAAGATGAGGACCTCATCCTATATTTTCTAGGGGAGCCTGATTTGGAGGCATGCTTTGAGGAAGGAGAAGAAATAGATGAAGTACAGTTTGAGCACACCTACCTAGAAAAAGAGAAAGGAAAAATGGTGTACCTGATAGAAGATGAAGAAATAGAGAACCTTGATGTTGATCATACAGAGGGTACACACAACATCTTGGATAGTGCAGATGAGAAGGCATGCACCTACCATGAGCCATTGAAGACAAAGAAGGTCAACATTGGCACAGAAGTAGAACCAAAAGAAGCAATCATTGGTGATTAATGGATAGAACAAGAGGTTTCAAAGATAATTGAACTATTGTGGGACTTCCAGGATTTGTTCCCACATGGGTATCATGAGTTAAAAGGAGTTCATCACTCATTGGGAGAGATTCGGATTAAGTTAAAGGAAGGTGCACACCCGATTAGGAAGAGGCCTTACCAGATGAATCCTAATCTACGCATAAAGGTAAAAGAAGAAATTGACAAGATGCTGGAATTAGGGATCATTGAAGCTATTGAAAAATCTAAATGGGTTAAACCAATGACGATTAGTATCAAGAAAGATGGAAGGCTACGGATCTGTGTAGACTACAGAGACTTAAATGTTGCATGTGTAACAAATCCTTTTCCAATGCCTTTTACTGAGGAAATCTTGGAAGGTGTAGCAGGGCATGTGAGATCTACTCTTTTACAGATGGATTCTCAGGGTATCACCAGGTAAGGATTGCAAAAGAAGACCAGGAGAAGACTACTTTCACCACTGAATGGGGAAGTTTTTCTTATACGGTTATGCCATTTGGGCTTAAGAATGTGCCTGTTGTATTTTCACGCATTGTGGTACAAGCATTCCAAGACTTTATTCATAAGTTTCTACAAGTCTACCTGGATGATTGGACAGTGTATGGATTAGTAAAAGATCATTGTGACAACTTGAGATTGATGTTTGAAAGATGTAGGAAGTTAAGTATCTCTCTAAACATTAAGAAATGTGTCTTTGCTACTCCTTTTGGCACATTGCTAGGTCATATTATTTGCAAGGAAGGCTTATTGGTGGACCCTGCCAAAGTTGTTTATTTTGGGTTTGGAGGAGCCTGCCAATCAAAGCACATTGCACGAATTTTTGGGGCATACAGGTTACTACAGAAAATTCATCAAGGGTTATGCCAAGATTTTTGCCCTTGGAAGAACTATTGAGGCATAAAGGAAGATTTCACTGGGATGAGGCACAACAAGTGGCTTTTGATACGTTGAAGGAGAAGCTTACTACTGCACCCATTTTGTGCTTTCCCTCTTAGGACAAGCCCTTTCATGTGCATGTGGATGCATCAGGTATGGAAATTGGAGTAGTGTTAGCACAACCTAGAGAAGGGATTGTTGATCACCCTTTATGTTTTGCAAGTAGAAAGTTAACTCCAGCTGAGTAGAATTACACAACAACAGAGCGTGAAGCATTGTCTATGATTTATGCACTGCATAAGTTTAGGAGTACTTGTTGGCTACTCCATTTATCTTTTACACAGATCACATGACACTTAAGTATTTGGTAAACAAGCCTGTTTTGCAAGGGCACATATGCCGGTGGATCTTGTTATTTCAGGAATTTGACTTTTCAGTGGTAGTCAAACTAGGAAAGTGCAATTCAGGACCTGACCATCTTTCTAGAATTAATTCAGGTGAGGATGCATAGAGCATTGAAGACACAATGTCAGATGCACAGTTGTTCAGATTACAATGCACACCCACTGATTTGGAGGATATTGTTGTCTTTTTACAAACAGGTGTGGCACCTGATGGACTGAAGAGTATAGAAAGGAAACAACTTGCCATTCACGTCACCCTTATATGTTGATTGGTGGAGATCTATACAAACTTGGTCGGGATGAGATTTTGTGCCGGTGTGTACTAGAGCATGAGTGCATGGGTATTATGGAGGAATCTCATGGAGGGATTTCTGGTGGACATTATGCAGGTCAAGCCACCATGCATAAGATTCTGATGGCTGGTTTGTGGTGGGAGACATTGTATAAGGATTGCCAAGAATATGCCAGGGGTTGTGATCATTGCCAGCACCTTGGGAAGCCTGGGCATAGAGATGAAATGTCATTGAGGCCTATAGCAAGTGTGGAACCCTTTGAAAAATGGGAAATTGACTTTGTGGGCCCTATTTCCCCCCAACACGGAGGACAGGGTCACACTACATCATTACTTGTGTAGACTATCTTACACGATGGGTGGAAGCAACACCTACAAAGGATTGCACTATAGCTACTGCAACAAGGTTCCTTTGGGAGAATATCATAAGTAGGTATGGATGTCCATTGAGTTTAACAAGTGATAGGGGTACTCATTTCTTGAATGAGACTGTTAGGATATTATTGGTGGAATTTATGGTAGCCCATCATAAGACTACACCCTATCACCCACAAGCTAATGGAACTGTTGAAGCTTTCAACAAGATTTTGAGCCACACATTGACAAATATCTGTGATGTTGGAAGGAAGGATTGGGATGATAAAGTCTTTGTTGTTCTTTGGTCTTATAGAACAACCTACAAGAGACTAAACAAAGCAACACCCTTTCAGTTGGTGTTTGGTGCCGAGGTTGTTTTACCAGTTGAATTTATGTTACCATCCCTACATATTGTGCATGCATGAGGATTGGCTGATGAGAAAGCACTTGAAGAGCACATAGACAAACTGATGCAGTTGGATGAGAGGCACGCCATAGCCCGATGGAGCCAGAAGATAGAGAAAGAAAGACAGAAGGCCTGACATGATCGACACATTAAAAATAAGAAGCTGGAGGTTGGACAGATGGTTCTTCTGTATGATTCCAAGTTTTTGCGCCACCCTAGGAAGTTCCAAGTGCATTGGTTGGGACCATATGTCATGACCTATATACTTGACTCAGGTGCTTTCCAGTTAGAAGCTTTGGATGGCACATGGTTTCCTAGTTTCTTTAACGGGAGTAGGTTGAAGCCCTACTATAAATAAGTCTTCTTGGTGTTTGTAATAAGGTAGTGTTTCCATTTAGCTTAGGTTTCCTTTAATGCATTTTCCTTTATATGTGTTTCCTTTCATCATAGATATGATTTATCTTTTTAGTCATGTGTTGTGTTGTGCATTTACGTGCCAGTAGCCAATTACTTTCTAAGAGGTTTCATGCACAGAGGACCACACATACTTTTAGTGTGGGGTGGAGAGCACAGTAAGAGGCACACATTTGGAGTGATGTTGTTGGTGGCCTGGGAGAGAAAAAAAAAAGTGTGGTATCCAAGGAACATGCGTAGCAGAGGTGATAATGATTAGAGATAAAATGGTGTCAAGAAATATTTTAATGAAATCCACGTACAGTGATGAACATGCAGATCAACATGAGGTAGGTGGTGGCAAGGAAGAACTTCTTGGTATAAGATGTAGAAGTAGATGTACTTTGGCACTAAGAACATGTGTAAGGGAGTCTGCGGTCGATGTAGTTTTACATGCATGAAGGTTGAAGAGGTTACGTGTGAGTGGGAAAATGAATGAAACATGCTAGAAAAAATGCATGGGAGGAAAGCACTGGAAAAATATGAATTTAATGCAGTAGTATGGTGGTAGGTGGCATGGAAATAAATGTGGTAAAAAGTGGAAAACTATAAATAGGGAGTCAGGGTAAGTTATTTTCACCTTGCATTTACTTGTGGAAGAGCTCTTGCGAACTAGGGCATCCTTGTGAGAAATTTACAAAAATCACGTGCGAAGTGAAATATTTGAGAACCAGATTGGAATGGAGTACATGGGCATGCACAGAAGTGGTTGTTTGGAAGGATTTCTGTGGGTTTTAATGTTGTCTTGTGGAAGAAAGGGTTTCTAGGTTAGGGTTTGAGAAACTAGGGCACGAGTTTGAAGAATTTACACAGAAGGATTGGAGCCAAGGGATTGAGTAGTAAGAAAGAAAGATACAAGGAAGGATTAACAAGGACCTGATAAGGAAAATGGAACCAAGGAAAGGATCAAACATGTTTCACCCAAGAAGAAGGGAAAGGGCAAGGGAAAACCAGTCGCATCAACAAGTTTCAATGAAGAATGGTATGCAGAGATGCAATACCTAGATGGGGTATTATTGGGGATGGATTGGGTATCTCACATGCACAAAATGGTTATAAGTGATTATAACCATAGGACAGATACAACTGAGAAAGAGATGACATTGGAGCTTGTTCACCCTATAGGAGAAAGAACAGAAGATGACAGACCAGTGTATGATGACTCCATGAAGAGGACATTGGAGAAGGTTGGGATTTTGCAACTCTATGAGTTTCCATTTTTTGGAAATCCTGAGAGATTATACCAGTGGCTTATGTCACACATGCATGAAGATTACTTTTACTTCACAGGAAGGAGGATGCACATAACTCCACAGTTGATCTCCAAGTACACTAGACTTATCTACACAGGAGAGTCATTGGATGATGACTTGGGTGAAAATGAGGCTGTCAAGGAAACAACTAAGGCATATGAATACAAGAAGGGTGGGTGAGCCTTTGACATTACCAAGATCAAGGACCCAGTCATGAAGATGGTCACATGCCTATTCACCAAGTTGAATGAACAAGAATGATGGACACAAGTGAACAAGAGATGGTTGAACATTTGCAGGAAGGTTTCAGAGGGGACCATCTACAACATCTCAACCTTCATTGCAGAGGATATCATTGATCTCATGCGAGATGGAGATAAAATTACATATGGTAATATTCTTCTTACCATTGTGTTTTCAGAGATTGGAGTGCCCGATGGGCCAATAACAACATTTGGGAGTACCCTGATGAGAACCCCTCCCCAGCTAAGAGGTTTGAAGCATATACTTGTGAAAGTATGACACCTGCATACAAGGCGTGCACTTGGATAAGTGGTACAAGTGGATGCACGATGCATTTGGAGTAGAGTGGAGGATTCCAGAGAAACTTCCAGCCTTGGTGAAGGATGAGGCTGAATTTGTAGTATACCAAAATTTCTGCATTGGCAGGTTCACATTGACTGATGGCACCAAGAGCCCATGGTGTAGATTACCTTTTTCCTTCACAACATAGTATTTTCAGAGCATGGTTAACAGGTTTAAGGAGGCTAAGAAACTGAGGTTTGATCTAAGTGAAGTAGATCAGGAGCACCATGCACTGCGCATGACACTTGTATATCCTCAGAAGTGAGCATATGTGGAGAAGTATGTCTCTCATGACATACATATGCTAAGGCCCGTGACATTACCACTTGCAGGCACAACAACAACAAGGGTGTACATAAACCTAAGGCCTAAGTTTGAGAAAGGCACGTATGTTTAGGATGATGTCTCCATCTCTGAAGATCCTACCAGAAGGAAGAAGATAGTGACAAATAAGAGAGATAGGGAGGAAAATCCCACAAGTAGGGCACCGAGTGCACATGTGTGGTTCAGACCATAGGGGCATAAGAGTCAGGCATGGGCACAAAGCACTTATACTCATAGGAAGAAGTCCCAGTGAAGGAGAAGTCCCTAGTGAAGGAGAAGTCTCTGGTGAAGAAGAAGTAGAGGGTAGTGCAGAGTTCAGACTCTGAGAGAATGGAGAGCATGAAGGGTGATGAGACTGGAGAGGAGGATGAGGGGGAGCATGAGTTAGAGAAAAACCCCCTGTGTACAATGTACATGAATATGATGAAGAGTGGAATGAATCTTTGGAGGACACTCGAGAGGGAGAAAGAAGTGAAGAAGAAGTGGGGACAAAGGTGCATGAGACCCCACACCTATCTAGTGAATAGTTAGAGGACACAATGGAGAAGGAGGTGGCAGGTATCATCAAGGACTTGGTAGAGCATGAGGTGGAGTGCAATGGGAGAAATGGAGAAAGAGAAGTATGGAAGCATAGGTGGGGAGACAAGTTTAGCAGTCAGTTTCCCAAAGGGAGTGCACACAGGTGGCAAGGGCATGTCGACATCACAAGGACCCATAATGACTTATGATGTTGATCCAAACAAGGTCCTACATGTGCATTTCCAGAGCACAATGCCTACAGACCACCTCTTATGTTGGTCATCATTTGATAAAGATGGTGCGTACCCACACACAAGGAAGATGTTGTCATGGGATTTTGAGTCCCATGTTGATGAGCCAAAATTTGAAGTCAATGCAGGTGCATTGCTAGACACACCAAGCTCCACAGAGGTAAATCCTATTGTGGATTCTCAACAGCTGACTGATGAGTAGGTGTGTAATGCACTGAACAAGGTGTCAGTGGAGGTCAAAGCAAGGTTATTTAGGAGGAATAACATGATTAAAGCATTGGAGTAGGAATTGGAGGAAAATAACAAGGAGATTATAGAGAGGGACAAGGAGATAAAGGGAAAGGAGTTTATAATTGCACAGTTGAGGACTGAGTTGAGAGAAGAGAAGGGGAAGGTGCATGAAGCTTACAAGAAAGTGAAGTTATCTCAGACTCCATTATTTTAGCACACCTAGATTTAGCCCCTGCACAGAAGTATGAGTCATCCTTCCACTTCCTAGAGGATTTGACATGCATCATCATGATGGAGAAGCAACCACTTGCACTGGAGTCAGTGGAAGAAGTTATGGCATGACAGAAAGAGTAGGAGAGATTACAAATTGAGGAGACCATAACTCAGTACACTAAGCTTCTTGCTTCAGTGAAAACCATGGCTCACATGGCCAAAGTTGTCTATGACAACTGTGAAGACAGAGACAGGGTGGAAAGTGTGTTGGTTGCTACACATGAGGCAGATTTGAAGGAGTTCCAGGCCAAGAACAGAGGAAATCAGGTGGAACGTGACAAGATCCTGGTGGAGGTTGAGAAGAAATCTGAGGCAATTGAAATTTTAAGGACCTCTATTAAGAGTAAAGTCAAGGAATTATATCCCCAGGTGACACATAGGATGGACGCGTTGACCGACCTTAGCAAGAAAATGGAGAATATTGTTGACACATTGAAGGCTAAGGGTGAAGAGATGACATTCGATGAGGTCAATGCGCTGATAGGGGATTTATTTAAATAGGTGTAGAGTGAGGTGGATGCTTGGAATGAGATTGAAGCATCCTTGAATAAAACTTTCCCAATCCTTGTGCAATAGTAGAAAAATTCTTTTGTTCTTTGGCGTAAGCCAGATACAGATAATTTTATTCTTCCATTCTTTATTCTTTTTTGGAGATTAGATTGTTTCTGAGGATGGAAAACACATTAAGTGTGGGGTAATGTTGAGCCTAGAAAAATGACTAAGTCCCAGAGTAGAGGATCAGTGCACAGGGGAAGACAAGTGTAGGAAGAAGCATGAGGAAGCATGCAGGGATAACTAAGTTACACATGACAACTTGAACAATTAACTAGTTTTGGAATGAAGGGCTAGAGTTGGACATGGAGTGTGGAGGTTTGCATGTGGGAGAAGAAAAGGGTTTGAGACTTAGCCACATTTTGGGTTATGGTGTTGCATGGAAAACACATGAGGATGCAGGTAGGCATGATAGTGGATAAGGTTAGAACATGGAGACTTGCAGCCCAAGGAAAGAATATTCTAGGATATAATCATTGTGTTTAAGAGCTATAAAGTAGAGTTAGTTATGGGTTAGTTGGCACTTGCATGTTTAAGGTACTCGAGTATGGCAGGGTATGATGACATTTGGCATGTGGTTTTCTCTTGAGTGATGTTGAGGTGGTAAAGGAGAGCTCCCACTCTATTTAAGAATGTGTTTGGATCTAAAAGGGAGGATGAAGATGATGGATGAAGATGGATGGAAGGAGGAAGAAGATGTGTGATGTGAGGCAAGAGATGCAAGAGAGACTTTAGATGCACAAGGGAGAGCATGGCTAGAACTCTTTGAGTAGAGTCATTTTGTAGGGTTAGGATGTTATTTCTTGATGTATTCGGTCTGCTATGACCCTTTTTGATGTAATCTGGCTACTGTAAACAATTGTGAATCAATATATGAGGTGGATTGTTCTAAATATCTATGTTTATGGGTCCAAACCCTTGTGTTCTTCATATTGCTATCATGGTTCAGATCTGATTCCTCTATGTTGTTATAATGATTACATTCATATTATGGTGCATCTGTGCTTGGATCTAGTTTCTTTACCTCTGTGCTAGAATGAATGTATGTATTTCTATTTCTATAATATTCCTCCATTAATGGTGAACATTCTTACAAGGCTCACATAAAAGAGGGGCTCGACACCTTCACGCACCTTGGGTGAGTGCCCAGTTTAGGATGGGAGATGTGCTGACACGCTTGAGGTTTAAAATGAAGTAGGTAAAAGTGACTATTCTAATTTGAAATATTTCTCCCTTACTTTCATATATGTGCATTCTCTTCTCCAAATATGTGTGTATTTATTGGTACACATATATCATGTATTACACATGTATTCTTCTTCTTCTTCACTCTTTCCTCTATCTTCCTTGATATGTCACATCCTACTTTTCCATGTTCTATTTTAGGTTGCAAAAATATGTTGTGAAGTAATAATTAACCCATAGAAGAAAGTTGGTTGGTGTCGATGTGAGGTCGTGTATGCAATCACACACACACACACACACAAATATTTGCAAGGAAATATATGCATTTGTGTAGGTGTATACCCAACACTGCACATGTACTCATCACCTTGCAATTTTTGACTAATTTTTGAGTTAGAACTCATTTTTGTTGTAATTTTTGTATGAGGTTACCTTACCTTCTTTTGTGTGATGAATTCGATGCATTGATATAATATTTGATTTTTGTACCTGTTAATGATATTCTAGTTCATCTCACTTTCTAGAAAGCAATTTAAATACTTAAATTGCACTAATTATCTCCCTTCTTGCAAATTGGTGACATATCGTCAAAAAGCACTCATATTCTCTCTTATCATCGTTAATTAATTACAATACGCTAATTAGTTAAGTCACCTATCCAACAAACACCCTAATTAATGACCTTCCATTAATTAATCACCCCTTCTATCTAGACTAATTAATTATTATCAATTAATTAGCTTTCCCTTTCATTTAACCAATAAATCAATATTTAATTGATTTAATCCCCTTCTAATAGCTTAAATCATACTAATATTCCTCTAATTAGCTTCTATAAGCTTACATCTACCTATTAATTAATCACCTTTGATTAATTAAAACACCCCCCAACTCCCATGACTTGCTAAGTATAAATTAAACCCTTCTAAAGTAAGGTTACCTTTTATAAAGCAACCTTATCCATTCCTAATCTTGTTTTACCTTTTATCCCACATGCAAAGGGATGAAGTGTTTCCTTTATCCATTGGGCTATATAAGGAGCCCTCCTTCTACCTTTACACTTACACCTAAACTTCTTGAGAAGACAAAAGCAAAGCATATAGCAAAATAGACTAAAAGCTTTCCTTTGTTTTCTTGAGAATTCACCATTTGGAAGAGTTAAAGCCTCTTTTCCAGCCAAAGTGCTTTGGTCATATGGGAGGTGTCAAAAGGGTCTTGTAGCCCAATTTTGATAAGCTCCCATTCCTAGGTTCTTGGAATATCAAGAGAAACCAATTTGATTGCCATGGAGCTTACATAGGTCCATTGAATTTTGTTGTTAATTAAGAGAATAGAGGTTTTAGACAATTAGCATGTTAGTTTCAAAGTTTAATATGATAAATGTTAGTGTCTAACCTTGTTTAAATCTTATCTTGATGGTGCTTTGTATTTTGTTTAATTTTTGTTAATTAAGACTACTAGGTGTTAGTCTTTATTTTCATTAACTTAGTTTAGCAAAATCATGCACACATTTGGCACGCCCGGTGGGACCTAGTCCCTTGGCATTTTAGTTTAAATTTCATTGTTTTGGCTAACTTTTGATATGCACATGTAGTAATTAATGTCCATTTTTTGGAATTTTTGCTAATTTTATATGTGTAAGTTCTTGTTCATAGCCATCATTTTAATGGGTTGTTGCCATTTTAAAACTAACTTGCTAAAATTTGAAGTATTGTGAGATTTCTTGTGTTTTTTTCCTTATTTTGGTTGCAGGAGTGGCACAGGCACACTACTAGGAGCACAGGTACGTTTTTGGTGGTACAGGCACCTCTCGGGTGGCATAAGTGCACTATCAGAACGTGATTCTCTATTTATTGACCTTGGCGCATACACACTAATCCCGACGCACATACCATAACCAGAGTGCAGATGCACTAACCTAGGCACAGAGATGTCATTTCATACTGTACCTTCACTGTAACTGTAAAACCTGTCAGACCAGCATACACCCTAACCCAGGCACACATGCTGTTTTGGTGGCGCAAACACATTTCTGGTGGTGGTGGTGCAAGCATTTGTCAAATCTGCACACTATTTTACATTAGCTTTTCCGGTGGCACACACACTTTTCTGGTAGCACAAGCTCTATGTGAATTTAAGCTTTTTTATCAAAGGTAGCACATACATCCTTCTGGTGGTGCACACGCCTCTCTGGTACAGAACATGAAAATCTAGAAACACATAGAGTAGCGCATACGTCTTTCTAGTGGCACACACGCCTCTCAGGTGGCACAGGTACACTGTAAGCCAGAAACACACAGAGTAGCGCATCCGCCCTAACCCACGCGTAGATGCCAAAATAGGGGTGCATGTGTCTTTTTGTTTTCTTGAGATTAATGTGTTGAGGTGCTAACTTTCTTGCAGGTTTTATCTAATTAAATACTCATTTTTGCAGGGTGTTTTTACATGCTTTTACTTGATTAGATAAACTTTGCATGTTTACTTATAGGAATAAGATCACGTATGCTCTTCCCTCACATCCCTTGGGGTGATCTTGGGAATCAGAAATGATTCTTAGGTCCTTTTGATGCTTTGAGGTTTTTAGGAATATTTGAATTGGAATTGGTTAACTTGGTGTGTTTGAATTAAAGTGTTTTTCCATTTGATATCTTTTTGGATTTTGGAAACATCACGTATGCTCTTCTCTTGCATCCTTGGATGATCTGGAGAATCAGAAATGATGTTTACTCTTTTGATGGAAAACTACTAAAATCGTCATACAGGACCAAAACACCACGCTTGTCAAAGAAAGGAGGAATCAAAACGAAGTCAAAAACTACTAATACAGTTGTTATACAGGTTGCCAAAAGGTGTTCAAGAAAACCACACCTAATTAAACAAGATAAAAAGAACAACATATTCAAAACACTATATTGCAGGTTTCAGAAAAGGGTACGTCCCTCTCCGCTCAACTGGAACATAACCCCTTTGGCATAACGCCTTAAGCTACAACAATGGGGGTGGTTCCAGGAACCCCAAAGTAGTCCACGCAAGAGGGAACCTTGTGGATGAAATGGGAAGTGCTCCACACTACCTACTTGACTAGTGATTCCTTTGTGAGATAGCATTACCGGTTGTCCGTATGGCGACCCCAGTGATAGTACACATAGACGCACTAGTTGCCTACTGTTCTTGAAGGGGGTAAAGTAAAGCTGAGATACTCCCAAGATAGTCAGGGACTGTTTGGGTAAATCACACTTCTTAAGACAACTTTGTAACACATAGGGCGAGAGAACCACCTAGGAAGATATTCTTTGGCCAGGAGCCCACTTTGACCATTCTAAAATAGTGTTGAGTTGTGAACCATCTTTTCATCGCGAAACATGTGACGCATTACTTTCGCTTAGTTTTTCACTTGCCTTAAGGCGAGGTGAAACTCTGCCGAAGTGAAGCCAACATTTTTCATCCCCATTTTTGATCTACTTCCTTCACATTCTTTTGACACTTTGTTGATCAAAAGAAGGGTGACTACCTTTGTGTTACCAATCGATTGTTTCTGCCACTTTTTTGTCCGTTTACGCCCATCCATGTTTGCGGCTGGGTAAGTTAAACATCTAAAGTGTGTGGAGGCGTATTCATATCATTGGTGGCCTTTGTGATCTTGATACCCATGTCAAGATCGTCATTGTAGTTAGGCGTGGTTCATCATCTTGGACTTCCTTAGAAAGGTTACCTTGTTTGTATCGTATCACTACAATTTTGGTATTTACGTCTTGTTTCTTGTAAACTCAACCTAAATATCTATATTGTAAGGTTACGCTACACACATTTTAACTATTCCTAGTTATACTTTGAGCTTTTAGTTTGATTCTATTATTACCTCGATTTTGAAGAGTGCTACATGTTACCACTTGTGCGTGTTATATCAATAGCATCTTGATATCAATACCTTACTTTCTCGCAAAGTTTGGTTAACATATCTTGGTGATATTGTTGTGTCACTCACAAATTGTAACTGGCACTTTTTGGGATATAGGTCTTAATCAAATTTGAGCTCACTTCTAGTATATCTTGTTAGGAGGTCACATTAACTTTTTGTATTTACTTACGTCTTGTTCATTCTCTTGAACTTGGCATAAGTGAGAACATCTTGTTAATTATCTTGCGACACTAAACTACTTTTTGAGACATAGTCTAGGAAGTACTTCATTTGATAGGCTTAGATACCAAACATTTGTGTCATTGGTGATTTATCACTCTATCACATTGGTATTCTCACATTGTTATTCATTCATATTCTTGGAAACTTATCTTGCATTTCACTTAGGTGTGGTCACAAAGTTTTGAACACATTTACAACTTACCTTAGTGAAACTATCACAAATCATGGCTCCCAAAACATGATTAGGACTCAAGAAACAAACATACAAGGAACAACAAGCGCAAGCTTGGGAAGCCTCAAACAGACAAGGGTCAAACCCTTTCATTGGACATGATCTAGGGCCTCTGTTTTCCATGGAAAAAGAGATAGAAGATATGGTCGATCATAGTGGTGATGAATTAGAATCCCCACATGTAGAGTTTGAATTTGACCCTACTTTATTAGACAAGTTTCTTTTTAGAAATAAGGATAGGGTGCTAGCACGGGTTGTGGAATTAGGGGCCAAAATGCCCACTGAAAATGAGACAATCCCACCTGTGAACAACGCTAACGAAGAAGAGCAACCCCTTATCAACATGGAGGATATTTTGATGCATGGACATGCTTCTACCTCCAACGCAGGAAATGATAAAGTAGTGGGACATAGAATACCCTTTATCAAAGTGCCACGTAAAAATAGGACAGGACATGAGAATGGTGAAGAACCTCCACAATATGAGGAAGAGGAGGAACCTTTAGAAGAAGAAACCACAATTCAACAACAAATTAGTACCCTAAGCTGAAAATTAGCTTTGTTAACCTCTCATGTACAAAAGGAAGCAAGAAAAAATGTTCAAAAGTCAAGGCCTAAGGTCAAGATTAGTGAACTCCATAGAGAAAATCAAGGAGAAGATGATACAGGGTATCATCGAGTATATATCCCCGCTTCTCCCACTAAAGAACAATTGCTCACACAAGAGGTACAATCTATGAAAGCAACACTCACAAGACTTCAAGAGAGAAATATAGGGAGCATTAGAAAGTATCAATATGAAGAATTATGTCCCTATCCTTTTGACAAGACTATGACCCTTCAACCTTTTCCTAAGAAATTCGACATGCCAAAATTCGACAAATATAAAGGGAAGGGAGATCCACGGGATCATGTCAAAGATTTCTATATGGCATGTCAAGAGGTGTCCTATAGTGATAATTATCTCATAAGACTTTTTCCCAAGAGTCTAGGAGGTCAAGCCTTGGAGTGGTTTACACGTTTACCTCGGGGATCAATTTTCACTTGGCCAGAATTGGCAGAAAGGTTTGTGCGTCACTTCTCATACAATATAGAGAGTGATGTCACCATGGTAGATTTATGTGGCACCAAACAACACCCTAATGAGACTTTTTCCAGCTTCCTACAATGGTGGAGAGGGATAGCTAGCCGCTTCCCTTGCGCTTTCCCTGAAAAATAGCTGGTAAGTATTTTTGTGCCCAACCTAAATCCAGACATAGCCTTCCACCTCCAAATGCATTGTGTTCACACTTTTGAGGAGGTCATTGAAAAAGGGGTTCAAATAGAGAAAGCTCTCATTGCCAAAGGAACTCTCAAGTCCCAATCTAGAGATAATCAAAATGTTAAACCCACAGAGAAGCTGAAGGTATTTTAACAAAAACAAAAATGTGTAGGAGACGGGATCACTGATTCCAAACGTGTACAAACGGTCCAAACCAGTCAACCTTTTAAACTGACCAAAGGACCAATTCAACCACCACCAAAGTGAAGAATGTTCACCCCTCTTAATGAACCTTTGTCGGTTATATTAAAACAATTGGATGCGGCTCACATGGTGACATATCCTACGACACAACCATTTGATGACAATGCTCCAAAACCTTCATGGTACAAGGAGCATGAATATTGCGAAATGCATCGTGTCAAGGGACATAAGATAGAAAAATGTCTGTGACTTCATCATTATATCCAAGACCTCATCGATAATGGGGAGATAGAGGTGGACAACCCTGAGAAAACCCAGACACCCAATGAAAAAATGGGGATATATAAAGACCCATTCCCCAAACATGATAAAATAGAAAAGTCAAAGCCGGATCGGGGAGAGTCATCCCAAGGTTATAAAGCAGTGAATTACTTATACACCAAAAAAGACAACAATCATTATGATTCACTTATTGGATGTATTCACTCTCCTACTGACCATGTCAACACCATCCGAATCAAGGGAAAGGATTGCACTACGGTAACAAGGCGTGCCCGCCTCGTGATTCTAGAACCTTCTCCATCAACCCCACAAAATGGTAAATACAACCTCTTAGAGCAACTTGAGAAGACGTCTGCTAAGATTTTGATCTTAGATCTTCTTAAGATATCAAATGTACACAAAGACATTCTATACCAAACTCTTCAGGGGTCAGGAGTGCCATTAGAGGTAGATCCTACACATCTTCAAGCCGTAGTAGAAAACATCATACCAAATGAACACATTGCCTTCAATCATAGGGAGATCCCTACTGAAAATCCAATGCATAATCTTCCTTTGTATATTGAGGTAGTTGTTACCCGCAGGAAGATCAAATGAGTGCTTGTGGACAACGGATCAGGGTTGAACATATGCACACTAAAGTTGGTTAAACAGCTAGGGACATACTGAAGTAGATCTTGAGTCAAACATCATCACTATCACCGCTTACGACAACGTGGAAAGGGAGTCAGCAGGAACAATCACGTTGCCCATGGAAGTGGGTCCCACTTGTCATCAAACAAAGTTCCATGTTATGGACTTAGAACTTCCATATAATATGCTTCTAGGCCGACCATGGATTCATGCCATGCAGGTTGTGCCATCGACGTTCCATCAGTGCATTAAATTGAAGCATGAGGGACACACCATTACAATACAAGGAGATTCAGAGCCCTTTGCTCACTACAGAGCTCTCAATAGTTTTACACGTAAGGGCACATATGCATGTCCCTCTACTGATATAGTTGTCCCTCTCCAATCTGAGGCCATGGAATCTCAGATAGATTCAGATTCTCTCAGTTCTTGCGCCCATGGTGCATCTACATCAACCTCTCCTTTTGATTCATGGGAGATGAAGGTTCTAGAATATGGCTGTGGAGAATATAATGTGCAACAAGCCCTCTTGGTTTCAGACCTCTCATTGTCACCCAAGACTAGAGGTCGACCCAACTATCACTTTAGAAGACCTAGAAATGAACACACTATTGGGTCATTCTTACCTGGAGGCTTGTTGGCTGAAGAAAAATTGTTAGATCCACCTACAACATGGGTCCCAGAGGATACTCAGCCAACCTGTTATCAAACCCCTGAATACGAGAAATCCAGTAAAATGATGTACTCCATGGGCTACAAGGGCCTAGGATGTGGAAGAAATGAACAAGGACAGAGAGAACCAGTGCCTCTTCCGCATTTTAAAATAGAAAGATACGGCATTGGAATTCACCCTTATGGAGCACACCCCAATGATCAAGATGCTACTTGTTCTGAATGTGAGGATAGCTCTGACTATCTAGACAGTGATACGGATTCCCATTGTAGCCAATATGAGGATCTTGCCTCCACAAACCTATTCATGAACAACGTTGTCCTAACCATAACCCCTACAGAACCTACCCTTGACCTTGTTTACCCTTCCCTTGTTGAATGGGACCAACAACATCATATGTCACTAGATCTATTTGAGAATGATGAAGCTATCACAGAGTTCATGGGAATAAGGGATACAATTCCCATTGGAGACCAAAAAAAGGGTTTCTTTATTGACTTGGATACCTTCGCCTATTTTGGAGAGGAGGATGAGCTTCGTGGTCAGCAAAACTTAAGAAAAAGTGAGGGCAAAAGTTCCAAGTAAAGCCTTGGAAAAAATCAAAGTCCAAGTCACACAGTGAAAACCTCTTTGAGGCACTGGCTGACAAACAGGTGCAAAAATCAAAGGACAATAAAAGTGACCATGCCAAGGATGAAAATCTCATGGAGACATCCTTGGATGAAGATCTCAACCTTCCTCCCGATCCTACGCGTATGGAGGACTTGTCAAAATTACTAGTAGAGGAGACTATTGATGTGAATATTGGTACAGAAGAGGACCCAAAAATAGTCAAATTGGGAGCTTCACTCTCAGCACGGGAATAGAAGACATTCACTATGCTACTACGAGAGTTTATAGATGTATTTGCATGGTCCTATAAGGACATGCTACGCTTAGTTCCAACTTTGGTCATGCACAACTTGGTTGTGCACACAGACACTAAGCCTATTAAACAAAAGCTTAGAAAGATACACCCAAGGGTGTCCCTAATGGTTAAAGAGGAACTAGAAAGATTGCTTGCAACATGATTCATTTGGCCTATTTATTATTCTGAATGGATATCCAACATTGTCCCTGTCCAGAAAAATCTTGTCGGGATCAGAATCTGCACGGATTTTAGAGAAATTAATAAGGCTTTCCCTAAGGATGATTTTCCACTACCAAATATTGATATGATTGTGGATTCAACAACAGGATATGAGATGCTATCTCTTATGGATGGATTTTCAGGATACAACCAAATCAAGATAGCTAATGAAGATTAGCACAAGATAGCTTTCACCACTCGTTAGGGTACCTTCTATTATTAGGTAATGCCATTCGGTCTTAAAAATGCAGGAGCTACTTATCAGAGGAAATGAAAGTAACTTTTCATGATATGATTCATGATATCATGGAGGACTATGTGGATGACATCCTTGGAAAGTCTAAGACAAGAGAAGATCACCCTGTCATTTTACGGCGTATCTTTGAGCACCTACGAGAGTACAAGGTCCGGCTGAATCCGAAGAAGTGTGTATTCAGCGTGCTATCAGGAAAATTGCTAGGTTTCATTGTATCAAGAAGGGGAATTGAGGTAGACCCTGCTAAAGTGTCTGCTATTACTAAAATGCCTCCTCCTAAGAACATTAAGCAATTGCGCAGCTTACAGGGAAAAATACAAGCTATTCACCACTTCATCTCCTAGCTTGTTGATAAGTGCCATTCATTCACCCACCTACTTAAGAAGGATGTCACCTTCATCTGGGGACCAGAGAAAAAATGATCCTTTTCTTTGCTTAAGCAATACCTGGCCAATCCGCTTGTCCTCATGCCTCCAACTCTGGGTGAACCACTATTGCTTTATATCTCTACTACACAATTTGCTATTGGTGCGCTGCTCGCCCAATATGACCTTGGTCACAAAGAAAAAGTAGGGTATTATCTCAGTCGCACTCTCATCGCTTATGAGCTCAACTATCCCCAAATTGAAAAAGCTTGCTTGGTTGTTGTTTTTACTTTTCAAAAACTTTACCATTATCTATTGAATACCAAAACCAAGTTGATATCCAAAGTTGACCCACTCAAGTACTTGCTATCTAAACCCACCCTCACAGGTAGAATGGCTAATTGGATCATTCTACTAAGTGAGTTTGACATAGAATTTGTGCATCAGAAGTCGGTTAAAGGACAAGTACTCGCTGACCAACTAGCAGAAGCACCTTTGCAAGGCACTGAACCTTTGAATTTGGATCTTCCAGATGCCTCATTACTATACATTGAAGAATCTGTTGTGTGGCAGATACACTTTGACGGGTCCTTTACTTTTCACAGTTCAGGTGCAGGGGTGGTCCTCATTACTCCTTCTGGCAACCCTATACCACAGGCTTTTCACTTGGGTTTTCCTTACACAAACAATATCACAGAGTATGAGGCACTTATTGTAGGGATGAAGCTCGCTATCAAATGGGACATCCACCATGTCAAGGTTGTGGGTGATTCTTAGTTAATTATTAAGTAAGTTAATGATGAATACAAGGTTAAAGATAAAAATCTTATACCTTACAAAAAGCTGGTAGAAACTCTGAAAGAGTACTTTGTGCGCATCACATTTGAACAAATTCCAAGAGCACAAAATAGATCTGCAGATGTTATGGCAATAGTGGGTTCTGTGCTTTGTATTCCACCAAGGAATAATGATATGCCATTCTTTGTGGAAAAGTTATGTTAGCCTGCATACGACATGCTAGAATCTTGTCTGGCTTATGATGTTGTTGGTCCCGATTCCCCATAGTATGAGCCCATATTTACCTATCTCAAAGACAACACGTTCCCTCCTAACATCTCCCATTTCTGAGAAAACAAATCCTAATTCTCTAGATAACCCGCTATACCCTTTTAGGAGGTACACTTTATCATTGTGGCTACGATGGGAATTTGTTACATTGTCTCAATATGACGGAGTCGATCCAAGCGATCAAAGAAGTACATGAAGGGGTGTGTGGAGCACATACTAATGGAATGGTTTTGGCCAAGAAATTGTTAAGAGTAGGCTACTATTGGCCTACCATGGAAACCAATTGTTTCAATTATGTTAAGAAGTGTGTACTTTTCTAGAAGTATGGAAACTTCATCCATGCTCGATCGTAACCATTACAACCCATCACTACCCCATGGCCATTTTCTAAATGGGGACTTGGACTTGATAGGGAAGCTTAGCCCTACATCATCTGATGGCCATACCAACATCATCACAACTACTGAATACTTTACCAAATGGGTGGAAGTTGTCCCCTTAACCTATGTAATAGGGGCTCATATTTCCAAATTCATCATGAATCATATCATTTTCCCAGTATGGCATTCCTACAGCCATTGTTACTGATAATGGAAAGTCATTCAAGAATAAAATTGTAAATGGTCTCTGTTAGTGGTTCCAAATTAGGTTAAAATGGTATACACCATATTATCTCCAAGGTAATAGACAGGCCGAGGCCACAAACAAGACTTTGGTCTATGAATAATGGAGAAAATGGTAAGCAAAGCAGGTTGTAATCGGCATTTGTAAATTCACCCAGCTCTTTGGGCTTACAGGACCTCCATTCACACTGCCTATGGGAGTGCAACACCATATTATCTAGTATTTGGGATGAAATCTATCATCCCACTAGAAATTGAACTTCATTCCATAAGAATCTCTCTTAGGGACTATCTGGATAAAGATGAAGATTACCGGGTGGCTAGACTAGCTGAATTAGAGCTCCCAAGACGTGGCTGCTCCACTGAGGCTTGAGGCCTCTCAGATCTAGTGCCGTTGATCAACTGCTGACTATAGGAAGGTGCTCACCACTCAACCAGAACTACCTCAAAGTATAAGGACCTGCAATATGAGGCTCTTCCCTATGATGTAGCCAGATCTCTGTGCATCTAGGAAGTCACTGTTGTGCCATCTGTGCATCAGAAATACACTATCTCTGCTAAAGCTCGAGCTATCTCATCCTGGCCCACTACGCGCTTAGCCCTCAGCCTATCTCACTCAATTATCATGGGCTGGAGTTGGGCCTATGTCTTCTGGTATAGATCTATCACATGGGCCATCTACATAGCCATCTGACCTATCTATTGAAAGTGCACCGTGCTATCACCTCACTAGCCTGCTTGGGCCCGCGCTTGATCCTGCTCAACTGTCAGTGCTATAATATGAGCTTAGGCATGGTATCTCTCTGTCATGAATAGGGCTCTCTTTACCAAAGCTAACTATAACTACTACTGTAACATGGCTATTTGTGCCGTAGGCTGAGCCACTAGGGCCTATCGCTGTACTGCTCTAGAGGACTGCCCCTGCTCTAAAACTCAAGGCCTAGAAGGCTATGTAGGTGCCTGTCCTAGACCCTATGGCCTTGGTCCTTGTACCTACATGGAACCCTACTCATCATGAGGTAGTTCGTCAAATGGATCCTTTGGATCATGACCTTTTTCATCCTCTCTCTACTCCACATCATGCCAAATCTCTCTAGAAGGTCAGGCGCCTGCTACCCAGGCCTCCTCTGGTATAGTCAGATGTCGGGGTAAGACAGTGGCATACCAAGTCTAGTAATCCACCGTGGTACCTAGGTTCCTAACCTGTCGTGCTAGGTCCCATGCCTATGGGACAACCTGAAAGAAACTTTCCCTGGCTCGGGGCACCAATATCCGTGGACCCATAGTATGCCTCTTTGAGTCGTGGAGGGCATACCATATGTTAGGCTGTAGAACCCCTTGTACTATACCAAGCTATCACTGGCACCTATCAACTGTGTACAACTCTATGATGTAGTTGCAACTACCAAGGATAAAGTTCTCTACTGAGCACACACTGAGCTCTACGGCATCCTTTGGCCACTAAATGTGCCTGTAGGGTATCCATATAATGTCTCTCTCCAGTAGCTCATCGAACTCTCGCTGATACTTGTATAAGCTACCTAGGTGGCCTCGTACATCACCATCTACTAATACCCACACCATGTAAGATGGATCCTCTAGGTCTCAGACATGTGTAAAGTGCCCATAGGGCGTCCTGATAGCAATGTGGTCCCATGACCAAATATGTAGCAAGGAGGCTGGCCCTACTGTCTTCTGACAGTGGTAAATGATCAAATGTAAATCCCAATACAAGTTTTCACTAGTATGCACTGCCCCCAGCAATAACGCTCACCGCTGAAAATGCCATTTACTAATGGTAGTAGCCCTCTCAGAGAAAGATTTCCTTTTCTTATCAGTGAAAAAAAACCCACTTTATAAATGACATGATGTATAGAGGCCCCCGATGCAGTGTCAGGTTGGAGATACACTCGTGTAAGGTACAACAGTCATATTGCTCATGTGGTATGTCATCTCTATCAAAAAGGTTACTTGCAAGATGCTCTAATCTGCCCTATATCAGAGGTGTACTTAATCAAAGAACCCATGATCAGCATGCGGAGAATCTACCATACATCCTCTAGGGTCACAGTCATCTCCCCAGTAGGAAGTCTGAAACATTGGCTCTCACTATGCCACCATTCGATGATTGCAGTAAGTAAACCATGGTCTAAAATGATGGATGGCATCCAAGACATGGGGCCTAGCCCCATTACCTCAAGAAGTATGGCCATAACATGCCGGTCTTGCTAATTCATGCATACTCCCCTCTAGCTCAGCAATCCGAGAATGAAACTCCCGCATCTACAACACTGACAATCGTCTCTGCAAAATATCAATCCACTCGTCAGTCACTAACATTTCTTCTAAAAATCTATCTATCATTTTAGGGTTAACCCAAAAATCCTAAATTTTCTTCTAAGTGTCATCTTTTTGGCATTTTTCTTGTCTATCCTCCATCGGCCTAGGATGCCTATGCACCCTTTCAGGCATGTGCACCTCCCTTTTGGCACGTGCGCATGCACGTAATTGTCTTAGGGTGCTTGCACCATCATTCATATGCACCTGCACCCTTTTAGGCATGTACGCCACTCTTTCGGCACGTGCGCCATCACTCGTGTCCCTGCGTGTGCGCGCATGCATCCCCCCTTAGTGTGTATGCTCCCCCTTTAGTGTGTGTGCTCCCCTTCTGGTGTGTGCGTGTGCATGCACATGTGTGGCATGTGCACATATGCGTGGGTGTGTGGTGTGTGTGTCTACACATGCACGCGTATGCTTTGGGATGCCCTGCACCCCCAGAAGGACGTGACACCCCCAACATGACACCTATGCCTACCTGCATGCATGTGCGTCGACGCGTCCCCTAGCCCTAATTCCTAATTCTAGGGCATTAATGACAAAATTTGACAAGCAAGGTTCGAATACTCACAAAGGTGCCATCATCGGTGTGCTGCTGGTACCCTCAGACTGTGTCTGCTCATCTCAATCGATCCCGTGTGATCACCATCGTCCTGTCACTGTCAGAGCCTCACAGTAAAATAAACTTAATAGTGGTCATTTAAAATGAAGTGGTCGTGGTGATTTACCCCCCCTAAGTGGGATATATCAACCCATTTTTCACCACCGTGAAGGCTTGGAGGCTTGTTTCGATCGCTGTTTTCTCCTTTTCTGTTCACCTTTGAATAATTATTTTAATTAAATAATTTTTTTTCTCTTATTTTTCATCGTGTTGGGGCATTTTTTGTTGTCCAATCCCCCTTTCTTCCCACTAGGACAATTTTATTGCTCCTAGGTGATTTTTCTTCTTATCCACACTCTCGTAAATAATTATTTTTTAAAAATAATTATTTTATTAATTTTTTTCACTATACAGGGACATTATTTGTCACTTGTTACTTCCTTCATCCACCTAGGGCACTTTCTGTTGCACCTAGGCCCTTCATTCTATTTCTTCTATTTTCTTCTATTGTCCACTGCATTTTAGAAAACAGAAAACAAAAACATATATATATATATCACTTAAACATTCCAAAAATAGGGCAAAATTTTCACAAAATCCTAAAAAGTACAAAACCTACAAAAATGGTAACCTGCTTATTATGGCTAAAACTTGTGTCTTGCGCATGGTATTCTCTCCATATCCTACTGGTTTGTTTCACATCTTCCCCGATTAATACGACTCGCGGATCGCCAGATTCACAACCATTCACAAAGCTAGCTACTTTGCTTCGTCTGTACTCTAGGGCACGTTTGTTGCCTGGTGCTGTTTCGTTGCGCACAACGCTTTTTACTTGGACCCAGTGTCCATTATCATTTCCCCTTGCATATATCCTTGCTTGGGGCATCATTTTTAACCCTTGTCATCAATCAAAAACATGTGGATCTCTTTAGCTTGATAACAAAACATTTGTACAACTATCTTGACCGTTGTTAGGTTGGATATGTGCGTTCGTACTTGTTTTCCCTGTTAAATGAGTTTGTTTCCTTCTCGTCTTGCATTGCATTGTTATATGTTGCATGGAGTTGGTATTTTCAGCAATGGACAATTGTTCGTGGTATGGATTTTCATGTCATTCTACCTTTGTCATATGCTTATATTTTTCATAAGGACCAATGACGTAGCTCTTTGTGGCAATATGATGACATCTGAAATTGTTCCAATAAACAACGGCTAGAGGCTAAGATCTTCTCTCCCCTCCTCCATATTTCTTCTGCATCACTTTTCTCTCACCCCTAATCTTCTGTCTTACCGGGGCATCCTGCCCCTTCCCATTCTTCTATCTATTTCTCACCTTTTTTGATCGTCAATCGTCTTCCTTCATCACCCCATCGACACTCGAGGGGGCATCTCTCCCTCCTACTAATTTTTCTTCTATCCCTTCAAAATTTCATCCATCTACTATCTTTGAAGTGGCGTCACTTACGCCACCCCAAAGAGGGGCAAATGTAGACACCCATAATTACACCCGAGCAATTTAAATACTTAAATTGCGCTAATTATCTCCCTTCTTGCAAATTGATGACATATCGTCAAAAAACACTCATATTCACTATTATCATCATTAATTAATTACACTATGCTAATTAATTAAGTCACCTATCCAAAAAATACCCTAATTAACGACCTTCCATTAATTAATCACCCCTTCTATCTAGACTAATTAATTATTATCAATTAATTAGCTTTCCCTTTCATTTAACCAATAAATCAATATTTAATTGATTTATTCCCCTTCTAATAGCCTAAATCATACTAATATTCCTCTAATTAGCTTCTATAAGCTTACATCTACCTATTAATTAATCATCTTTGATTAATTAAAACACCCCCCGAACTCCCATGACTTGCTAAGTATAAATTAAACCCTTCTAAATTAAGGTTACCTTTTATAAAGAAACCTTATCCATTCCTAATCTTGTTTTACCTTTTATCCCACATGCAAAGGGATGAAGTGTTTCCTTTATCCATTGGGCTATATAAGGAGCCCTCCTTCTACCTTTATACCTACACCTAAACTTCTTGAGAAGACAAAAGCAAAGCATATAACAAAATAGACTAAAAGCTTTCCTTTGTTTTCTTGAGAGTTCACCACTTGGAAGAGTTAAGCCTCTTTTCTAGCCAAAAGTGCTTAGGTCATATGGGAGGTGTCAAAAGGGTCTTATAGCCCAACTTTGATAAGCCCCCATTCCTAGGTTCTTGGAATATAAAAAACAACCACTTTTGATTTTCCATGGAGCCTAGATAGGTTCACCATTTAATTTTGTTGTTAATCAAAAGAATAGAGGATTTAGACAATTAGCATGTTAAGTTTCAAAATTTTAATATGATAAATGTTAGTGTCTAACCTTGTTTAATTCTTATCTTGATGGTGCTTGATCTTTGATTACTTAAATATTTTAATAGCTTGACCATAACGTATTAATTTATAGTGGATGATGATATTCATCACCATGCATTATGAATAAAAATGCTTGGTTTGATTCTTGTCTTCGGTTGATTGTACACTAAGTTGAGTGATCATTGATTTTGTTGGTCTTAAACCTTGAACCAAAATAAAGAATTGTTAATTATTTTAAAATCCATTAATATGATAGTTGTGTTATAGATGGTATGAATATTAAAAACCATGGAAATTGGAATTTGATTGTTTATGTTGATTAGATCAAACTCCATTGGCTTGGGTATATAAAAGTGATAAAGGTGGTGGAATGTAATTTTTTTTCTTATTATTGGATTAGTTTTATGGTCTTCAACCATAAACCTTTGATTTCTATTGTTTTGGTGGCAATATTGTCTTCGACCATACTTAGGGATTTTGATCATTGGATTAAGTAATTTTCTCTTTGACTAAGTGGTCTATTAACAACCCATGCAAAGGTATAAGGTTAAATTATTGTTTACATTGGTTATCTTAGACCATTCAAATTTCACATCTAGTTATGTTTTGGAGAGAATTGGAGATGGCAGTGGTTGGTAGTAAATTTATTCACTTCATGGAAAATGTGCATGAGTTAATGGAATTAAATTTACTTGGAAATCATGAAGCTTCTTCAAGAAGCTACCATTGCATGCAGCTAGGGTTTCATTTTGTTGATTTGTTTTTTCTATTGAAGCTCTGTCAGCAAGCCATGCATGAGGATTCCTATGCTATTCTAGGTTGACTGAATATAGAGCCTTAATGCAAAAATAGGAGTTGTGCATGCGGGATTCCATGTGAGTTCAGTTGAAGCCATTTTCAATCTTGATAAATGTGTAAATTGTAATAAAGAAGAAGGTATATGTTATGGGTATCAAACGCATTCTTTGTTTTTGATTGTGGATGTCTTTCTGGTTCAAAACGATTTGTTGCTTCGAAACTTCGTGTGGAGACATGGAGGGAATAACAGAGATCTTTTATCGCAAGCATGGATATCAACCCCTTTTCCTGTTGTTATTTTCGATTCTTATGAACATGGTAGAGTTAGCTTGTTCTTGCTCTGTGTGTGATCTTTGAATGAGTTAGCATGTTCTTGTTCTATGTGTGAGCTTACCCATTTTCAAATTGACAGATAAACGCATAATACTTTGCATAAATCGTTTTCTCCCCTCATTTGGGTATTTGGGTAAATGTGGAATAAAAATGATTCCTCCATATCAAGTATCTTTAAATCAGGGAATCTTTGCATTCGAAACCAAACGGGTATTGAGCATTGTGTTTTATTTATATTGATTTCGAATATGATAAGTGTTGTAAGTAATGTCAATATAAACTCTTAGTTTGTATTACTTATTACTTCCCTTTGATATTAAGGAAATACCACTTTGTCTGCATGCGTATGTGAAGTGAATGGAAACGGACCTGGTTGTGGGTATAAACCATTTTGAAGGTTTTGGATGTAATGTCTCGCCAGTAAAATATTTCTGTATAAGGAAAATAGGAAGTGTTAATATGGTTTTGGGTGTTTGTTATTTAGTGATAATGATACTTGGCCGAAATCCGGGGACATTGAGAATTGTCTAGCAAAAGTTTCTTACGATCCCGAAAGGGAGTTCCTTGTCCAAAACGTTTCATTCGGTATGGGGGAGGTTCGAGTAAATGTATTGAAAAATCATTGGCCCTTCATCCTCACATGGGTTTATGGGGGACTATTCTTTGTTATATCAACTCGTAGAGATGGTTCCTCAACAGAACATCAACCCACGAGATCTATCTCATGCATTTTCTTTTGTTTATTACTTGCAATAATACTTGACGTGGTAGGAGTAATGAGTACCCTTGTTGTGGATGTCTTAACACTATAAGTTGATCGTTGTTGAATTGGATAGCTTACCATAGGGTCTAGTGGAGTTTGATGATACCTTTATATTGCTATTCGGTTGACTTTTCTTAATTGAACATTAACACAGGCCTATGAGTGGAACATTATATAAGGTGAATAGATCATATAGGCTGTTATATAAATGAAAATCTTTGTTAACATCATGACGAGTTTATAAGGGAAATAATTGGTTGTTACACCTTTGATTAGAGACAAGTTAACTTTACCTTGGGGCAATGCTATGGCATGGTGAATGTTGTCAGTATAATAAATTGTCTTCTTGAAAAGACGTCGAGTTTCTCCTTTTTTTTTAGTAAGTCATGATGGGCTGTCGATTAGAATAAGTCGAAGGAAATAATTCAATTTTGATTTTTCCTGTGTTATTAGATTTGTCATAGTCATTGTTAACATAGCCATAAGGATCTTAATAAATGATCTTGAAAGGTGTTGTGGTAACTTAGAAAAAATCATTAGATCATATTAATCGTTATCGATTTGCCTACATATGGAATGAGTATTACTTCAATAGTATTTTAAGCTAAACCTATGATATTCATTGGAATCGTTATTTAACATGCTAGGGAGTTGATATTCCATGGCAATTCTATTGAGCTGACCATGTATATATTATTATTTCTCAACATGCAAGTTGAAAAGTATCACAAAATGGTTAAAGAATATGGATTACGACATACTTTAATTGTTATGAACTGGTTCATATGGATGTAGTAAATGTATTTGTACTTGATTTTAATACAAGAATATTATTCACAATTGTGTAAGACAAATGTGTGGAATGTATGAAAATATTATCTTTGATAACCTCTTTGTGAAAATGTATTGATGTAATCAATTATGAATATGAATATAAAGAAGTTTGTTTTGATCATTATGTACGTGTCATAAGGCATTTTGTATTGCTGTTATCAACAAAGTAATCAATGTGAAATGATATTTAATATGATAATATAACTGTCATAAGTTGTCAATATGATTCATTGGTGTATAATGTAAACAGTAAGATCAATAAGGAAATACGAAAGTGTACTCAAAAGATATAAGTATATATGACATACATGATAATCATAATTAGGCAAAATGATAAATGACAGTATATATGTAAGAAACAATAAGAAGCATGGTGTTGTCTTTTAACAACAGCAACATACACTTTAAGTTAAAGTATTATCGTTGTAACATACCTAATTCCATTGTACTTCAGTGTGAAAATAGATACAACGATATGGAACAAAGTATGACGGTACACATAAAATAGTACGGTTGTATACATCAGACATAAGTAAACAAAGAAAGATAAAGTGATTACTAATATCATAAATGATGATATCTTATCAATCTGAATTAACAGTGAGGTGTAGAAAATCATGGAGCGACAATCGTGTCGCATGAACCTTGTCCGTGCTAGCTAGGGATGGCTACAGGGAAGGTATCAAACGCATAATGACACAATTCATTACGTGAGCAAAACCTTTCTCATAGGAATCCTAAGGTGGTACTGATAGGATTCATGGGACCCGATTATCAAGCCATGATACCTGTAGCTTATGAACTTACTCTAATTACTTATTATAAATGATAAAATAAAATAAATAAATATAAATATGATAGTTTCTCACCATGGTCCTAGCTAGACCCACTTAATTTAATTCATCCCTATTCATCTAATTAAATGTCCACTTATTATCCCATCATCTTTAATCCTCATTAATTAACATTGATTAATTAATCTTCATTAATTAATTAATATCCACTAGCCCTAATGGACTTTCCCTTTAGGATGATTTTATCCTAAATCTACATCCCTATGTTTTTTCTATCTTTTATCCTACCTATCTTTATCTCCTAACTACCCATGACACATCCCTAAACAACCTCTTCCCGCCTATAAGCTTTAAAGCACTTTTCCCATTCTTAAAAACCCAAAATCTCGACTAAATCACAAAATCAACCATGTTGGGGAAAGTTTCCCCATAGTCGGTGGCGACCCAACCCAATCATCATCGACCCTATAAGACTGAGCTCTTCCCTTTCCAAAAATGACACACAAACACACAGGAGAGAAGAAACACTTAGCTTTCCTAAAATCTGTGAATCCATCTTCAAACTAGAGCATCTTAGCAGTTGTGTCAACCTTCTTACAATCCTTGGAAGCTTTTTTCATCACTTACGTGACTTTTTGGTAGGTTTACATTACTTTTTTGCTATCTTACATGTTTTCTACTATTATATTGTTAGATCTAACATCTTGCAGGTTTAACAACACTCAGAGCTCCATTATCCGCTTGTTCTTCCAACTTTTTTGATTATAGATCATCCCACCTTCATCCATTCATCTTCAGCCTTGTTCTACTCTTCTACAATCGTCGTCGACCATCCTTATATTTCCCATCTTTCCATCTGTGTCTACTTTCATTCCTTTCTCTATTTTTTTCAATTTTCCATATCCTCTCATGCTTCTCTGTTGTATCAAAACTTACCTATCCATGCACTCCATTCATCGTCACCCCACCCTGGTCTCCACCAACCCGAGTCCTATTCGTCAACCAATCCATCCAAATCTCTATTTTTCTATGTCTATCTTATTCCTTTTACCTCAAATTCCCTTTTACAGGTCACTTCCATCATCTACAGGCTTCTGCTGCATCCAGTTTACATTCATCTCTATACAACTCTGCATAATTCTCTTGTTGTCCAAATCCACTCACTCAATTCACCGTTGACATTCCTCTGTGCAATCTGGGTCATCATCATACCCAGCTAGGTATAATTTAATTTGCATTTTAATCAGATTAAATCAGTACTTTCCATCAATCTTTATCACTTTCAGATTCTGTATTACTTCAGTTTCTACATGTTATCTTATTATGTATCATTTACTTCACTTATTCTTATGAAATGGGGGTTGACATCCATGAAAGGAAGGTAACACTTCTTGGAGTCACCTTTTTCAGGTAGTCCCCCGCATATACCATCTAATCCATTTTTCTTAGTTATTCTTATTTCCAGGTTATCAAGTTATAGCGAGGATTAATTACTTTTGCGCCCATTCATCCATATCACACATTTGAGGTACCTTAAACCCTCCATTTTCAATTATTTAGCTTTCTTTAGTAGCTAACATCATTAATATTGAAACGAATGAGAAAACTATAACAACATTCTAGGAACACCCATCGGGACCACCCTTTAGGTGATCCTTGCATTTCTTGTTATTTTTTATGTTTCTTCTTGTCTTTTACTAACATTGCAGCAAAGGCTTCACTTTTTTCTTGTTCATGTTGTACTTTTGCTTTGGATCACTCTTCACTTAATTTTAGATAAGAAAAAGGAAAAGAGTTCTACAGGTATTCTAATTTTGTCTCATTTTCTCTTTTGCATTTCATTTTCCCTTTCTTGTGTGTGTCCTAATCAAAAGATCACATTTGGATTTGGTTTAAAAAGAACCTTTCTTTTATACATCCTTCTTGATCACATAGTTTAAGTAAAGGTTAACTTGCTGCATCTCACATTCTACCACACACAGCTAAAACTCACGCATCTGTATCTACACATCTAAAACATCATCCTACCAAGTGGACTGATTGGGATTTCATCACCCAACAAAAAAGTCGCCACGGTGTTTCTGGCCATGTTAGAAACTCCTGTACAGACTCATGCCTCATGTACCTTCAGGTATATCGAGGACTCCCCAAGCCATAACAAACCTAAAACCAACTCTAGATTTCCTTTTCCTAGGTACCTTTTTTATCCATTCCCTTTTTCTATTTTTCACTTTCTTAATAATTCAAAAAGAAAAAAATGTATTTGTGTTTGAATTGCTTGATTTAGTTAGTATAAACGTTGTTTTTGTTTCATAGTTACTCGTTCGGTAGTCAATAAAATTGGAATACAAATTTTCCTTAAATTATTTTATCATCATCTCAACAAACATCTACCTTGGTCGTTGACTCATCTATGCCTTTGGGTACCCAATCTCTGATCATCAATATCCCTTATCATGAGAGCAATCCTTTCTTATGTCATCATCCTAATCCATCTAGACCAACTACACCTCCATCTCCCGATCATCCTTCTAGCCCCATGTATGACTTCTTATTTCATATATCTTCCAAAATATCTCAATCATATCAGTCTACTCAATTCATGGATCCTATTTCACCACCTCCATTCAATATTATCCCCACTTCATCCTATCTAAGCATTCCAATCTACCAACACTCCCATTTATACTTCTCATATACCCCAAAAATCAAGTATTCCCATCCAATCCCAACCATCTTATTATGTTCCTACTTTCCAACATCACACATTCCCCCAACCAATGTAATCTCCACCCCTTAACATCTTCAAACAACCCTTTCATAATCCACCACCAACAAATCAATTTCCACCTTCCACATCTTACAATTGCATCCTTATTCAATCAATATTATACATCAAACATCCCCATCCTTACATATCTCATCTACCCCATCATCTAATCCTCCCTTAGACATTGTGCCTATGACTTCTCCAATATCTCCCCCTATCTATATCTATTCCTACCTTTACCACATCCACATCTACATACATCTATTTTACCACATTAATTTGATCATACTCAATTCCCTATCCACATTTATCATAAAACAAACCTATCATACTACCCCTCATCCAAATCATCACCAAACTCACCCTATATCTACCACATCAAAAAAATCACCCATCCTACCTTGACATCTTCATCACATATTCCTAAATTTTTTCCCATGGCCATATCACATATATTACCCCAATATTCTATGCTTAATCCTCCAACATCTACCATTTCCACAACTATACCCACTACCGCACCAATCAAATATTCTTGATTTACAAACATACCAATTATACCTTTTGAATAATTTATGAAACAAGATCCTCCACCTCAAAAAACACCAAGGGTTCATGTTTCCTCTTCCACAAAACCAATTGTTTCCACATCAACCGATCCAAAACCTACACACTCATAGACCTTATCAATCGCATCATACAAACACCTCTTTCTCTCTATCCACATCTACACCCCCCATTGATTCACACCTATATCTACCTCATCCACTCCATCATTGGATTTGATCATACCTACTACTTCACATGCATCCATTCCACCCTTACCCATCATACCATCCATAGAATCAATCCCATTTCCTCTTTCCGTGCTTCTACCTACCTAATACATCAAATATTGTGACCACATCTACATCATCTCCTCCTTCCACATCACTTTCATCATTTGAATAATTTTGGAAAGCACTTCAACTTGCAACAACTTCAAATGATCCTCCCATCTCATCTACACAATCAAAAACTTCCACATCAAATCAATCTCCGCCTCTTTTTGACCTCATCATGCAAAAACTACTCCCTCCACCCATACCTTTCAGACCCTCCAGTTGAAATTATTGTCATCCCTTCTAAGGGTGCTCCTTCACAATCCAAATCTAAGAAACTTGGAACACTTCCACAATGATCCCTTGTGTGCCTCCACAAGAAGTTAGACCTTCCTTCAAAAAAGACCAAATCTACCTCATCTATTTTGGGACCACATCCCTCTATTCTAGGGCCACCACCTTTCATCACAATTAATCGATCAATTCAAATCCAAATTTAACTCCCTCCTAAGCCAGATCCTTCATCAAAAACACTTCAACCCACCAATCAACCCAAGCCAAAACCATCCAACACTTCTTCTAAAACACCAATCATCATCTAAATTGAGTCCAAGGCATCAAAACCTCAAACTCCACATTCAAATCCAAATCATTCAAGTCTCCATCATCTCCTAAATCCAAGACATCTCGCAAAGATAAGGTATCTCCTAACACATTGATTAAATCCTATACACAAAGTTCCTTAACATTACTTCAAATTTCCACCATCATGCTTCCTCCTATTAAATATTTCAATCCAAATAGTAAAAGCCATCATGGTTCAACTCCCATCACATTTGTGCTTGTCACCATACCCCAGGTCATGACACTGAACATTGTAAGGCCCTTCTAACCATCATCCATGATCTTATTGAGGATGATTAATCTCTCATCCAAGAGGATTTTTCATCCTCCACCTACCACAACCAATCCAATCCCTACATCCTCATCCATCTAATCTCATTCTTCATCCATATCATCCCATTATCATCCTCCTCCGCAAGAGGTTCCTCCCTTGTTCATCGATACTGTTGGCCTTGCCAAATCATACCTATGATCCCCAATATCCTTCAACATCCAATGCGCTCATCCACATAAAATCTCCTTCGAGGATCATTGGGGGAGCATCCTCCCCTTGTTATTGATCCTTTCATATCTTCCTCATTCATGCATCATATCCGCATCAATTCATCCTTCTATCCATCCAACAACTCTTTTGATGTTGGGGGACCTCATTCTAGGATTGGTTTACTTACGGACTAATTCCTTTTCATCCTTGACATTGTCTTATCTTATCCATTTCATTTGATCTTATCCAGTTTTTTATAGCCAATCTATCTATCACCATCTTTTCATCCTAAGTCCACCGTTTGTGGCCATATTTATGCTTCCCCTAGGGGCACCATGGTCTTCATCCTAAGCCCACTTTTTGTAGCCATTTTCTCATCTCCTAAGATGCATATTTCTCCGCTTCCTCATTTCTAAGGTGCTGCACCTATTATATGATGTTTATTTATCCAAGGTCATCTCATCCAATATTACTTAAACTTAGCTCATACAAAGTCCACCTTTGTGGCCATATTTGTCTCTCTCTTAGGGGACCATATTCTCATCCAAAGTCCACCGTTGTAGCCATATTTTTCCTCCCATTGGGGGGCCATTTACACTCATCCAAATTCCACCTTTGTGGCCATGTTTGAACATTTCATCCGAAGTCCACCATTGTGGCCATATTTTTCCTCCCATTGGGGGACCATATTTTTGTCTTAAACCCACTTTCATGGCCATCTCCGTTTCGTTAGGGATGCATACTTTCCTTGCTTCCTCACTTTTAAAAGGTAGTGCATAGTTTACAAATCCTCTCATCTTATATATACTACCTCAGACTATCCATTTGTCTCATTAGGGACACATATTTTCTTTGCTTCCTCAAGGGTAGAGCATAGTTTTTTACCTTCACTCATCTATCTCTTTTAATCAAATATCATCTTATCTTGAATTTAACTTCAATAAAAGAATTTCACTACTTTAGAAAGGATCCAACGTGGAAATTTTTCCCCTAACTGGATTGGACCATACATTATCACACATAAGTATGGGTCAGGAGCCTATCATTTGGCCTCCCTTGATGGTAAACCATAAGTGGAACCTCTTAACACATTGTACTTGTGACCATTCTATTGTTAGCATATTACCAATGAACTCTTAGTCATATCTTTAGATCATCCCTCCATCATTAGCCTCTTCCATCTATCATTGTAATGATTTGGAACTATGTGGTCTACCATCACTTTCCTAGACATGACCTTAAATATGGGCACCATGGCTCTGCCCATAAAATTTTCCTTATGGATAGGTTCTCCCTTCTTGGTGAGAAATCTGCAATCATTACATCCATCACCCCCTTATTTACCTCTTGAAACCATGCAAAGGGTTCACAGGTGTCTCTTGTACATTCATTTTCCCCTCCTAAGTGGTCTACCTAACTATTCCCAGCTCTTCCCCATGTTAAAATCAAAATTCATGGATGCTCTTATCAAAATCAAAGCTATTAAAAATATACTGCTCCCTCGAAGGACAGTTGTTTACTAAAAAAAGAGATAAAATCAAATCAAATAAATAGACCGATCCCTCGAAGGACGACTATCATGTATATCATTCTTTCCATTTATATCATATATGTATAAAGTATACCATACCCTCGAAGGATGGATACTCTTTTGTATTATGGCATCAAAGGCTTCCCACATTGATCAACCTTCCATTTTATTAGCATCCTAAGAAAGCTTCCCGTATTGATCAACTTTCTTCTAGAAAACTTCCCTGCATTGATCAGTTTTCTCTTTCCCCTACCCAGAGCTGGGGCATAGATTTAGGGAACACCACTCATGGAGAACCCTTTTCCATGTACAAGTTACATCACAAATCCCTTTGTCATGTTGAAATTAGGTTTATGAGTTCATTCCATCCTTGTTTTTCTCATGATCTTTGGTATAACTAACTATCATTGGTTATATGCTAACATCATGTTTTGGTCACATGTGCCTTGTGTTACCTAGATCCCCCTCTTGTTTACCTCCAATGTGATTGGAGGCATATTTTTATCACACATTCCTCAATATGACGTAGAATTGTTCATACCCATAGGTCTCCATCATTAATTTTTGTTTATTTTAAACCTTTCCACATCTATATTTTACCTCTCTTTTGTTTTATTATAAGCACATCTTCCTTTATGTAAATCCCCTTTATGCTACCCATTGTTCCTCACATCTATTTTCAAACATCTTACATTCATCATATATATTTTTTTTTCTCATCATAATCATGCATATATATTCATCATCATAATCAAATCCAAAGTAGACATGTAATCATCACCATCATCCATATAAAACATATCATCATAGTCATCATTAAACATCATCATTAAGTAAAGCGTATTTTTTTACCATCATCATCAAATATAAGTAAACATGAAATTAATCATTATCACATATCACATATCACATCATCAACATAAATCAAATAATCAAACAAACAATACACACATGCTAAAAATAAAATCATATATCATATATATATATATCACCAAAATAAAGTGTATCATATACATCTTCAACCTCTAGGGGTCCCCTCTCAAAGAAGAGATATCAGTAAAACCAGTAAACTGTACATTAGAAAGTCTCAAATCTTTCCCCTGTAACGCAAGTCCCTCTATCTGTCTATATCAGCCTCGTCACCTCCACCCTGGCCCTCTCCTCAATGTGGCTGAGCCACACTCACTGTGCTCCCAGATGGCCCAAATCTAGCTATCACTCACCTCTACAGATGCTCCCAATATCATAGTGTCTTCAGCAACTTCTTGATCATGATACCCTCATAATACTTAGCCTCTATGGCTAAGGATATGTATCTATCTATCGAAATCATACTAGGAGGTGCCATCTCTCCTCCTCCCTGTGATACTTCCTATCCACCACCCGCAACCTCGGTAGCTAATATCATCACAAGATATCCAAAATGGACCCTATAGGCCTCCCTCTATCTTTGGTACTGGTCCTATATCCGGTCCATGTCCTATGTAACTACATCCCTCTACTGGATTACAATGTATATCTCAACCCTCATCTGATCTAGCTCTACATGCAATTGTACCATCTCTACAAGACTCTCCTCCATCCCTGTCTCCTCCACCTCCTGGAACTGCCCCTACCTCAACCTCCATCTCCTCTATCTCCTCCTCCTCCTCATCTCCTCTCTCCCCAACAACCTGAGCTACCCAAGCTATGGTCAACCAATCAAAAAATCCCACTCCAACTCCTACGTCATCATCATCATCCCAAGGTGTTGCTGCCTCCTCCAATGGATCTGCCATGTTAGGAACTGGTAGCTCCCTATCAATCTCCTCTCACCTATATGAGATAAGATCTCTAGGAACTGTCTATACGAATCCAAACTATCATTGCACTCTATCAAACTGAATGGCCTCGATCATCTCTGGCCATCTACCCTATACCCATCTCATCCTCCTCATCCCAGCTAACTCTACATCTGTCCCAGGCCATGCAGGGAAGTCTCTATATGGTTGCTATTTGATCTGATCCACATCCAACTCTGCAAACTTATCCACATACCAATCTACACCCTTGTCTCCCCTCTCTCCATGAGCTTGATCGAATCTCCATCTCAAGAACCCCACTGTGAGCTCTATATGGTCCCGAGTGACCCATGAAATCCATGGTGGCGGAATAACTACAATATGCTAGTAGGCCCAATAGTGTAATAAGAAGCCTACATCCAACCCTGATCTCCTCCCAACTCTATACATAGCTAGCTCATGGTACACCTATGCTAGAAAAGTAGTGCGAAATGAAAACATTGTCTGATGCTCAACAATATCTGCTACAACACCTACTAGTGCCCATGGAAACCTGGCTCCTCCTGAGTCAGGAAATGCATAACATGAAATTACCATCATGACCAAGCAAATCAAGTGGCTCCATGGTACGCCTGCCTCGTACCTCAGCTCATATGAAAATTCCCCTGAAGAGAATCTGATATGGGGTACATCGGCTCTGAATAGTCATGTTAGCACTTCCAATATGTTATCACTATAATGGGGACTATCTTCTCTCCTTGAATAGGAAATCTAAGGATGCGATACACATCCTCTAGGGTGATGGTCATCTCACCCATCCTAAACTAGAAAATTCATATCCACCTATCCATCTCTCCACCAACGCAATCATTAACCCCACATCTCATGGGATCCTTTGATAGTGTCTAACTCCTCCTAAACCCATACTTATCAAGTGATCCCACTCAGTGTCGGTCACATCTCCTTTAATCTTCTCTAATAATGTCAGGACTCAGTCTCTCAAATATAAGTCATCTCCCTAGCCTGCAATTACCAATAAAAAAACATCAATCCCAAATCATTAGATCCTTTAAAATCCATTAAACTTCATCCAAAATCCAATTTAATCATCAACCAACCAATCTATCCCTAGTTGACATAACCCAGGTTAAGGTCAATGTGTATAGGGATTGATCGACATGCCTTAGGGACCTAGGTCAATGTTGACCCTGCTAGGTCACCACCAACCACCCCTTGTGTCATCCATTTTTCCAAAAAATGCAAAAATAAAAAATAAAACATAATATAAATAAAAAAGTGTGGGTTTTGTTACTCACCATCCTCCACACCCTATGGCATTTCCTCGCTATCTCCTCTAGCTTCCATCTTGGAAACTTATTTTTTGACTCTTTTCTCTCAATTGATCAAAATTACACACATGAAAATGAGCATCGTTGGCCAAATTTTGGGCTTATATATTTGCCAAAACCTAGTCACCATGTCACCCCCTTGGGTCACCATTGATCGGCCTTGGTCTCTGTCGAATGGCCTTGTCAGTCTTTATTTTGGCTTACCTTTACTTTCCTTCTAATAGTCATCCTTTTTTCTCTCAAATTCCACCTTTATGGCCATGGTTATTCCCCCTTGAGGAATTTATTTCAATCCATCCATTTTACCCTCAAAGCCCACATTTGTTGTGATATTTACTCCTTCTTTGGGCATTTTATTTTGTAATCCCCTCCAATCTATGCACAAAGTCCACCTTTTTGGACATACTTACTCCCCCTTGGGCATTTTATTTCACCACCTCTTTTCCAATTTTCCTTTTTGGCCATTCTCATGTCTTGTGATGCTAGGCGCACCTTTATTTTCATCCTCATCCCTCGTGGACAGACGCATACCTTTTCACTCAATTCCTCGTGTACGAAGGAATTTAAAATTATTTTTACATTTAGTTGCGCATAGTTTGATGTTTTTCTATGACCCATTGGTCATCCTTGGCTCACATCCATTTGAGATATTTCGCGTTAGATTCTCTCCATTTCACAGTGATTTTCACCCACTCACTGGCCCGTAGAGATTACCATCATTTTCCATTGAGACCGTCCATATGTCCCCTACCCGTGTGATATCAAAGTCACCACCATAATTTTTATTATTGTTGCGATCCTTTTTGCTTGGTGCATCTTGCCTCCCTTTATCATTTTACCCATCTTTCTTTTTCCCACCTGCCCTTCAACATCTACCTTTTTCAAACTCGTCATTGATTTCCCTTTGTGTTATCAATACCTTGTTTTAGGGGGAGATAATCATCAATATTTCGTTAACCGTTATCCTACTCTTTATCTCTCATTGTTTTTATCTCTTGGCTTGCTAGTGCAAACCACTTGAAAAAAAGGGAAAAATGTAGACACCTAAATTTGGTATCACTATCCTTGTCTACCTATGTGTATGTATCTCACCATGGTCCTACTATTATCCCAAATTCACCCTCAAGATAAATTTTGGCAACAAATGAAAATTCTTCAGGCTCAATCAGGTTAAAATGTTTCAAGGGAAATTAATTTGAATTTTTGGGGTACTTCTCCTCTTTTCTCTAACTCCCCTATCCAAGAAAAATCCAAGGAGTTAGTAAAAAATTGCAAAAATATGAAAAAATGAGGTCGCAGGCCTATTTTAATGCAAATCAGGTATGAGAGCTACAGATGGAACCAAGACGGATCATACCAAGATTCATTGTACCAAATTCGGGCCTAAAATGCTAAAGAGACAATGAAATGTGGTTAATTCAGGTTTTTTGGCCCAGGACGCATATGTTTAGTCAGAATAGTCGGGACCTGAAAACTTGATTTGCCCGAAATGGCCAAAAACAGAAGGAATTAGAGAAGTCAGGTCGAAATGTCCTGGATGGTCCGCAGGACATCGGGACAATCGGGATCCCCATGGCTAAAATTGCCACAGGAAGAAGTCGGCAAAGTTGGAAGTTTTTGTCTCACATGGTTTGCGGGACAGTTGGGATGCGCAGGCTCTAAAAAGATGACTTGTCTGATTTGTAAAGCACGTCGAGGGACATGCAGGGGAAGTGGAGGTCAATGGCCCTCACGGCCCTGTCAATCCTGGGACATTTAGGACATCAAAGGCTGAAATATCCACACCAAGAGGGAATCAACAAGAGCAGAGGTTTTCGGCCCAAGTTGCGTAAGGGACATCTAGGACACCAAGACCCAAAATATCTGAAATAGCTGCATGCAAAGGAAAATTCAATGTCTGACCCTCCCAAACTTCAAACGACCATAACTTTTGACCCTGAGCTATGATTTTCATGAAATTTGAATTTCTAAAATGAGAAAGATAGAAATAAAAGAAACATCTTCAACTCCAGTAAATTAAATGCTCAATCCTGTTAAATGATAGAAATGCTCGACAAACCCAAAATAGCTGTCCGCACTCAGAAGGCCATAACTTTTGCATTTCTCAACAAAAATGCACAAAATTGGTATTGTTGGAATTTTAGTTCTGAGTTCGATGCAAACAAAAATAAAGAAATCTATAATTTAATGAGGAATTGATGGTGATTTTGTAGAAAACGTATCTAGTTCAGAATAATGATTTTATTTGGTAGTTGAGATGTATTCAATGAAGCATGGACTGACATTTTTCAGTGCTGTAAGTTATGGGATAGTATGGGGGGCCTTTTGTAATAAACATACCATAATTTTAATCCATTTATGAAATCTTGCATGTGGTGAGAGGATAGATTTCAGGATTTCCATTTCCCCCCTCTCTATCTTCTCTAATTTCTATAAATTGGAGTGTTGGGCTCATTGTTAAGAGAGATAGTTTTGAGTAGAAAAACTCTGTCAATTTTTTTTATGAAGCCAATGTGCTGTAGACCCTTATATTGGAATCCTTGCATGGTGATACAAGCCATTTTTTATAAAAGATTGAACTATGCATACCAATGATCAAATAAATGAGTTGTGGATGTATCTTCCCTTGCCGTGTTTTGCTGCATTCCTCTTGCCCCTTAAATCTCATTGCAAATATATTTTGTCTATCTTATAGTCTTGTAGGGATTCATTTTATTATACATGTATGGAATATTGTTGTGAATGTATTTGCTATATTGTGGAGAAATTTTATTACCCCTTCTAGTATGCACTTTGCTTCTACTTTCTGCACATTGGAAGACTACTCTCACACCCTCCTTTTATGGTGTATCACCACTTTAGTGTAGGATTTGTTTTCATGCACTTTCTCTCCCTGGTCCCTTGGAAAATTAGATTAGGATTAGATAGTTTTGCCTACATTAGAGTAGATTGTGGTAGGTATTTTAGGAGCAAGAACCAACTTTCTCTAGAGGTCTATCTCAAGTAGCAAGTCCCACAACTTGGAGATAGTACCCATGTTACCCAAGCACATAGTGAGCTCAAGCACACACACTTGTGCAAAATATAGGGTGTAGTGATCTGGTGATAACACCTACATAGACCCCATTAATTTAATTCATCCCCCTTTATTTAATTAGATTTCCACTTATTATCCCATCACCTTTAATCCTCATTAATTAACGTTGATTAATTAATATTAATTAATTAATTAATTAATTAATATCCACTAGCCCTAATGGAATTTCCCTTTAGGATGCTTTTATTGTAAATCTAAATCCCTAAACTTTTTCTAGCTTTTATCCTACCCATATTTATCTCCTAACTACCCATTACACATCCCTAAACAACCTCTTCCTCCCTATAAGATTTAAAGTTCTTTTCCCATTCTTAAAAACCCAAAATCCCAACTAAATAAAAAAATCAACCCCATTGGGGAAAGTTTCACCATAGTTGGTGGTGATCTAGCCAAGTCATTGTCAACCCTATAATATTAAGTTCTTCCCTTTCCAAAATGACACACAAATAATAGGCACGGAAAAACACTTATCTTTTTTGCAATCCACAAATCCATTTTCAAACTAGAGCATCCCTACAATAATTATAGACCTCTTGGACCTTCTTCCAACATGCTTACATCACTCATGAACACCCTTAATGAGATTACTATCTCTTTTTTGTTGTTTTATTTAGATATTATCATATTATCATTGTCTTGTTTGCATCTAACATTTTATAGGACCAAATCATCTTTAGTAGTACTTAGAGCTCCATTAGTAGCCTTCTCTTCTAGCCTTTTTGCTTATAGGTCATCCATTCTATCCATTTGTCTTCAGTATTTTCTGTCACTATTATTTTCTGTCTTTAAATATTTTCTCTGTCTATGTTTTAACTTTTCCATCCTTCTCAGACTCCACAACCACCCTCCTACTTCTCTGTTGCATCCAAAACTAGACTATCTACACCATAGTCACGTTCAACTTGATTCTTGTTTTCCAACCTATCTATCCAAACCTCTGTTTTCTATCATCCTCTGGTTTTTTTTGCATTAAGATTCCCTTATGCAGGTCACTTCTAGCATCTACAGGCTCCTGTTTTATCCAATTTACATTCAGATCTCTGTAGGGGCCTGCATAATTCTCTTGTTGTCCAAATATACTCATTCAGGTCACCGTCGACTGTACCTCTGTGAATTTTTGGGTCACCGTCGACTGAGCCAAGTATAATTTAAAAATTTAAATTTAATAATTTAAATCGGTACTTAGATCAACCCCTTTATCACTTTCAGATTTTATATTCCTTCAGTTTCTACATGGTAGGCATATTATCTATCATTTACTTCACTTTCTCTTATCAAACGAGGGTTGACATCCGTGAAAGGAAGGTAACACTTCTTGGAGCCAGATTTTTTTGAGAAACCCCCACATATATTATCTAACCCATCCCCTTTTTAGTTATTCTTGATTTGTAGGTTATCTAGTTGGAGTGAGGAAATCACTTGGCATATGGAATTCCTCCATCCATTACACAGGTCTTGAGGTACCTTAAACCCTCCATTTCCTATAGTTATATAGTTTTATTTAGTATCTAGATCATTAAATTGAACAAGGAAAAAAAATTAGATCAACACAAATATTGTCTAAATGTGATTCTTGGACCATATTAATTAATGCTGAAATTAATTTATCTGTGGATGAATAATGATGTTATTTATTACAACATTATAAGAATTTAAGGGATTATGTGAAGTGCATTAAATGTGCCAACTGAGGAGTTGAATTTAAAAAAAAAGATCCCTTATTTTTTTAAGCATAACATGGGTCTTATAGTTTGTCACAAAATAATCCTCCATAAACTTAGTCCATAAACTTTATGTGATATGCTTGATGACTTCACTTAGTGCTCCTAGGTCAAAAATTCACCACTTATATGCAAATATTTCTTGCACAAGGATTAAGTCCCCATGTCTTTGGATCCAACCAAACATTGCATGAAGTTACCCATGATATTTTTGACTATCTCTATCTGATTATCCATCTATAGATGACACATATAACTAATTACAATGTAGTGTTAAAATAAATTCTATAATTTTCATTAAAAAATGGCTAACAAAACTAGTGTCTCTATTTTTCAAAATATTGTGTGAAAATCTATGTGACCTCACTTCTTGTGTGATTTTTTCTTAGATTTGTCTAATCAACATATGTCTCTTACATGCAATAATATGATCCATATTATAAGTTCGTTGAACTACACCAAAGATAGATGGAATCAATACCATTTTACACTATAGGAAAACCCAACACAAAATCTGTTAGAAGCTGCAATATAATAAGAGAAACAAACACTGGATATTATTGTATGCACATTTTAATTAATTCATTTGGGATGATATCTGATATTGCTAGAGTTTACATATATAATGTTTGATCTCCTACAATGGTGGAGTCAACACTCATCTTCAATCCCTCATATCTCTCTCCATGAATCTCTCAGTCTTATCTCCTAATATCTCTCAAACATTCCTAGGATCAATCAAACTACAAAATAACTATGTGAGTTGTTTATTCAACAAATTCACTCAAATAATTAAACTATTAATAACTATATTTATTAATATGAGTTCTATAAACTCATTATTAATAATATTACAATTTATTTAATAATGTTACACAATATTTTGGTAACATTCAATCCCCTATTGTTAACATTATTAATTCCCAATATACACTCCCTTAATGTTGACAAGGTAGAAAAAATAATCACACTTCCTTCTGCAGCTTGACCACCTATGAGTTCTCATGATCTGGATGGGTTTTGTATGACAGCAAACAACTTGCAAGCTAGGATAGGAAACGACCTCAACAAATGATGGTTTTACAAGACAACCAATAACCTCAACAAAGGATGGTTTTACAGGACAACCAACAACCTCAATATCATACTGTTTCCTTGTGCTTTCATTTTTCCACTATGTATTTCCTTCAGGGAATCATGTAGGAACCATTACTTACTGAAATACAAACTAAATAGAGGGAAAATTAAACATTGAGACCATGTTCCAGTTCCCCCCCTCAATGTGAAAATTTCACTTATTCAAACAAGAACTCTAAAATCATACTCCAAATCTGAAATAAAAGAAAACACACATACACACACACACTGCCACCATAGCTTCGTGTGGCATCGTCATTGGTGACTGATGAGAGATCACTGATTGACCTCCAGCCTCTGTAACATTTTTGATACTTACTCAATAGATTGCACCATGGAGCTCAAATTTACACCACCTTTTGTTGACGCATCTTACCCACAAATCTTTCGTTTGGTTCTAAAATTCCAAAGCGGGGGGTCTAGGGGTGGCAACCCCTAGTGGGGTCAAGGGGAAGCTCCCCTTGCAGGGTCCTAGGTAGCATCCTGGGTGCGGTCCCTATCACGGTACAAGGTGGGGTCGAGGGATGTAGCCCTCGAAGCCAAGCACATTTTTATTCTTTGAAGTCATAAAAAATATCATCAGAACTGTAATATTTTTCATCTTATTCTCCCTAAAAACTAGACATCGGGTATCATCAAAAATACGTCCGTGAGACAATTTTTTTTTGGAATTTTCACAAATTTTGATGAATCAAAAAATTTGATACTAACATACCTTGATGAATCAATACTGAAATTGAAAACATGGAATATACTTAACAAACAATCAAAATAATTTTGACACTTGAATTTAAAAAAAACTACTCTCTTGGTAATTGACCTCTACATTGACCCTTTACAATACAATAAGAATGACAAATACATATAATGACCAACAACACTTATTGAATTTAAAATGATGAACAACAACACTTACTAATTTTATGATGCACAAGATATTTTTTTTAATAGGACATTATTAAAAAAAAAAGACAAAAAAATAAAGGGATGTGAGAGGAGATAGAAAACGTCAAGGGTGAGTTGTGTGTAATCATATCATTGATTTAAAGGAAATCATGATGTTGATATTGCTTGAAGAATTTTGTGGGCATGTGGAAGGAATGCTAACACATTTTTAATGCAAACAAAACCGTTTCCTTGCACAATGAAGAATAACAACACCACGTTGAAGACAATGTGATGAAAAGGCATACACCGAGTCAACTTTCAGGGAAAAAACTAAAGCTTTCATTTGTTGTGAAGATCATTAACACACTAAAACACAAGCTTATAATATTGAATCCATGTGGTTGATGGGAAATCCACTTCAAAATATTGACTGTAATGATCTATGCTTTAAACATTGGAAAAGATCTACAAAAATAAGTGATGGAGTTATAGACAAAAACTCAACATATTTCCAGCGTTGGTGGATGGTCTTCAAATAGATTAGTACACATGGGAGATATTAGTCACAAATGGATAACAAAGGAGACTAAACATCTGCTTCTATAGGCTCCAAAACCAAAGAATTTTTCAAAATTCCATTGTTCTCGCCTAAATCTTTGTAGTCCATTTGGATCTATCACATGCTATAATATTCTTTACAAAGATTTTAGGAAACAATAAATTAAAAAACCAAGATCCAAAAATATTATGCCATCACCGGGGTAAAAATGTCTATGCCTACCCCCACATATTCAGTACATCATCATAGAAGCATAATCAATCTGTGCTTAGGAAAGCATCAAAACTCTATGCTCTCAAAACCTTATCCTACTTTGATACCATTGTTAGAAGCTGCAATATAATATGAGAAATAAACACTGAATAATATTGTATGAAAATTGAATTAATTCATTCAGGATGATATCTGATATTGATAGAGGTTACATATATAGTGTTTAATCTCCTACAATGGTGAAGTCAACACTCATCTTCAATCCCTCATATCTCTCTCCATGAATCTCTTAGTCTTATCTCCTAATGTCTCTCAACCATCCCTAGGATCACTCACACTACAAAATAGCTACGTGAATTGTTCTCACAACTCACTCAATTAATTAAACTATAATAACTATATTATTAATATGAGTTCCATAAACTCATTATTAATAATATTACAATTTATTTAATAATGTTACACAATATTTCGGTAACAATATCCATATTAAGCTTCTCCCACGGTGTTTAAGGTACTTGTAGTGGTTGATATAACCCTATGCTTTGACTCTTCCCCTTTTCTAACCAACAAATTTTTCATATCTATACAGATCTACACACATTTATAGCCATTTGTGGTCAATACACCTCTCACTTGTGCCAAGGTTTTGTAATTACTAAAATGATGATTTAATCATTTATAAAGCTTTTTTTTGGATCAAGTTATTTCACATTGACCCTTTAGGTATGTAGTATTGTGTGACTTTATAAAAGGGTAAACCTTCCTGTAATAAGTAACCTAACCAAGGCATGCAATCAACTCCCATTTGTTTTGCACATTCTCTCCAAGCTTCTCCAAAAATTTCATCTTTTACATAGAGTATTGAATCAAATCCTATGAGTAAACTATGTATCTCACCCAACAAGACACATATAATCAACACATACGAAACTCTATTCAACTTTCAACTTCTATGATTTACTAAAAATGAGTGATTTTGAAATAATTCAGCCCATTTCATGTGTATTTGAGTTAACTTACCTTGAATATTGATGAATTACAATGATTGATGGTATATGTACAACACACTCCTTGGGCAACAACTGGTGTCATTACTGATTCAAATATTGCACTTTCACATAAAACACTTAGTTCTAAGATAAATTATTAATGTATGTGTTGTTCAACTTATCATTAAAATAAGCAGTGTTAATATTGTCTCACTTATAAAAAATCCAAAGGATATTCTACTTGCATCATAGTCAACCTAAAATGCTTTGATGAAATCAGATTGAGCCAAATCTAATTTCTCCATTTCATTCTCTTTAGCTTTTAAAAGTCACATTTTATGTCTATCATCCTTGAAAACTCCTTATCTCCTTGCATCAATTCTATGATAAATGAAAAACACCCTTATATTGAAGTGTCATCTAAACTTCCTATATAAGCTCCCCATGTTTCACCATTTTCTTTACGTTTTGAATGACGAAATAGATAAGGGTAAGGTCCAAGGAGGAATACCTGTTAAATGTTCATTGGTCAATGGTTGTTGTGTGCGTTCTGACTTCTTGATCAAATGTCAATTGTGAGAGCTTACTTTTTGCTAAGAGGAACTACCTGTAATAGAAAACAAGACTACAAAAAGATAGTTAAATGATATATGACAGCGGACTACCTAGCATATGCTAGTTCCAGGAAGTGTGATACTTCCTAGATGGTTTTCAATCCACTGTTTAAAACAAGTTAATGCAAGAAATAAAAAAATTCCTACTATAGTTGATATGATTTAGGTATCTTATTCAAAAACAATAAGAAAATCTTAACATAACAGGCTAGGCTATGGTCAAATCAGAAAGGCAGGTAGTTGTCAGGGTGATGGAACTTGTCAGGGTCATATTTTGGGTTGTTTAGGGCAATTGGTGAGATGATTGTTTGGTTTTTTCTTGGTCAATATCAAAAACATAGAGACCTTCATTGATTAGGTATGACCGATGCCAGTTTAGGTAGAACCAATGATGGTTGTGGATAACCGGTGTCGCTATGGTCGAGGTAAAAGGAACTTGAATAGATTGAATGGTGGGGGCTGATCTGAGGTCAAATGAGGTTGGGAGGGTGGACAAGGAGGTCTGCGGAAATCTCATATATGCTCAGAAATGGATATTATATCGGCATGGTGATTTGGTGGTGTGGGTAAGGGAAATTGTGGGATTACAAGCTAATAAGCAATGGAGGAATGAACATGCAAAGTACAAATTAATGACAGGAATGACAAAGGTTAACTATACTGAAATAGACAATGTTGGTAGAGATGTACTTACTGTGATGTAGATTTTGATGAATGAATGGAGGTGGCTATTGATCAGAGGAATAGAGTTGGATATCATAGCAGTGGTTCCCAAAATGATTCTGTGAGTGTAATGCTTCAATATTTGTCCTGGTGATGGCTCTAGATGTCTGGATACGTGAAAGGATTTTGGTTCTACTTGCATGTAGCTCGGGTCTCCTTTGCTTGATCTCAGAATGTGCCAACCCAAAAACAAGGTTGTTTAGGTGAATAAATGGTAACCGACAATGGTTCTAGGTTGACCGGCGTCATTTTAGGGGTAATCGGTGTCGGTAAAGGTGGGATTCCCTAGGTTTACTAAAATGGGTAGATCTTTCTAATTTCTTTTGGCCCAGTTCATTTGTTCACGCTAATCAAAATAGAAACTTCCCTTCTAATGGGTGGGAATGTGGTTAGAGAAATCTTAGGCATTGATTTTAGGGTTGGACCAAATCTTAGCTCATTAAAGTAAGTAATATTAGGTCTTAGTTAGTTATGGAAACATGCAAAGAATAGGTATAGGGTGAGGTGGCTAGATGAGGTGTCTAGGTGAGGTGGTGGGGTAGAAATTATTGTAATTATATATTAAATATTGTGAGGAAATATATTAGTTTAATTAAATTAATGGTGAAGTGGGGTGGAAGGGGCATGCTAAGCTGAGTATGTTTGAGCTGGTTATTTGACAAGGGACCAATTGAGGAAACGAAGTTGGATGTTGACACATATCAACTACAGTGTAATACCTTCATAACGACAGGAGTCATTACAAGGATACTATGATGTAGATGAGAGGTCTCAACACCCCACATAGTTTGTTCAAACTTGATTGACATAAGTTCTTGAAAGGATCATGGTTCTGCTTTATGCAGGGATAGGAACTTGATCTAGTGTCGAGGTTAATTCATGTTGACTTAGGATAGCGAGACACACCCAATCAAGAAATTTGATTGAGTATGTTTATGTACCCTTTGTCACCATGTGTAGTATTCCACACTAGGGCATGTTGTTAACCTTGTCTAGAGTGTAACTTTGAGTCAAGTAGGACTGATAGAAGTCAGTAAAGACCACTCTAAATAAAAGAACAAGTGTGGTGAGGGAATTATTCCATTGGACAAGTATGTCATCTAGGAATGTAAACATGTTTTAAAATATTTGGCCAAAGTATCACAAGTTATTGGTTGCGTTTTCCTATGTCACCTAGTTTAAGAAGTAGGATTTCAAATGAATATCGGTAACAGATAATCATATAGGCCTTGTAACATGTTGGGCAAACTGTTATATTTCTCTTTGCATTACAAGCGTTGGCATGTGATTTTCTTGAATGAGGTGTGTTTCCTTGATTGTTGAAAATCATGCTTGTTATGGATAAATCATTTCTCTCTTGGATTCATTGGACTAAAATGTTATGGCTTGTAAGAATCCACTTTCAATTCTTATTGATAAGCCACAATTAATTTTGTGAGTTGCAAACTTATCTCTTTTAATTGACTCATCCTTGGATCAATTTTAGTGATCCAAGGAATGTTTTAAATATGCTTAATGAGTAAATGGGAAAATTGACATTCAATAGTTTGAGAGGCATAGTAGACTAAACTTTTATATTTTGCAAATTCTATGGTCTTGTGTGAAAGTGCCTTCATTCGGTTGTATGTTTGTGCTTGGGTCTTTGGGATTGATCTCTGCAGGACATTATTAGCATAAACAAAATATAGTTTGCTTATGATTATGAAGGGGATCAGACCCTAAAACTAAAGGACTATCCTAACGGTATCCTAAACTAGGTAAGAGTACTTCCTAGCTATGTCTATTTAATTGGGTTATAATCTAACCTAAGCTTCTTATTCTATTGTGTTGGGGGGTGACCTAACCTAAGCTATTATGCTAAATGAATATGGGAAGGGGAGAGTACTATAGTAATTATTGGCTATGTTAACCTAATTCCTATTACTATATGGAGGTGAATTTAATCTAACCTAAGGTGGAAACTACCTAAGGACAATGTTTTAAGACCTAAGGTGATTAATTGTTGGACTAACCTAAGTTTAGGGAAATCTAACCTAAGCTATTTGAAAGGGGCCTAAGGTCACATGTCACTACAATGATGGTTCCAATGGCTTTTATTTTGATTTGATTGGATTTAAATGCTTGGAGGTACTACCAGTTTGGCAAGGGCTAGTTAAACTTTAGTGGGGCTTACGTGGAGGCTTCGCTAAGTATGGAATTGCATGTTGATTTGGAATTGGTACTCACCATTTTTGGGAGGCAATGGCAAGGAGAGATAAGTGGGAGAATTAGGAGTTATGGAATTAATGAATCTCAATTTTTGTGTGCAAACCATCTTGGAAACATGGGAGGTAGGTTTGTGAGAGGTTGTTTGGTTTTGCATGCCTCACGAATTTTGCTCTGCATGGAGCTATCTAGTTCTTTGAACCAGCAGTTCGACTTCTTCTTCTTCTTAGATATTTTTGGTTTCTCTGGTCTATTTTCGATCAAGGGAATGTATAAGAGGCATTGGAAGAAAAAAAATTTGGTTGTTGATCTGTTGTGGAGAAGAAAAAGGGTTGGAAGCTTGGCTGGAAGTCTCCTTCGAATTGGCAGAGGAACTATCAGGCATGATAGGCTCTACCCATTAAGATTTCTTGCTTTCTTCTAAATGATTCATTAAAACAATTCTACTCTCATGAGATTTATAATTACATGATTTGTCTAGTTAATTATTTGCATGTTTTCATGAAATCTCTATGGTTTTTGGAATGTAAATTCATTGCTAGTAATGATAGTTTTTGGGAAACTTTCTCTGTGCTAGTTTAATGGTAATATTCATGTAAACTTGTATTTGAAGCTCTGTAACTAGTATCTGAGGCTAGTGTTGACTGAACTAGCATTCATTGCCTTATGTTTCTGCACTATTCTGAAATTTGTATTATTTGGAGCCTATGTTTGTTGTTTGTATGGTTCTGAATCTTGTTTTCTTGGAACCTTGTATTGGAGCTTCGATTTTGTTCTAACTTGTGTTGGAACTTCGTGATTGTTTAGAACTTTTGTTGAAGCTCTGTGATTGACATTGTACTTGTATTTCATATTTAGTTCTTGCAAATGTTGAACTTGTAGTCGAGTTGTTTAGTTTTGTTCTATACATATGCTTTGAGCTAGAGTTTTATTCTTATTTAAGGAATTGAAAATGCTTGGACTCTTATTAGAGCATTGGTGTTTTGTTCTGAGCTTGTATTTTGGGGCTTTGTGTTTTGTTATAGGCTCATATTTGAACTTGTGTTTATCTGAGCCAGTGTTAGAGCCTTGTGAAGTTACGAACTTATGTTCAAAGCTCGTATTCGACACTGTACAGGTATTCTAGTATTGCATGCTTTGAACTTGTGTTGGAATCGACGTGTTTGATTCTATACTTGTATTTTGAGCTAGAGTTTTGTTGGTTTTATAAGTTTCAAAAAGCTTTAATCTCATTTATGTCTATCTACTCGAAAAAGGTCTTGAGAGTTTTGTTTTGGTCAAAAGTAGATATGTGTAACCTCTTTTGAGATCTCCTTCTATTTATCTTCTTGTGAGGGAATGGTTGTATTACATCTATCTTTTAGACTGTACTGTGTTCTTTGAACTTGACAGGGCGTATGAATTCGAAGTGTATCCTATTCTTCTCTTCCCTGAACAAACTTGTGTCTTGTGGAAAGTTTGACAGTTTTTTCATCATAATAAATGGACTGGAACTATGTCCTGTTAGAGTATTGTTGATTTATTAGTTCATTTGGAATAAGTCGTTAATAGTATTTAGAGACTTCTGGAAGTACAGTAGTTACTCTCCTTCTTGTTATTGATGTTGAAACAAATAGTTCCCTGTCATAATATTTTAACTGGAATCTCGAGAGTGTTGTTGTGATTATGTTTCAGTTAAGTTGGAAGTAAGTTGGGATAGTACTTGTCTTAAATGTATTATTTATTTTTCTTTACTCTCTTTTTATTTTTATTTGATTCTTGGGTTTTAATAGAATGTTGAATTAAAACCTAGTTTACTGAGTTCTTGTATAAAAGGATTAGTATTACTTTTTCAGAATGCTTTGTAATATTGTTCTTATTTGGGGATCACAACTACTTACTCTGTTGCATTTCTAAGCTGTTAAAGCCTTGTAATAGGATTCAGTCTTTTGAGTTCGTGATATGTATTTATCCTTGTGTATATTTCACTCATTATGGATTTCTATTCCTTGTTTGATTCATTGAACGAGTCTTCGGTTTTAAAAAGAGAATTGAATATGTTCTCTTGAGGGAAAGTATACTGTTTTAGGGACTATATTGTGTACTTGCGTTCTGAGATTTGAATTTGAACTTGTGTTTGTTGAATGGAAAGAGGAAACCATTTGTTAATTTTTGTAATGAAAAGTTTGTAGTGTGCATTCTTTGATTGTGCGTTCGGTTTTGTGTTCTCTTTTGGGAACTAGCTAAAGAATTTCTAAGTTTGAATTAGATAAGGGAATTCATTTCATAGTATAAATGAAATGAATTATGGATTGGGTTCTTTTCTAAATTATATCCTTTTTCTGTTGATTGTATAAGTTCATTGATTGAGCTTCTCTTTAATTGATTCTCTTCTAAGATTTCTTCTAAGATGGAAACTTCTTATAATTGGTTAAGAGATTTATTTTGTTTGAGTATAGCTTAGATTTGTGGAAATTTTGGTTTCAGTCCTTGAATTATACCTAAACAAGCTTGGTAAGACTTTCAGTCTTTTTGATTTCTATTCTTCTTGGAGGATTTAGGATTCATGTTTAGGTTGTCTCTTATTTATGGAATCCTTATATCGATATCCCTGATGAAGTAGTTAGATTCTAAACTCCTTTAAATGATGAGGTATGTAAGGAGTAGTATGTATTGATTCTTCTTATTGTAGGATAAATCATCCTAATATGAACTTCTTCTTTTGCTACTTAGAAAAGATAAATGTGTATTTCTATTCTTATGGAATTATGAAACAATTAGATGAAAAGACTTGTTGACTATTTTAAAGTAATTGATAGGATCAATTAAACCATATGATATAAATTCATGTGTTGCAAGTTATATTATGCACTTTTCTTAATAGGGAATTCAGACTCCTTTTTTGTTTCTTTTTTGGATGTTATTACTTATGATTGTTTGTATGATATATATTAATTGTTTCATTAAAGAAGAGTTGTTTTAATGGAATAATTAGTGGAATGCACTTCACTTTAATGCTTAGTGTTGATCATGCTCAGTTTGTTAAACTGACCCATGCTAGCAATTTTTGCAAATGGACATCGTGAGTGATAAAAGAAGACATAAACTTTTATGATGCATTGGTTTATTTAATTCTGGATCTTATGTAAAGAGTTTTGAATCATTCTTGAGATGTATTAAAATGGGAAAGTGATGTTATTTTATGATCTTAATTATGATTGACATGCAGAATGCTTGAAATGCATAGTCTTGTAAATGTATATTTAAAATCATGAATTGAAAAGTTTTGGGTTGGACTCCAATTTGTAATGTGAATACTTTTTTACTTGTATGTAGAATTAATAGTGATATCTTTAGCAATATTCCTTATATCTGTTTGTATACTATTTTTGTTATAGAGATATTGAGTTGGATTAAGGAGATAGTATAATTTCCCTTATTATAATGAACTTGTTAAATGCATGGAGGTACTACCATTTTGGTAGGGCTAGTTAAACTTTAATGGGGCTTATGTGGAGGCTTCACTAAGTATGGAATTGCATATTGATTTGGAATTGGTACTTGCCAGTTTTGGGAGGTGGTGGCAAGGAGAAATAAATAGGAGAATTAGGAATTATGGCATTAATGAATCTCGGTTTTTGTCTGTAAACCATCTTAGAAACACAGGAGGTGGGGTTTTGAGAGGTTGTTTGGTTTTGCATGCCTCACAAATTTTTATCTGGATGGAGCTATCTGGTTCTTTGGACCAACAGTTCAACTTCTTCTTCCTCTTGGTTATTTTTGGTTTCTAGAAAAATTATTTGGTTGTTGGTCTGTCGTGGAGAAGAAAAAGGGGTGGAAGCTTGGCTGGAATTCTCTTTCGAATTGGCAGAGGCACTATCAAACATGATAGGCTCTACTCATTAAGATTTCTTGCTTTCTTCTAAATGATTCATTAAAAAAATTCTACTCTCTTGAGATAAATATTTACATGATTTGTATGGTTAATTACGTGCATGTTTTCATGAAATATCTGTAGTTTTTGGAATGTAAATCCATTGTTACTAATGATAGTTTTTGGGAAACTTTCCCCATGCTAGTTTAATGGTTTTATTCATGTGAACTTGTATTTGAAGCTCTGTAACTTGTATTTGAGGCTGGTGTTGACTAAATTGGCATTTGTTGCCTTATAATTTATCTTACACTACTTGATTTTTATTGAGCCTGAATTTCATTGAATTAATTGTACGATGTTCTTTCGTTCTCAGAGGAGGCATTTGTTGTTTGAGCCTATATTTCATTGAATTGTAGTAGATCTCTTGGTCGTTCTACAACTAGCATTTGTGAGTTTGTATGGTTCTGAATCTCTGTTTTAGTCTTGTAGTTTAGTTGAGCTTGTAGTGGAGCTTCGTGGTTGTTCTAATCTTGTGTTGAAGATTTGTGATTTGTTATAAGATTTTAATGGAACTTCGTGTTTGTTCTAAACTGAGTTAGAACCTAGTGCAGTTATGAACTTTTGGTTGAATCTTCGTATTCGACACTATACTTATATTTAGTTCATGCGAATGTTGAACTTGTAGTCGAGTTGTTGAGTTTTGTTCTTTACATATACTCTGAGCTGGAATTTTTATTCTTATTTAAGGAATTGGAAATAATTGAACTCGTATTTGAGCATTGGTGTTTTGTTCTGAGCTTGTAATTAGGGCTTTGTGTTTTTCTTCAAGCTTGTATTTGAACTTCATGTTTGTCTGAGTTGTATTAGAAGCTTGTGAAAGTCTTGAAATTTGGTTTGAAGCTCGTGTTCAACACTGTATTGGTATTCCATTCTTTCATGTTTTGAACTTAAGTTGGAGTCGACAAGTTTGAAAACTATACTTGTATTCTGAGCTAGAGTTTTGTTGGTATTATGGATGTGAAAGCCTTTAAAATCTCATTTTTGGACTTTCTTTTCGAAAATGAAGTCTTAAGAGATTAGTTTTGGTTTGAAGTAGATTAAATGGTAATCTCTTTGAGATCTCCTTCGTGTAACTTCTTGAGTGTGAATGGCTTTAGTAATTTTGTCTTTTAGATTGTACCACCTTTTGAACTGGATAGGGTGAGTGAATGTGAAGTATATATTTCCTTCTCTGTCCTGGGTGAACCCGTGTCTTGTTGAAACTTAACTGTTTTTTCATAGGATTAATGGATTAGAAATATGTCTTGTTGTGGGTTTGGTTGATTTTTGTAGTTCATTTGGAATAGTCATTACAGTTTTAAGAAACTTTTGGAAGTGCAGTATTTACTCTCCTTATTGTTAGATGTTGAAACAAATACTTTCCATGTCTTAATCTTTTAAAACTAGAACTTGAGATTCCTGGTTGTGATTCTGTTTCAGTTGAGTTGGAAATAAGATTAGGACATCTACTTGACTTAAACGTTGTTGGATTTTCTTTACTCTCTTCTAATATTTTATTTGATTCTTGGGTTTTAATAGAATGTTGAATATAAAACCTAGTATACTTGAAGTTTTGTGTGAAAGAATACAGTATCACTGTTTGAGAATGATTTGTAATATTGTTCTTATTTGGGATCGTGAACTACTTACTCCTTTGCATTATGCTGTTGAAGCCTTGTAATGGAAATTTAGTCTGTTGAGTTCGTGAGTTGTATTGACCCCTGTATATCTTACAATGGTTGTGGATTTCTATTCCTAGTTGGATTCATTGAACGAATCTTCGGGTTTTAAAAAGAGAAATGAATGTGATCTCTTGGGGACAATATGTTGTTTTAGGGACTGTATTGTGTACTTCATTCCTTATGATTTGAATTTGAACTTGTGTTAATGAATGGAATAGGTAAACCAGTTTGTAAGATTTGTAATGGAAATTTTGAAGTGTGCATTCCTTTAACTGTGTGTTCGGTTTTGTGTTCTCTTTTGGGAACTAGTTAAGGAATTATAAGTTTGAAATAGAAATAAGGGATTTCATTTCATAGTATAAATGAAATGAATTATAGTTATTGGTTCCTTTTCTATTTGAGATTTTTTTCTGTTGTTTGTATAAGTTCATTTGATTGAACTTTTCTGTTTTTGATCTTCTGCCGACCCACTTCTGAGATGGAAAATTTATTGTGGAATTGTTTGGTTTCATTGGTCTTTGAATTATTATCCTTTACCATATGGAGTTAGTTTTGACTTTGTGGAAAGAGCTGATTTGACTCTCTACCCTAATTGGATTGATTTGGGATTCTTGTTAGATGCTTTGCCTCAATGTTGAATCCTTATATTGTTATCTTTGAAGGGAGGTAGATTCGTGTGTTCTAAACATGTAATTGTCTTTCTAATGCTTAGTGTTTGGGGAATAACATGTATTGATTCTTATTCCTTTGTTTATATGGAATGATGAAGCATTCTAGTATGAGCTATGCTGTAATTAACTTCTTTTATTTACTTAGTAAAGATAAATGAGTATTTCTATTCTTATAGAATCTATGAAACAATTGGATGGACAAGACCTGTTGATTATTTTAAAGTAATTGATAGGATCAATTAAACCATTGTGATATAATTGACATATGTTGCAGATTATATTCTGCTCTTTTCTTAAAGTGAATTCATACTCTTTTATTGTACTTATTTTCTAGATGTTATTACTTATGATTATTTGTATGATATATTAATTGTTTCATTAAAGCAAAATTGTTTTAATGGAACAATTAGTGGAATGCACTTCACTTTAATGCTTAGTGCTTATCATGCTCAGTTCATTGAACTAACTCGTGCTAGCAATTTTTTGTAGATGGACATCGTAAGTGATAAAAGAAGGCAAGAACTTTCATGATGCATTGGCTTATTTAATTCTAGATCTTATGTAAAGAGTTTCGAAATCATTCTTTGAGTTGTATTGGAAAAGAAAAAGTGATGTTCTTTTAAGATCTTAATTATGATTGACATGCAGAATGTCTGAATTACATAGTCTTGTAAATGTATATTTAAAATTATGAATTGAAAGGTTTTGTGTTGGACTCCAATTTGTGAAGAGAAATCTTTTGTACTTGTATGCCAGAAATAATAGTGATATCTTGGATGGTATTCTTTTTATCTATTTGTATACTATTGTTGTTATCAGATAATGAGTTGGATTAAGGAGATAGTATAATCTCCCTTAGTTATAATGAACATTTTATATTGCAAAAGATGTCATTCTCTAACTACACAACTATAGTTTAATAATGAAATATGCTTGGGATATACAATTAAACTATATGAGTAATGAATGATAATTTTTTTTTGTTAAAACTAACATTTAACCATGTAGAGGAAGACTCTTCCTCTCCCAAAGAATGAAAGATAAGATGAATAATGGTTATGATCCTTAATCTTTATAACTTCATTTATAAAGTAAACACTAGCTAAATCTAGGTGGATGTCACACTTTATTTGGACAACTAAGTTGCATTATGAAATTAAACATTGATATTTGTTGTAATGTTTTTGGGATAACTGCTTGTTATGCCACGTTAATGAACAACAATGCAAACTTGAATTAATGAACTTCTTCATATCTAATCAGGCTTAGTTATGGGTAAAGAACTTAATAAATGTTGGAATTAGGGTTAGGCATGGTTGTTGTAATCTGAATCTTAATCCAATTTAATTTTGATTAATGACCACTAAAGGGGTATGTACATCTTGATGAATCAATTCTATCGGATGTTGGCACACGCAAACTACAGGACTGTACCCTTGAAAAGTCTTGGGACTTCTCGAGGATAAAGTGTTGCAGTTGACATGTGGAAACACCCTTCCATATTTGTTCATCTAGATTTATGCACATCTGGACTTGAACTTAGTTTCTCTCTAGGTCAAGTTAGTAGCATGTTTAGGATAAGTAGTAGCTTTCAATGACTCAGGGTACCTCGGCACATCCAATTGACTTACGTCAACCAAGTATGCCCATTTACCCTAAGTCATCGTGAGAATCTTCCTATAACAAATTATGATGCTAATCGGGGCTAGGGTCAAACCTTGGGCAAGTGGACTGATGGTAGTTAGTAAAGACCATTCTAGATAACAAAAGAGTGAGGTGAAGGATGTATTCCGAAATGATGAGTATGCCATCTAGAAATAGTAACATGACTAGTATGTTGGAAATATTTGGCCAAAGTATCACAAGCTGTTGGTTGTGTTGTCCTATGTCACCTAGTTTAAAGCAACATGTTGTCAGATGAATATTGTTAACAAATATTTAGATAGGTTCATTAAATAGATCAATCAGTAAAAAGAATAGGGTAGGAGAAACAAGTATATGTAGTATACATAAAGTATTCTATACTTTAGGTAAACATGAGAGATCAGTTGGTAACCGAGTCATGGAATGAGATATCGGTAGTATACCGAGTCGTTACAGATTGCATATGGTTATCTGTTATGAGATTGATTGGACATGGAATGTGTGTTCTAAATGACGTTTTATTTATAACAGATAACATTATGTTTCAAAAAAAAAATTCCATTATTTCTTAATTCTTAAAATGGGAATGTTATAACTCAAGTATAATGAAGATCATGAAAGGGAGTTAGATAGATAACGTGAAGTTGCAGGAGTGGTGGATTTATGGAGGTAGACGTTGTGGGAAGGAATTGAGGTTCATGTGGAGGATGTGGAGCTTGATTAGTCTATGCTACCCCATCTTGGAAAGTGCGGGAGAAAGACCCCTTCAGCTTCTGATGAGAGCTCTTCACTTGGAAAAAGGAGAGCCTTCGGCATGCATCTGAATCCACCTTGTGACCAACCCCTAGCACTTAGTTTTCCAAATCCAGAGATAAGTATTACTAACCCATTTGGTATTGGTGGAAGTAACCAATCAGTACCTAGGAGGTATAGATTTTCATTTGGCACATCGATGGCTACACAATCATTTCACGTGTTTAGAGGTATATTGTTTGGAGCGACATTTGGGAACATTATAGGTACACAAAGCTTTGGTACCATGTCTGGAAGTAGTGTGGGACACACATCTGGTAGTGGTGCAATATCACAGACTATTGGCACATAGTTCAGTGTAATTGTGGGGACACAAGGCACAACCACTTCAGGATCTTTACCAACTACGGGAGGTGGATCTAGTGGGTCAGGTGGAATAGGAACTAGTAGACCTAGTGGACTTGGTGGATCTAGAGAATCTTGTGGGTCAGGAGGGACATGAACTGGTATTTCTAGTGGATCTAGTGGTGGAGGAAACATTGGAGGGAATCCAAGTTCTCGATTAGGAGGACAAGGGCATCAACCACCTGAGCAAGTATTTTTTAAAATGTCTTTACATCTACCAGATTACAAAGGTGTTGAGGATGTTGCAGAGCATGTACACAAATGTGAGTTGCTATGGCACATGAAGGGGGTCATTACCCTAAAATGGAAGGCAAGTTAGTTTACAACAACATTGTAAGGGTGAGCACATAGTTGGTACCATATGTATGACCCCCACTAGATAGTAGTATATTATACCACGCTACGTAATGTCTTCTTAGTTGAATTCCATATTCCCAAGTTTGAATAGAAGAGCATTAGCATGTTGAAGGAGATTCAACAAGTTATGGTAGAGAGTGTCCAAGAGTTTGACGTGCATTTTAAGACTCTCTTATAAAAACTATCTTATGATATTCATCCTTCTCAGCATGCTCAATGGTTTGTTAGAGGACTAATAACACCTTTTAGGAGAGCATTTTCGCATAAGAATTTCATAGACCCGCGCGAGGCCTTGGATGCTACCCTACGAACTGAGGCAGTATGACGTGTGGATACCAATGTTAGTACTTTTCTTGAAGCTCGGGTTGTTGCAATGATAAAGTAGATGGAGAAACTATCTGTTAATTCGGTCCATAAGACTCGCAGTGGCATATGGTGCATAGATTATGATGTAGAGGGGCATACAAAGGATAATTTTCCTTAGAGATCGGTACGCACCATGATGGTAGATTGTGAGATTTTCCATGGAGATCATGATTCAAGTAAGTTTCCACTACTACAGCATGTGATCCATAAGAATGTGTATTTCTATTGCAATATTTTCACCTCTACTATTCATGAAACCAAGGATTGTAGATTGATTGACCAGATACATGATGTCATTGATATTGGTGTGCACTAGACCAATGTTGTAAAAAATTCCAAGGATGATGGTTGTCACTATGATAGACATACAAATGGAGGAGCTTATGGAAGAATATTACACAAAGGATTTATAGGTCTTGGAAATCATGGAGGTGGAAGAGGTGAATTACCTCACATAACTTGTTATAACTGTGGGTCCATTGAAAATTATAAGCGTGAATGTCCTAACCTACTACAGTGCTCATGGTGTGGGAAGATGCACAAGTATGAGGAGTTCCCAGAGCTATTTGAACACATGATCCAACAATAATGAAAAGACAAGGGAACCGGGATGGTAAGCGTTAAGAAAGAAGACTCACATTGGATGCTAAGGGTGGCGCGTGAGTCATAATTAGAACCTGTACTAGTGATAACGCGAGGTGAGGCTACACATGCCAGAGAGATACCAAAGTAGAGACCACTAATTACAAGAGAAGAGGTGATGTATGGGAAGTATCTGGACCCTACCCATCATAAGGAAATCTATTAAGAGAGCATGGGCATAATCAAGAGTATTCAAGGGGAAATTTAATGTCTAAAGGAGCAATCCAGGAAGTTAGAGAAAAATAAGAGCATTGAGGATCCATAGAAGGATCTGGATGATGTCAAAGAGGTATGCGAGATGTTGAGGCAAGAAAATATTATCCCCTT
>JAHRHJ020002607.1:0-11012 GCA_019776745.2 Taxus chinensis | reverse complement strand
CAGGCACTGAGAAGGCATGACAACTACTAAAGCAGCCTAAGACAAACCTGTATCTATCCTTCAACAATGGAAGGAAAACCTCTAAAGATATTTTTCATATAGCGCAATAAGCATAGGACACGGGGGGTCCATAAAATCACACAATCCCCCTTATCATATTTAGCATAGGTTGCCATCCTCTCATCTTATACATTAGCATACATTAATCCTTGCATAACATCTTCATCACATCTTTAACATTGTCATTAACCTATGACAACCTCCGTGCTTTAGGTTCACACTTGATTGTTCAGGGCTTACTACAGATGAACCCCAACCATTCCACTATAGATACACACCGACTTTCATTTACTCTCACTTATATATCTACATTTAGTCTCCAATCGGCCATCTATATATATATACCCCATATTACACATCAATACACGACATCTTGTATTGTTATCTTATGCCATCGTACATTCCCAATTTCCTACTCAACAAATGGTATTTTATCATCTTCATTACATCTGACCTCATCTTCTACGACTAACAATCACACTACCCTATGATGCACTTCGTTTCCTTGTTCATACTTTGATTGGCGAGGGGGTTTACAAATACAATGGACCAATACTTCATCATGTGTTTATCATTCCGACCATTCAGCAATGAAATTTTTTTTTAGGATAGTGAACACGATATAGGTACAGCACACTTACTATATCATCGTGTATTTGCCATACCCTTTAGATACCATCACCACTCCCTACGATTCCTCTTATAGTGGTATACCCTTAGATAATCACCACTTTCCCGCCTTTCATCTGGTATTGGACATACGCTTTAGCTAAAGTAGTCACCTATTCTAGCATTGTTGTAGGGGTATAACTTCGTTTATTCACCACTTCCTCATTTCAGCTTATGTCATAATACCTTAGGGATAAAATTATCATTCACTCACCCATTCATCTTAATGATATACGCTTAGGCAACATCATCACTTATACATTCATCCTAGTCATATTATTCGCTTTGGATATAGGTCATTCACACAATAATTTCTTTTCTACGTCATCTCACCATTACATTTTCACATTTCATCATAGTCTTTTAACCCAACACATGATACTCGACCATTTCATCTCGATGACGCACACATCTCGTTTACGTTCATTCGTACTATGGGGGGGAAAACAAATGAAAACTCATTTCGTACTTTCCATTCACTTAGGGGGCACACTACTCCACTATCATTCCCCATCTGCAGTCATTCCATCCATACCATAACCATACTACATTGTTCTTGGTGAATCTTACTTGTTTAATACTAATTTTTTTTTATATGATCACTTTATACACATGTTGATTATTTATTATATGTCATTATCTATACCTCCACAGATGTTGTGTTCACTATTATTTTTTAGTTTTTTATTGCAGATACAGATCCTTACATGTAACGGGATGCTTCTCACCTTCTACCTCCTACACTAGTCTATGGGGGAATCCACCATCGTACTCTCACATGTGTTAATTGTTTCATTTTGTACTGTCACTTTACATTACTTGGTTATTCCCATTTGACATATTGTTTATTTTCTAACCTCTGAGGGGTGACACATGTGCACACTTATTTTTATAGGATTACATGTTTCCATTACTAATTCTCTTTTTTTATTTTTTATTATTGTGTCATTTCCGTATGTTTGTTGTGCAAACACTCTTTCCCTGTTTTTTTGCATGATGGCTTTATGTGTCTTTGCCACTCATGAGTGATGTCCCATGTTTGCAACCCCCCTTTGTGTGGCTTATGTGTCTTCTTTCATGTTTATAATAATGTGCTGGTAATTTTTTACATTTTTGTTTGTTTGGCCTCAAGTACTGCAAAAAATAATAAGTAGCAACGGTGGTATGAGGAATACCTGTGAAATCCGTAAAGTAGAAAGGTTTGTGGCGCATTGTAGATGTTTGCATTAAGTGGTTTAGATAGCTTCAATATTGGCTAGGAGGAATGATTGTATAAGAAAACACAAACAATACCACCGAATAATATTATAATAGCAGAAGTCAGAGGACTCTTAACAATGCCTAGATCTTTGAAGACTGAGCTTCCTTGAAGTTGTGCAATCTCGTGTTTAAAATACACTTAATGTAGAAATAATAGTTCCTATTGTAGTTGATAAATTTATTTATCTCCTACTAACATACAACACGTAAATTTAACTCATAGGAAATTATTAGAATTAAATCACGAGATTAATAGGGCTTGTTTTGGGTCAAGGTGTACAGAGGCTTTAAGTGAGGTTTTGGGGGGTGAAATTAGGCAGGCAGGTTTTTGGGTTTTTTGGGAGTTGTTAACTCATTGTTCTAAGGTAAAATTTCCCTAGTCTCAAAGACCTGTATCAGGTTGGTTGACCGATGCCGGTATAGGAGATGACTCGACATCATTAGCTAACCAGTGTTGTTAGGTGTAATTGTTAAATATTAAAAATGGGAGTTTGGCCCTCTCTGTGAGGCACAAAAGATGAGGGTTTGGGGAGGGATGAAAAGGGTTATTAAAACTCACAAGGTACAAGGTTGATGGGATAGGTGAAATGACTCTTTTTGTGGAAATATGATAAACAGTAGAAGGTGGAATGAGACAGAGCAGAAATATTAAATAAATCGGTAAATGAAATGATTAATATCAACACCAAGGTACAAGTAAGAATGATTTTACTATCTATCTGATAACTTTTGTAGATCTGAATGTAGTATGAATGGTTAATTATTTGGATAAGTGTATTGGGTCCAGTTTCAATGGTAATAATGCCTTATGTCAAATTATCATGTAATCTAGAGCTGTGGAAGTGTCATCGGTTTTTGGGGAAGTTGATGTGATTGGTTTGTCATCAGAAGCTTGATTGCAAGACTCCAATGCCAGCTGTGTGTAGAATGAGTGAGTCCACCCATTAAAGAGGTAGAAAATCAATATTTACGATAACCGATGGCAGTTATTGATCGGGTGTCACCGAGGAAAACCACGTTGGCTAGGGATGATTATTCAAGGTTTTCAAACTACCCGATCTTTACTATTTTTCGTGTGATCTTGATTGTTTAATCCGGGTCGTAAGTGAGGTTGGCACATTAGATAAGTGGGAGTGTTGTTGGAAAGGGAATAGTACTTTAATTTAATGGTTTGATATAGTCCCAGTTAGTTACGATTAAGTAGAGACTTAATCTTAGTTCATCCTAGGATGGAATAAGTCCATTGTGAGGTGTAATTATTAATTAATAATGTAAGGATGATCTTAAATTCATTATAGTTCATTAAATTATATCTAGGTGTGAAAGAGGGGAGTATGGCTAGGTATATGTGTTGTGTTTAGTAATTAAAGGGGACCGAGGTAGTGTGACCAATTTGGTGTCTACATCTGCGTCCTTTACAACACTTGTCTTCTTACCATGCATGCAATTTTTGTACTAACCCTTGTTTTGGCTATCCCATCCTTATTGTGTGCACCTTGGTTTCTACGAGATCCCATTCTCAATCCTCTTGTAGGAGTTAGAGTTCAAAGTCATTGGCTGGTTCCTCTTTTGGGGCCATCATTCTCCTATTTAAGTGATGTCATATTTGCCCTCAAAGGGGGGCATCATTTGGGTTTTTCTTCTAAATTACATAGAGATGCTACGTTTGGTTCGGTTCAGTTATATACAAATGGGTTTAGACCATTATATGAACCCCATACAAAGTGGATTTAACGAGACATGGTGTCCATAGCATTCTGGGAAGCAGTTATAGGCTTGGAGGTTACAGTGGGTGTGCCTCTCTACACTACTTCTGCCAGTGGCGTCGGATCACCCAAAAACTAGGATGATACAGATATCTCTTCACATACATTCAGGGAAGTAGTTAGAGCTTGAAGGACAATGAACATTTCCTCCCTCCACTTCTTCAGACATGGTGGCATGATATCACCCAAAAAAATCATAGTACAGGATATCCTTCTATAATCTTTCTCTCGACATGGATTAGGTGCATAGGTTCCATTTACACATTTACATTTCCATTTGCATATTTTACATATACATGCATTTTTTAAATTATGTTTTTAACACATAAATACATAGGTATTTGACTACTTGATCATTTTCTCCTTGCAGGTCTAACCATATGAGAAACAAGTAGTCAAATTGGGGGGCAACAACAATAACATCATCAACAACAAAAATTCATGATAGCACATGCTTTACTAACCATGTAGGTACATTACACGCTGCAACAAATACACACATGTTCTTCCCTAAGTTCACTCTCATCACTTTTTCTTTGTGCATTTTTCATCTTTAGTTTCCACTCACCTCCATCTTTTTCTCATTCCACACTTTTGTCTAGTACTTTAGCGTATTTCTACTAAAATCTTCATGGACATTAAGTACACATCTCTATCTACTTTATGTTACTAAGCTTTCCACTCACCAACATAAAGTCAGGACAAAATGTAGTCACAAAATCATGCACTTTAGAAATTATTTATCCCAGTTTCATGCTACTATTTATAAGGTTTTTGAGTGAATAAAGTACTAATTAATTCCTATCTTTTGGCCATATTATTTTATTTTATTTCATCATTACCAACCTCTTGTTCCCACATGCCCATTCTATTTCAGTCAGTTCCCATCATTTTAGCCTCGACTAGGGCGCTCAGGCTAGTACTGGGGTACCCGTCGGTGCCTTGATCCCACCAGGGTTCCCCAGTCCTTTTGCATTTTCACACTACTTTTAAGGCTCTTTCTATCCATTAGGCATCTTTATATTTCTTTTGGCTGACCTTTTCAGGGTTAATTACGAAATTAGATCAAGAGAACCCTATAAATATAAAGTTATGAGACCATACCGAGGGACCTAGCATCACTAACTACTATCACTCCATCTAATGTTGCATCCATCTATTGCATTAGAGATCACTTGCATCCACATAGCTCCATCAATAAGGCCCAAGGCTAGGATATATGCATCACACTTCATATGGGGAGGGATTCTATTCTATTCCATGCACACATTCTAGTACATTTTCTACACATAGTTATTGCTCGCTACTTCAAAAAGTGTAACTAGAAAAAGACAAATCTAGGGCATGTTCACACACACTTGCACATAGAACTACATCATGTTTGAGATGTAGTGCAATGCTCAGTTAATAAGTCCACCATTGTGAAAGTTGAGGTCATTCTGACCCCTTCATATGCATTATTATTTTTTAGGGTTTGATGCTTTTTTTGGGGTCTTACAGGTCTTTCATTTATCTTAGAATATTGGCAACATTCATCATAGAATAACAAAGTTGATGTGACACACAGTGAGGGTTTCGAACCACCTTCCAACCCTGTAAAAACTAGTTTTAGAGATTTTGTACAAACTAGGGCACCTAGATTGCAGACCAGAGCACCCACAGGTTCCCTAGTCCTCTTCCGAGTGCCCCATTCCAAAAAAATAATCCAAACCCACTCATTTCGAGACTTCTGCACAGTCGATCCTGCTCATGATTTTTCTAGTCACCTCTATGTCAGTCTCCAAATGGCATCTGTTATCAGCTGGGTTATTTCCTTACTCTCTTTTACATATTAGGTTTAGCATTTCCTTTTGCATCATTTTTTAGCTCATCCACATTCTTGTTTACTGCATTTATTACAGTTGTTCATAACTTAGAAATTAACTATCCATATACTACTTTGTTAGTCCATTTTCTAGTTAATGAGTTTCGTATATCATACATATTCTACACTCATATCATTTATGCATCTCACATCACATACTATTTATTCTATGCACTACACAACCCACGATTCACATTCTTCTTCTTATATCATCTACATGTTTTTTATTACATACTCTACCTCACCCATTACACGTTCTATACATCACATAGCATTTTCTCATCGTTGCATATACTACACACATTTATACATTCTACTCATCAACTTCGATGCACTGCACTCATTACCCTATGATGCACTCTACTCTCATGGTCCATACTAGACTATTAAGGGTATGCATCACTAATGAACCTCACCGCATTCCTTCATTCATCTTATAACCCTTTATCATGTGACATTCCTAGGTTAGTGACATACACTATAGGCTAAAGCATCACCTTTTCCCTCATCTTGTAGTGGTGTATGCCATAGGTCATACATCACCACCTCTTTCAATCATCTCATCATGATATACACGTTACACTAAACTATCAAGTTTTTCATACATCATTTTTATGTCACATTTCATAACTGTGTGTTAACCACACTAGGATACACACATTGTTCGAACCACTTCCTAATGACACACTCTCATTTATGGTTCATTCTTGACTATTGAGGGGGCATAACAATTGAACCTCACTGCATATAACTCTATTCACTTGGGGTGCACATGGATTCTATCATCCATCTTGCATTCCATTCCATCCATCCACAACATACTACATATCTTAGCCACTCACATTTTACATTTACTTTTTATTGAATTTATTGGTACATGTTCACTTTATTACACATCCTACATAAATATTTGGTACGTCATTATATTTACCACACACACATGTGCATTCACATTTTTTTTCTAGTTGTGATTGAAGATACAAGGCTTCTACACACAGCATGGATACTAACATGTAGGTACACTACTTTAGCACACTACCAATCCCATAGTGTGCATATGGGAAGAAATAAGTAAATAAAAACAACACGCCATCATCTACATCACACATTATGATACTAACATGTAGGTACACTACATAATTAGTATCTACATATACTCTTCTGCCCTAGGTTCACTTTTACACGTTTTCATCTTTATTTTCGGCACATTTCTACATCACTCTACATAGATAGAAGGTACACATATCTATTTACTTTATGTTACCAAGCATTTTTCTTACCAATATAAATTGGGGGGAAATGTAGACATAAAATCATGCACTTTGGGTAAATATTTAGTCCCGGTCTCTTACTACTATTCATAAGGTTCTTGAGTGAAAAAGAGTACTAATTAACCCATGTCTTTGGCCATCTTACTTTTTATTCTATTGCTACTTTTGAATGTTTACCCGTACTTTCTCAGTTTTTGCTTTCATACTGAGTTTTCCTTATTTCTGACTGGGGTGCCCAGCCAGGACTGGGGTGCCCTGGTCCCCTCTAGGAACCTTAATCCTCTTTACACTTTCCTTTCACTTTTTAGGCACTTTCTAGTTGTTTGAGCTTCTTATATTTTTTGTGGTCGGCCTTTTCAAGGTTAATTAAAAAATTAAATAAAGATAACCATATAAATATAAATTTATGTGACCATAATGAGGGACCAAGCACTAAGCACTAGTATCTCTACCTAATGTTACATCCATCAAAGGCTTATATTGCTCCATTTGCATCCATCTAGCTCCATCACAAGGGACAAAGGTTGATTCATCTGCATCACACTTCATAGGATGGGAGTTCATTTTATTTAATGCATAATTTATTTATATTCTACATCTAGTTACTACTCACTACTCACAAAGTGTAACACTCACAAGAGAACCTAGGGAATAATTCCACACACACATACACCTAGAACTACTTTGGTTCTAATATGTAGTGTAGTACTTAGCAATTCCATCATTATGGCCGCCGAGATCAATATGACCCCTTCATATGTATGTTTATTTTTTTAGGGTTTAGATGCTTTCTCTAGGGTTTTACAAGTGATTCTTCTATTGTAGTTTTTCTAGCACTTCATTGATCAGACAATGACATTCACATGACAGGAAGCGAACACAGGTGAATATCCAATGACACCTTGGAGGAGGTTCCCTAGTCATTTCCACATACTAGGGCACCCCAAGCACCCTTATGCTTCTCTAGGCACTCCATTCCAGCCAAACAACTCATATCTACATTTTCTCATGCTTCTGTTTGATAATTTCCTCCTCTTGTTTAGTCAGTATCCTCTATGACACTGTCATGTAACATCTATAAATTATCTAAGGCCTTTCTAACCATCTTTTTCCTTAGGGTTTAACATTTCAACATAGCTCATTTTCTTGGGTTGACTTTAGTATTTCATTTTCTCATTTATTTACTGCTTTTATAGCATCATATTAGGCTAGAATAAAAACACATATTTTCCATTTTAATTTGATCAAATAGTTGATTTTTTAGAGAAATTATATTGTTGACCATATTTTGAATCATAGGGTTTGTGGGAGTCGAGCTAGAACTTTGGCCTTTTTTTCCATTTGGGTTTTCACCTTGCTAGGTAAAATGAGATCATCCTTTGCTTCAATGAAGTAGTATTGTGCTTCCCTCAGAGTTCTAGGTTGGGACCTCCGAAGAATAAAGTTGACTTTAGGTAGTTAAGCACTTATAAATAATCTCTTGATTTTTTCATTTGAAGGCATGGCCTCAATACGCATCCTCTTGATTAATCTATTGTATCTTTCTATGAAATCTCTCATGCCTTCATTAGAATCTTTCTTCATGTAAGCCAATGGAACCAAGAGGTCTTGACAGTCTTCCATAGACTTGAATATGTCTTCAAAGAAAGTTTTGATATCATTCCAATAAGTGATTAATATTTCTGCTAGAAGGTAGAACCATTTAGTTGCTTTGTCTTAAAAGCACTCCACAAACATTCTGAATGATACATCTTCATGCTCGACACCCAGCACACTACAAGTGGTGATAAAGGCTACTACATGTTCTTCTAGGATTTGTGAGACCTCCCCTAAAATTTTGAAAACTTTTTCTTGATCCTCATGTCATCTCATGAAGAGGTTATGGGAGTGCAAGATGGCCTTTGTTCCTTCCCCATGGTACAATAGGTTGTGGTATTTCTTCGTCACCCATTCTATCTTCATATTTGGCTTTGATTCTTTCTCTAGCTTCTATTCTGGTGATGGCCATTGCTTGATCTATTTATTCTACTTCAATTTTAGCTATTGCTTCTTATTTATTTCTTGTTTCAGCTTCTTCTCGTGTTTCATCTTATACTTTAGTTTCTACATCTTTAAAGTTCTCAAAATATTTACTCATATTTGGAAAATCTATAACTAATGGGTTGATACCACTTGGACTGCTAGTGAGATCAGTTTTAGGGTGAAGGGGGTGCATTGATATTCTTGCTAGTTATTTCCTTATTTGTTGCTCATCAAATATTGGATCAATATTTCCTCCTTATCGTTGTGGTTTGGTATTTCTATGATTAGCCAAATTGTACATTTAATATTATCTTAGGCTCTTCTATATTGCAACTGGGCTTATCTCCCTCTTTCTATTTCTTCACCATGTTGTTTTTTTGTATCTAGCACTTTGATAGCAATGAAATAATGTGTAAATTTATCTCTGTTATGCTAGATAGCTTCCCTAGAGTCAGATACGATATCTTCTTAGATGTGGAAAATATATTTACGTATTTGAACAGGAGGGTTACGAGGAAGAGCCATGGATATGGGACATAAGTCTCATTGACTCTTCAGATTCTATTTTTTTAATTTTTGGGATATTTGATTTTTTTTGTATTTTCTTCTGATTCATTTTTTGGGTGTATATTTTTCCAATTCTTCCCCACGATGGGCACAAAAAACTATTAGCGATAAAGTTTGTCAAGTGGAAAAAATTATGGGTATTCACCAATTATTTGAGACTTTAGGTCCCTCTACTTGAATGGTGTAGCTCCATTTATTATGCGTGAATGAAATAAAAAAAATTGGTAGCCTTATGGGTTGGGGATCCAATAGGGACACTCCAATGAATCTACAAAAAATCTTTCAATTTCTTGTAAGGAATTTTCTGAGAGGTTACGAAAGGGAGTGGGAAAACAGAGGGGGGGATTAATCTTGTAGGTAAAAAATCATATTTCGACAACCATTAATCAGAATACTTCAACACACATAGATGGAAAGAACACAATTTTTCTACTAACAACAAGACAAGACAAGATTAAGAACACAAAATTTCAATAAAATTATCATCAAAAAAGGCAAGAAACTCCTTTCTCTTTCATTGATGTTTTAACAAGTTGTAAACAATACGACATGGAAGAGAAGGAGGTAAATTAGAAGAAATTTTATCTCCTTTAATTCTTCACAAGTATAAATCTCTCGTGAGCATACAAATTGACAACCTTTAAGAATGAGAGTACCATTACAATTTATAGATTTGAGCAGACTATTCACCTATCCCGCACATGACCTTTCATTTGTCCTCTTACAACATGTGACTTTTCATATTCCTAGGAATAGAATTAAGTCCCCTTTTATAAATTAAGGGTGAATTATTATATTACAAACCATAGTCACATTTAAATGAGTAAGAAAAAATAGGAATAGGACAAAATGAAAAAGCACAACCCCTAATAAAGAAATAGAACATGGAAGAAAGGGGGGAGAGAGAAAGGGAAGAGAGAAAGAAGAAGAGAGAGAGAAATACTCTGATGAATATACTTTCGCTGATAGACTCTTGGAAAGCTCCACAAAGGAAATCTCAATGCCTTTGAATTGCTTGCTGAAATTTACCATGACATGTGCCAATTTTTTCAGCTTGTGGGATGTGAACAAAACACGGTGATTTGATCCAACTTTCTAAGAGAGAGATAATTTGTCTACATTCACAGTACTAAGATTGATGACCTCTTGCGGTGTTTGAAATGAATTCCCTTATCTCTTCAAGAGACCTCAACGTGTCTTCATTGAATAAGAATGGATCTATGGCCTCACTTTTTACTAAATCTTCAGAGGGATTCAACATATCATCTATTAAAGTGTCTTCACTCATGGTTGGCATCCAAGCTTTTATACTTGAACATCAACATCCTTTTGCATCTTTTCAACATCTTCCTCATATGAATCAAGCTCACCGATAACATTTTTTTATCATTTCATAGCGAAAAACCAAGGTTTGAGCCCATACTTGAGACAAGTCACCTGATGCTGAAGAGAATACACCTTTGGTTATCAGGAGGGATGATTTGACCTTTCCCATTTCTATGACCAATGGATAAACTTGATCATAGTGATCCT
>JAHRHJ020002606.1:0-11014 GCA_019776745.2 Taxus chinensis | reverse complement strand
AAGGTAAAACGTTGCCAGTAATTTTTGGCATTTCTGAGTTTTTTGTTCTTTTCTTTATAACCAAAGGAGGACATGGTGCACACAGAAAAATATCCCTCTCTTTCCAATGCCTCAACCATTGATAAAGCTAAAGAACATTTCCATATCCAAGTATCAGTAAATGGGCCTTTCAAGCATCAAGGAAATTATATGTCACAATGTTTTCAGTTCTCCTCCCTCAATCTTCTTCTTTGTTGCCCTCCTCCTCACAAGTTTATTTCCGTCAAGTTTAACTCCTTCAACGCATCCCTTTTAGTGTTTCCATCACACATTTCACATGTGATTGCTAGTTGTTAACCCAAATCATGTATATGTTTCTAATTTAGCAAGTATTTAATCAATCATGGATGCATTAACCTGTTATATGTTATGTTAGTTTATGTTTAATTATTGTGGTAGTATTCGTCGATGAGCTTCAAAATATTCTAGAAGTACAAAAATAATTAAGAAATAAATCATATGTGGATGCTAATGTTTAACACATTGATGTTGATGGGCAATGACGCTCAAGGAAAAGTGACAAGATTGTGAATTATTAGAATTGGGATAGGGGAGAGGAGCTAGTAGTGGTGTACCCTAAGTTAGGGGCCCACCAAATCAATTTAAATATAATGTGAGATCTTGATTTTTTCACCAGCACATAGTTCAATACTTTTTTAAATTATATTTTTTTGAGTATTGAATTGGAGGGAAAAACATATTTTGAATTGATTTAAAATTGTAAATTTGAGTTAAACTACATTTTCATTGGAACCCATACTTGATCATGGGTGATTATGGTTGAACATTGACAATTTAAAAATGAAAAATCTTACATGGCATGATGGGATTGGTTGTTGTCATATCAAAAATGACTAATCACCAAGTACTTTTATGAAAACTATTGGGTGTTGTGTATTCAAGACACAATATCAACAATTGGACCCTGCTCAAGTATTGGTGTCTCTCCCCTAACCATGACGTTTATGGAAAAGTTGTAAAGATTATTTAAACATATTGGAAAGATGATGTTGATGATGACCACAATATAATACCTACCACCCTTTATAGTTTGATGGCTTATGTGATAACACAATAATCTTGGGGACCCTTTTCTACCCCACATAATTTTGATGAGTCGGTGGAATAATTAAACACCAAATTTTCATGACATTTTATAAAAAAGTACAAATTTATTGGTAAAAGACTTGAGAATTTGAATCTTAGACTACATTTGAAATGAGCCATGTAACACACAACACGACTGGATTAGGTAATACAACTGTTAAAGCAACAAGAGATGTTGATCTTAGTTGAAAGTCTCCAACATCTCAAACACCTTCACCATCTATGTAGTGGGTTTTTTCGGGAAAATAATGATTGCCCACAATTTTCGGTAACAAGAATGTTTGGTCGGCTTCTTAGGTCATGTGAGAACACAAAAAGTATTGGGAGCCATCTTTACGCCATCAATTATATCTACGAAGAATCTTCTCACATGTGCCATAAGGTGAGAACAACATGGGTGAAATTGAAGGGGGTTCCTTTAGGTGAATTTAGGGGAGATGGTCATTCCACTTGAAAGCTCCTCGTAACTCAATTCACTTGTCCCATATCTTGAAGGCCACATTAACACATAATCTCCGCGATAATACATCAATTCGTATAAATTTTCTAGACATATGTACACCTAAAAATTAAAAAATAATCTTTAAAGTTTGAAAGCAAAAAGAAAATTGATTTTATTTAATTTTAAATATTTATTTCCATTTTAACTTTTCTATTTCAGTGGTTTTTTGTTTTCGACTATAATAGACTCTAAAAACTTCACATCTTTATTTCTCTTTTAACTTTGTCATTTCAATGTATTTTCATTTCAATTTGTCATACTTACAACATGAGAACATTAATATTTACATCAAAATTAATTTGTAATTACATCATTACGAATGTAAATATTAATATACTACAAATGATTTTCCTATTTAATACAATGTTCTTGGAGTATTATATCTTCCTTAATTGTTCAACTTAGAAAGGCTACCTTTTTAATGGCTTCACATTTTTTAAAGATTAATGCAATTACATCATTATGTATTTTAATAATGTACCATTGAACCAATACCACCAAAAAATATGTAAAATTAATTAAAATAGAAAATACTTCAAAATAGAAAAACATAGTATATTAAGTTCATTAATTTCAAAAGTATTGTAAGAATTAGATTTCAGCATATGGTACATTTAACTCCAAACAGAACCAAACAAAAATAATTGTTTTAGCTATTGACGAAACCAAAGCAATAAGAAGTGAAAATGAAGGGCCATATTTAAAAAAATAATAATTCATTAACGTTATTCAAAGATTCATTAACATTATTCAAAGATTCAGAAACAAAAATGCCAAAAAAAATATTTGTTAAACTGAATCTTGAACATTACTTACAGATTCAAACGACGAGTAATGTCACACATATTCAATACCCCAAGACTTACACATTTATTGGTTTAAAGGTCAAGAAAAGCAAAGCAATGATTTCGAAATAATCCCGAATCCATGTCATCATTTTTCTCATGGAAGTTTTATATGAGGAAACCCTCATGGCACCCACCCAAATCTAATCTTAACAATCTCTATATACTAGCCAAAGCCATAGCTCTACTCAAACTATAATTATTCGCTCACATTCGCTGAACCCTCCCCAAATTGATTTATCTTCAACCAATGGGCACAAAGTTTTACACCAGCGCTTAAGGGTCAATTCTTCCCTGATTTCTTTACTAAATTTTAAAGGGTATATTCTTCCCTAATTTCCTTCTTTACTAATGTCAAAATCAGGTAAAAACAATATCTTTTTTAAAATAAAGATAATGTAAGATTTAACTTATGTAAGATGGTGAAATTTTTGAAATTGGTTTAATGTAAAGATGAGAGGTGTGGTGAGTCTAGTTTGAGTTTGATGATAAAAAATCAACTATTGAAAACCAATTTAAAATACACAGGCAATCTGTCGCAGAATCTCTTGGGCTTCACGTCAATATGGCCATTAAATTATATTCGAAATGTTTTAGGAATAAATCTGCTGAGGTTGTATCTGCAACTTGTACGGATGTTGTTTACAGTCACATCTTAATGGGAGTCATGATTTGCACGAAACTCCAAATATGATTTGCAATCTCCATCATTGTTTGTTATTGTTAACAGGTAAAAGTATCTTGTTCTTGTATCATTAACACCGAACAGGTAAAGTATGTGTTATGATTTACACGAAACTCAAAATATCGCAATCTCCTTCATAATAAAACACTTCCGTTCGGTACTTGATCACTTTATCATAATAAAACATTTAATTCATCTGGGAAAATGAATTAAATGAAATCCACTTAAAATTTCACATCAGAGCTTTGAATTCCCCTTCAAGGATAATTTGCTTATTAGCAGGCTTGGAATTTCAAATTACCAGTGTCTGTCAAACCAAAATTTTGACAGCTTAGCTATTTTCGGTAGCTGTAAATTCCAATATTTTTTATATACTTTGTTCATATAAATACAAATAAGTCTTTTATTGTTACATATTATATATATATTTATTAAGAACTACATAATTTTTTTTAGGGTTTTCTAAAATTTCAGCCTGTTATTGTTTATGGTTTCTTAAAATTTTCCATTGTAGGCTTGGAAATTGACAGGCTGTAGGCCGTTTTTGGTGATTTTAACTGTATACTAATGGTAAAAAAATTAGTTATAAACAATGGAAGGTTGAAAATTTAGAAAGTCGTAGGATTTTTTTATTTTATTTTATTAGAACATGAATAGTTTTTCTTGGTAAGGACTGATACCAGTTTGTACCAGAAGGCTCAAAAATTCAAATGGTTGACCGTTTAAGGCATAGTGATATAATGTTCAGATTCAAGGTAATATGTGAACGCACAGCAGTCATGATATAAAACCTACTCAGAATAATAATTCCAATTACCAGCATACATTGCATAAGCATAAAAATAATTGATTTACTGCGACCAAACAGTTCGATTGCCCGATAAAGAAGAAAGTGAAGCAATTAAATAGAGCAATCGAACATCAACGGATAAAACACAAATAAGTGGAGACATTGATATTCTTGGAAGATAACTTAAAAAATAAATTTTACGCACCGCTACTCCAGACCGTATGAATCCTCTACAATTGGAGGAGTTTTTGCAGGAGGTAGTATTTTCTTTGTTCCTTCCCGTGTATTCCAACTAGCTATTTCAATAGAATCTGCACTTATCTTGTATATGTATTTGTCCTTTGTGCTCACTAACTGTAATGACATCTTCTTTGTTCTATATGGTGTCAACATACTGGAATTTCTAAAAGTTGTGTCTTCTAACTATAAACTGTCATAATCATGTTCAGTATCTAGCATTTGAGTACTAGATCGCTCTTTACCTTCGAAAACCAAGTGTTCTAGGAGGGCATCTCTTCCACCAGTGTATATCTCCAACACTTGGTGCTTTGATATCCCATAATTATTAGAGGTGTGACCTAGATAGAAACACCTACATTAAAATGGTAGGCCTTCATAATCTAAGGGTTGTGACCAAGTTTTTTTTTTGTACTTTGAGATCAAGAGGATTCAAATATTTTTAGGGCAATGTCAAAAGGGGCAACCAAGATGCCGAGCATACAAGTATTGTAGAGTAAAGTCAGAGGTTTGATACATTCAAATTAAAATGTCTCAAGATTAAATACTCTTACAAAAAAATTGCCATACTAGAATTCAAGACAATCCGCGATTCCAAAATTTTCAGAGTTAAATGATCCAGAGTTGTTTAAAACATCCTGTTCTGGAGCTACTTGGTTTGTAACTGCTTGGTTCGGAGTTGGTTGGTCTGAAGTTGGGTGGTATAACGTTACTTGGAACCAAAGGTTTCTTGGTCCAGAGTTGATTGGTTCAGAGTTTATTGGTCTAGATCCCAGTCAGCTGTGGAGTTGCAATGGTCTTGAGTTGCTTGGTTCGGAGTTGTATGGTAGACTGGTCTAGAGATTCAACAGGTCTAATAGCCTAGTTAGCACATGAAGTCTACAGAGCTAGTCCTGTCCATCTAGTATCGGAGCTCCAGTTGGTATTGGAGCTATCTAAACCCACATCAATGTCGTCCAAATTTCCTCTCAGGTTGGGCAAAGCTATACCTTTGGCAAGGCTTGGCAAAAATGTTAGTAAGTTGTTGCTCGTGGCATTTTTTAGAAGATTTAAGTTATTATCTCGATCTTTTTCAAACTACATTTTCGAATGTAATGCTAGCATGCTTGCCAATATGTTAGAATCTCCTACCATTAAAAAAAGCAACATATATCAAACTATTGTGCAAAATTAGTGACACCCTTATCAACCCTAACAGAAAAAACAAATAAAATAGCATCCTTGATACGCCACCCAGAAGGAACACAAAGAACGTCTCCATATTAATTGCAAAAAGAGAACCTTAATGCCTGTAAAATTTAGAGCTCCTGCTCGAATTTGTTTGCTCTATTCTTTCACATTCACGCTTTGTTCTTATCATGCCTTTTACTACTACAAAATTTGTACTCTCTTGTATATGGATCTTCTGATTAGGATCTTGTTGCAAGCCATTATTCATCGAGCTTTGTTCTATAAATGTTTCTCCCATAGTCATTTGAACCGCCTTGTCTTCTAACTGTACCATCTTCTGTAGTACCGTTCCCCCAACAGCGTACGCCATCGGATGCATGCCTACCCAAGCCTGGTTAGGGATTTCTTTTGTTTAGGGTTTTGGCAATACTTTCTTCAACTATTGTTGCGTGAAAGCATATACATTTACTCGTTAAACATATCAGTACTTAATACATTTGAATGTCGAGGATTCAAAAATTTGGAAAGCATACCCCCTCTCAGTTAACTGTAGTAATAAATGCTAGGAGAATCCTAGGTAGAGATGGAAATACATAAAATGTGTGGAATATAAAACTAATCTCAAGTATTAAATATTGTGAACTACTAAGAGATAAAATATAATAACCTTAAAACCATGTTTAAAATCTCTTAATATTATGTATGGCCATAAATTTATTTACACATCCATAACCCGCATTTAATTTATGATGATCTAGATGCACGCAAGGTCCTCAAAGGAGGCCCTGAAGAAAGGAGGTAAGGTGGGTGAAAACCTAAGCATTTGGTGTGCACAACAATGGGTACATCATGATAACATTTTATGTTAAATTATATTTATATGAGGAGAATACAGAATACCAGGAATTGTTTTTTTTATCAAATGAATATTTGGATAGGAGGATTACGCAAGTTACTTTTTTAAGGACTATGAAGATTTCAGATTTTATAAGTGTGTTGAAGTTCAAGCAAGAAGAATTTAAAAAACCATTAATTAATATATTAGGAAATTAGAGAAGCATTATGAAGTGTCGGTGCATGCTGTTATATATATTACGGAGTTGATAATTTAATGGTTGTTGACCATCGAGTAGGACATATTTTAACGGTCACGATGGGTGGAGAGGTAAGATGAACACTGGTTAGCCTAAATGAGGCACCAATTATGTTGTTATAACCCCATAGAGGACATGTGTATAGAAGAATTTATGAGAGTCAAAAAATGGATATAGATGTCCTCTGCTCCATATACTCAACCATAAGAGGAGGAAATAAACAAGTGTTATTCCACTCCATGTGTTTTGGGCTTCCTTGATTGCTAATTCCCATGGAGAAAGTTATGGAAGAGGCTAAATTCCCCCCTGCCACGTGCTTAGTGGTATCAAAGTTGGTTCTTTCCTACGGGAAAGTAAGGGAGTGGAGATGAGCTAACAAAACACTCACGATGTGAGGTAGACTCACTAATATAATGATTTTGGATAGATCTTTGAACATCATGATATGAATCTATAGATATGTTTAGAGAAGGGTTAGAGGACACTAAAAGCAAGAGTTATAGCCTGTAGTAAATGTCATTATGATTAGATCTAAGCAAGGTGATATGGGTTTGGCACACAGACAACGTTCAATCTTGAGGTACCTGGGTGGTACGGGAGTTCATCTTTTTCCAGACTGTGAAAGCAAGGTATTATATAGACATATATGGAGAAAGCACAAATGGCATGGGCGAAGTAAATATTGGATATACCCTCGTATTTAGTCTTCTCTGGAACTTGCGAGGAAATGATGAATGGTTATATTCAAGGACTCCAGTTTCCTGTTCAGAATCGAAACTTATCTTGCAATGTCTGATTTTCAGAAGACATAGACCGGATAACAAAAGAGATGGTATACCTTGTGACGAAGGGTGGACTTAAGGATAGTTCAATCAGATTCATCAACAGGAGCTTGGTTGGATGTTCGAAGGCAGGATAGAGTAAACGCATAGACTTGATATTACATTGGACTTCAATTTATGGTAGGAGTAGCGTGGTAGGCAGAATAAGAAGGTTATATGCAAGATATAGCGCTATTCATTTTTTTAAAACTTGAATCGATTTAAAAGTGTAGTAGTGCCACCAAGAGAAATGGTTTTGACTGCAAGAGTACCGGAGCTATAGATATGTGAGTGCAGGCGCATTAATCGGTACAACACGAATGTGGATCTATCACATGGAAATGGGAGGAGGTTCTTTAAGGATTTTATAAGAGATAATTTCGGACAAGCACTAAAACAATGAGCATTTATCGCAAAGCAAAGATACTACGGAGTTAAAAGGACATAAAAAAGTGAGATAATGCAGGTTCACAATGAATATTGATTTGGAAAAGAAAGAATGTGTGCACGATTGATACCTGTAGTAGACACCACCCATAATACACTAGGAGATCATGTGGGAATTAGATATCACTCAAAAAATAATATCTAATTATGGAGGAATAATGTAGATGTATGAATCATGGGAAGACCAGGAAAAGTATAAACTGAATACAATCCTTGGAGTTTGCAAGAGTGTGCATGACAAAGGGCTTACCACAATTTAGAAGAGAATTCATAAGGATATAGAGGGAGATCCCAAAATAGAGTCAAGAGATCACAATGAAACATGCAAGAGAAAAAAGTAACACAAAACACAAACCAAGGGCGAAAACCATAATTTGAAGTGCAATGATCAAATCCATAGTGGTAAGAGTTTATGGAGGAGGATCATATGGGATTCGAGAGAGGTCGGGAGTATTACGAAATGTGAAAGATGTTATCCCTAGTAAGGAAAAAAATCATAGAGATTCAATGAAACAAAATATGCTACACTAGGCAACATGGAGCGTATTTTCACACAAATAAGACAAAAGACACATACAGGGAGATGATGTAAGAGCATTCGGGTTCTAAGTGGACAGACTCAAGGACTCATGGGCAAAGCATAAGGCACAAGAGGAGAGAGAGAATTTTCAAGGAGTAGGTGGTGCATTGCAGAATTACTTCAAAAAGATGGAGAAGGAGGGCAAGGTCTTCATAAATTAGCACAAGAATATATCCTAATAGAGCACAAGAGAGGAGGCAGAGTTGAATACCTCAATAATTCCTAAAGAAAGGACTTTGCACAAGCATTAAAGGTAGAACATTGTATCATGAGGACCTTTAAGCTCATAACAACAAGGACATCTTAAAAAATGTCAAGAAAGCTTCTAAGCCTTGGCAAAAGATCAAAACTACGGGTACATGTATGTGTGAGCAAGAAAATGATCACAAAACGAAGAAACATTCAGGGACACGTGTACAAAAGACATAGTCCGGATTTTAAAGTGTTTTCAATGAGAAGGAGAGACTCATTTTCGATGCCACACAACGGTACCTGATAAAACTGCAAGGTCATTTGAATTCCGTGTAGATAGAATAATGTCGAGTAGACAATCACAATGTATCACGTGGGATAGGAAGTCCTATATATTATTTTATTATTATGAGGTTGTAATATAGTTAGCAAAAGATCACAAGATGAGGACCATTCTAATAGCCTACACACTAGTCACATGATTAGGATAACTAAAGGAGTTGCAAGAGTCATGGACATAAAAGAAGATAATCCAGAAGGTCTACCAAATGGCATTGATGGAGCAAGGACTATTGAGTCTAGTTGTCCAAAGAGATGGTTTAGCCGCTCACCAGGATCATTACTTTCATGGAAGACCTCAATTTTAAGATACCATAGAGTGTATGCATAGCATAGGGCATCTAAACTAGGGACTGTAAGACAAGAGTTTCACTAAGAGATGGATAGGTGCGCAGAAGGATTTCAAACGACATGTGTTGAAGAAAAGGATAATAAATAATGATTTAATGCACCATAATAGGTTACTGTATCAGCAATGGGAGTACTACATTGCAATACTTTTGTCAGGGATCAATCAAACAACAGTAGTAACCATGGGAGGGATTACTGAAGGGAGGGGCAGTGAAATAGCATACTGTACGTACCCAAAATTGTAGGGTGCTGCACCACCAGAATGATGTAATACACGTGCCCCAATGATGATACTGGTCTTCTTCGCAAGGTGTTCGGGATCCAGAGAAGCTCTCCAAGATATGCGTTAACATCCCGCATGCCCCACTTAGCCCCCGCGTGCTTTGCCTTTTCCCTCTTTTTCCCTCTTTTCCTTTGGCTTTTTTGGTCTTTAGTGACGAAACCTGCCGCCCTGAAGGGCGGCGGTCTCGTGACCGCCGCCTTGAACAGGGTGGCGGTCCTGTAACTGCACCGCCCTGAGCTTAGGGCGGTGGTCCTGTCACGCGTTTTCCAAAATTCTATTTTTAACGCGACTCGCGTGTAAAATTTCAACGTTTCACCAGATTTTCTTGCATCGCCTTGAGCTTTTATTTATGTTTTTGGTTCCCTGGAATAGTGTTTTTGCATTTGTTTAATGGTTTAAGAGATCAAATTGGTTTTCACCTTTGGGTAAATGGGATTCTATAAATAGTTGGCTTCTGCTCAAGCAAATGGCCCCTCAAATTTGCCTCTCAATTTCTCATTTCAATAGCTTAGCCTTTCAATTTTGCTTAGGATTCTTAGTTTTCTCATTGAGTGCTTTGGTTAGTATTGTGTTGCAGCTGGTAAGCCACATATCCAACTTGTGCAAGTGCAAACATTATTTGGGCCACCATTTTCACTCCAACTTTCATGTTTTCAGTGCTATGGTCTTTTAGTTTGCTTAAGATTGGTAGCATAGTTTGTTGCAGGTTTGCTTTAGCTTTGTGTTACTATTGGTAAGCCACAGATCTAACTTGTGCAAACAGTATTATTGTTTTGGAGTAAAATAGTCTAGGAAGCCATTAAAAGTTGCAGGTTTTGCTCTTCATACAGACTAGTTTCAGGTTCTGGACGCTTTTGTTGCATGATTCGCAGTAGACCCCGCTAGGAATTGCATAGGCCAAGCTCTGTACTCTTGCGCTATCTCTCTCCTATCCGCATTCTATTCTGTCTGCATTCTGAAGACGGTCCATTGATCCAAATATCTATTCCTGTTGATGCAAGCATTCCACGCTTTTCTGGATTCACGTGAGCACAAAGAACGAAGAGATCATACTGAGGGGACAAGAACACACACACCGTCGGATTCGCCACTGTTCTGCGAAATCCAAGTTTCATCTTTCAAAGTTTTAGTTAGAACTTATCAAATAAAGTAGTTAATCACTTTATTTCAGTTATTTCTATTCTCGATATTTCCAGGGAGGTTTTGGGGATTGATAGTTTCTGAGAAACTATGATTCATTCCTCACTTCTGAGGTAGGATCGAGAATCTTGCAGATAGATTAGTTATTTCGTTGTTTAGAATAGATATACGAAATCGCACAGACAAAATAGCTACACTCGGCTATTTTGTTTGTTTTACGTTGTTAGTTTAGTTGTCAATTCTAAATATTTTTAAATAGCTGCTTTCTTATAAATTGCCAGAAAATACAAAAAGAAATTATATATGCTAGAAGTGCACTTAGATTTTACTTTATTATAGTTTGTTTCATTACTGCTTTTGCATGACAATTACGGGACCTAGGGAGCCCAGGG
>JAHRHJ020002605.1:0-11014 GCA_019776745.2 Taxus chinensis | reverse complement strand
TGTAATGTTCCTTCCCACTTCTCTGAATATTAGAATATCAATCAAAATAGACAACCAAAAAACTTCACATGTATTCTCATAGTACTCTTTTCATTAGCCTCATGAATGAGTGGGTGGATTAGATACATAATGACATCACATTCCCTCGTCTAATCGATCTTTTATTTTGAAAGGTTTTTCCATTCATCCCCTTCATGGGATTCATATCTCTATACTAACCTACCTGGTTTAGCATTTCAAAAAAATCATGTCGTTGTTAGCACTCCATCATTTTATCCATCCTCTGAATTAGAATCACTACTCAATTGATCTTATTATGTCCTGTTGTCTACACACATTCCTCCAATCTCAATATTTATTCATATTCAATTGTGTTGGATTGCACATGACTCATACTTTCTCCACTAACCCTTTGTATTATAATTCACCACAAAATTGTCTGTTAACTCCTCACCTCTATGTCAAACTCATCCATAAGCTTCCTGGTTTTGAGGGTTGATCCTGGGATTAAATGAATATGGTGTTGTATATCCTCAATTTGGAGGTAATAACCCTTGGGTATCTCATCTGTATGACACTTTTATTCTTTTAATTCCCTTTTGCAACAGCGTATATTAAGTCCTCTATTTCAACCTCTTTTACATTGTGTATAACACCAACCACTTCTTGCCAATTCTGTAACAAAATCTTTTGTAGCCAATAAGCCCTCACTCTTCTCTCTTCCTTGAAGGGTAACAAGGCCACCTTTTCACTATCATTCTAAAACATTCTATGTATTTTTCCCCTCAATCACATGTGGACCCTTTCTATCGTATTACAAGGTCTCTCCCGTAAATATGGGCATGGATCCATTGGGATAACTCATCACAACCACACTCATCCTTGTAGGTATTCCTAATAAAAAAAAAACTTTATAAGGGATATTTTATCGATGTTTACTCATTCCCTTTCTTGAACCATGATATACAATCGCATATGGGTGCTTTCTCACACTTTCCGATTGATTTTCATCAACCATCACAGTTGAAACCATATTTTTCACAACTATAACCAATATGACTAATAATTTACATACCTTTCCTCTAGCGGTACTATCTTGGCTCAAATTTATTTGTTCATAGCTAATAATAATCACAAACACCATCCTGTTCTTTCTCCTTCCTTTGGGAACAATGATCATCCTCATTATCTATGGGTTTTTCACCCAATTCTTTGCTGCATACAACCCTCCATTTCTTGTTCCTCCTCATCTTTCCCGACATTTACTTGTGGTTAGTCTCCTTTCTTTTTATCCTATGTAGGTAGTGTGGAAACTCAATCTCAGGGCCCCTCTTTCACCACATCAGTAACATGTATACTTCCTTTGGGAACACTTTTGATCCTTTCCTCGATTATAAACATCTCCCCTCTAAAACTCTCCCTACCTTTTTAGTAGTTACCATGGATTTTGTAGAGAAATATGATTCCTTCTACTTAGAGATTCACCTTTATATATCAAATCTATTCTACCCCTCCATTAGGGATTTATGATGGCGCTCCATTCACAACTCTTCTAAAATTATTCTCTTGTTATTTCTTCTAATTTTAATGCAAGTTGATAAGAATCAATCTAGGCTATGGATCTGGTTTATACCTCCAGCTAATCTTTATGGTATAACTCAACCCTTAATATACTTTATCCTTTTGTTTGTTAGACTATCCCTAGTCACCCTGATTGAAATTTGGTAATTTTTCATTAGTATAAACTCTTCAATGCTAAAATCCTTTTCGTCTAGGTTTTGTAAACTTTGAAATATTTCTAAAGCAAATCTATACGAATAATAGTTTCTTTCATCTTCAATTTACCATTTTTATATTCCAGTTTCCATATCTTCCATTTATATTTCTTGTCTTTCATGTTTGCGGTGAGCCATCAGATCAACGCATTTCTGGCCAACTTTTACATGTAAACTTAACCTTTTATCCTCTGGAAGGGTTTTTCCACTCAAATAATTTCCATACAGCATTCTTAACAAGTCAATCAACTGACCACTGAGTTCTCAATCTCCACCACAATAGAGGAAACATTAATCTGAGCCATCATTGTATCCCTCTAGAGCTTAGATCAACTCATCTCAAATGGTATCTCATTCAAGGGTGTCTTTTTTTTTTTCCAAAATCTCTCTCATTTAATTCTTCATCTCTCCGGTCATTCATTAATGGAGGGTGGTACTTTTAAATGTTATTTGGGTCTGCATTCCCTATTCGATTGTCCTTCTATGATGGGGTAACCTCTCTTATGAGCTCAATGATTTTATTTGTAGCTCTGCATATGCATATCATTAGGAAACTCCCTTCCCAAATCTAGCATGCTTTTTTTTTTGCTTTTTTTATTTGTATATAAAAATGGGTAAAAATTAAACAGCACATTGTAATATATACCTTAATATGCCCATAAGATCAAAATCCTTTTTTGCTACCAATTGTGTGGATATCCAGCTGTTAAGATGCTTAAAATACTTCAAAACACCACACAATAGTTTTTAAATAAAAAATAGAAGATTCAAAAATAGTTTTTTCTCATTGTGGAATGGACACTAATCTTTTTACATCATTAAATCTTCATTTATTTCAATATATTCTAAAACACCCAATAAAGCCAAAAATCACTCCAAGAAAAACAACTCAGATGGACTCAAAATTTTTTGTCCAAATTGCCGTCATGAAGGGCGGCTCACAATTTTTGAGTTATTCTAACATCACAACAAAAAATTATTAAAACTTAATACTAGTCAAAAGAGAAAAAAAAATTAGCCCCCCGTGAACAACTAGATGAGCGGAGTTGACCTCGAAAATATGTCGAGATGGCCAACCATTGAAAAAAGGATGGTCTTAGGAATCACACTAATGACGGATTATCAAACTAGAAAATTTCACGACGATCAAACTGTCCGATAAAATTTAGGGCCTTCACAGTGAGTCCTGCAAGCTACAATAGTATTAGTTATTATGTAAACACTTTTGTTGATTCCGTAAATGAATTAAGTCCCTCATATTCTATGAGCCACCGCACATATCCTATAAATTTAAGGTGATTGTTGTAGACGCCCCTCAAAAATATTTTTAAACTTTTTAAAAATTTCACACAAATGACATAAGCATTTTCACGTAGCCCTTTCTTTGACAATTAAAATGTAAATTGTTACTTCTCTATCGTAAATGTTTATATATATTTAAAAAAAAATTTACATGAAATTTTTCCTACGCTTTTCTGAATGTTTGAGGTCTTGGCAAGGGTTTTGGATCGGCTCAATTTTGAAATCATGGACCCATACTATTGTGACCGATAGTTAAAGAGGATTAAAGGCACAGTGTTGTCTAACGTCTTCTTTAAGGTGTAGACAAAAATATAGGGTAATGGGATAGCGGAATATTGTTGTGTGGTTGGTTGAAGATGTGCGCGTGTTGGACATTACTTGACCAATGCTGACGCGAGATCTTCATTTGGTAGGCGGAACTCCTAAATACCAAACAAGACCACAAAAGAAGAGTTAAATAATATATGACAGTGGACTACCTAGAGAGTGCTAGATCTGGGAAGTTTGATACTTCCTAATTGGTTATCAATCCACTGTTTAATATAACCTAATATGAGAAATTCAACATAAATAAAAAAAGGTCCTATTGTAGTTGATATCATTTAGGTATCTCATTCAAATATGATACAAAAATATAATATAGCAAGATAGGTTATGATCAGATATGGTGGTATGGTAAGGGGTCAAAGTACTTCAATAGGTCAGTTTCAGGTTCGGGGTCACTTAGGTTGTTTGGATAATTATTCTTAGGTTTTGTTATTGACAAGATGGCCAAATACAGAGACTAGATTTGGTTGGGTATGAACGATCATTGTTTAGGAAGAACCGATGACGGTTATGGGTAACTGACATTGGTAGAGGTAGGATGATAAAAAATCAAAAAGATAATGGCGTTTGAGCTGAGGTTTTGACAGAGATGACAGAGAGAATGATGAGGTATGTGGGGATCTTAGGAATACTCAGAGATATGTATAATTTGGGTATAGGTGGTTTTATGGTGTGGGTGGAGGAATGATTGAGTTTACAAAAAGAGGAATAGGGGGGAATGTCAATACAAGTCACAAATAACAATGGAGATGAAAAATACCTTATAAACATAATAAAGATGGAATGACACAGGTGTTTAAATGAACTTACCAATATAGCAGGTCCAATGGTTATGTGGTGATGGTAGTTAATCAATGGAATGGTGATCATTGACATGGTAGTGCTTCCTAGAATGCTACCTCTGAGAGTGACACCTTTTGATCTATCTTGATTTTGGCTATGACTGCTTGGATGTATAAAAGATCTCTTGTTCTTGCTTACATGCAGATCCCATTTTCCTCCAAAAATTCAAGAATATGGCCAACCTCTCAAACAAGGTTACTGAAATAGTTATATGGTAACCGATGGCGGTTCCTAGTTCACCAGCGTCGGTTAAGGTGGGATTCCCTAGGTTCACCTAAAATGACAGATCTTGAAATCATTTGGGCCATGTCTATCCATTTATCACAGATAAAAATAGATGTTATATTTTTAAAGAGTGGTAATGTGGTTAGAGGAATAATAGGAATTGATTTTTAGGGTTGAATTAAGTCTTAGTTAGTTAAGGAAACATGTTATGAATAGGTCCATGGTGAGGTGTCTAGGTGAGGTGTCTTGGTGAGGTGTGCATCCATTTAATTAAAGTAATTAAATTAATAAATGGGGTGAGGATGGGCTTTAATTTAGTTATAGATAATTAAATTAATTAATATTAAGGTGGGGTAAAAGGGGCCATGGTTAGGTGAATATATGTAAGTGATTTATTCAAAAGGGGATCAAGGGGAGTGCGACCCAATTTTGGCGTCTACATTTTTCCCTTTTTTGTCACATGGATTGTATTGGTAAGCAATGCTAACAAACATACGAAATGGTTGTGTCAAGAATAATGTAGGGTGGTGTTGCCCCAAGCATGGGTGAAGGTAACTCCCCTCAAACTAGGAACTAATGAGGTGAAAGAAGGAAGTGGAGAGTGGTTTGATAAAATGAGGAGGTGGGAAATTAAAGGTCAGTGGGCATATTGGGTAAAGGTTATAGGTCACCTTGGGTAAAACAGGTAAATGGGTTAGGGTCAAAGGTAGTGGCAGTTGAACACATGCACACATTGTACCAGGTTGAAAAATCTTTCAAACTCTACATCGTCTAAGGTCAATAGGTCTATCCAAATAGGGTTGAAGTGATGTCGGTATCTAAGGTATAGGATATGGTGCATAAACACAACAAAGGTTAGGTGGAGGAACATTTAAGTATGTTCCATTACACCAAATTTTAGGTCATGATAAACAACATGATAATAGGCAAGGTAAGGTCGGTAGGAAGAACAACACAGGTAACAACATCGTAAGGTACAATGAGCATAGATGGTCAAAGGTCATAAAAAGTTGTTGAGGTCAAGGTATATAGGTAATGACATGGGTAAGTCCAAGGTGTGGGTAAGATAATAAGTCCCTAAACACAATTGAGGATAGGTATAGGGTATGTGGGCTTGTAGGTAGGTGGTCATGAGTGGAGGGTAAGTGAAAAAGGTGCCCAACAATGGGGAGTGAGGGTCAAAAAATGGGTAAAATGAGGTAAAAAATGAGAATGGTAGGTAACTAATGGATGTTGAAGGGACAAACGTCATCGGTATATGTAGGGCACGACTTGACCAAAATCACTCAAGTTGATTTGGGGATAAAAAAGGAAAATTTCACTTCTTACAAAATCATTTCTGATTTTCCATTTGTAGAAAAAGTCCAAAGAGCACGTGAGAACCGCAAAAACAATAAGGTGAGACCAAAGCTGAGCGAGTAGATATTGTAGCGGGTGATTGGCATGTGGTTGGTGGGTCCATGAGATTGGGTCATTGGATTTGGTTGGTTGGAGATGAGGAGTTGATCTGGGTCCTGGTGGAGGTAGGAGAAGGTTTGGGTTGGCCACTAGTACAGTGACCAAACATATCATTGCATCATCGACAGTGAGATGAGGTATGATCTTATCAGAGTTTATTTTATGGATTGAATGAAATTGTAGAAATTAGGGTGGGTAAAGATGGTTTTGGGCAGGAATTAAATTGTCATTTGGAAATAAAATGAATGAAATGGGTGGGGGGAAGGTCCCAGATAAGTGAAATGAGAGTAGGGATGAGGGTAGCTGAGCATTGGGTAGGGGTACGGTAGGTTTTTAAGTTATGTCTTGGAAAATTCTTGAGAAAAGAATGGGTAGTTTTTGGTTTTGGTGGCGCGATAGAGATTGATGCCAGTCAAGGGTTGGCCAATGTCAGTCGGTCTTGACTGGCATTTTTTTTCGAGTAGTACGTGACTGATGCTAGTCAAGGGTAACCGATACTAGTCAATAGTGACCGTTTTTGGTCAACCATGACCGTTATCGGTCGGGTGGGAAGAGGGAATGGGTCCATAAGAGAGATAGGGTGATAGGGAAAGGTAGGCCATAAAGGGTAAGGGCAGGTCTGTGGAAAATAGGTAGGGTAAAAAGGTATATAGGTGAGAGGTTTGATAGATGCAAGACTAGTATAGGGAAAAAGGAGTAATCATTAGAGTTGGGGTTGTGGAGGGGGATATTGGGTACATGGTTTTGTTAGAGGTTTAGTCGATATTTTAATAAGTTTGTGGTTTATTGGAAGCAGGTTACTGACTAGCTGTATATGCATGATAGGGTGCCACTCCTACTACAAGTATAAGGGTAACATGATTGTGGTGGAGTGGTGTAATGTGATAGAGGTGAAGTTGATTCAGATCTAGCGCTATAGGTGTATAGCATGATATCATAGTTTGATGGTCACACTCATTGATAGATGGGATTATGTGACCAACACCTTCCATTTTCTTATGCGTGAGATCATGGTTACCTGAGAGGATGTTTACATGATCCTATGTTTTCTAATAGTGGGGACACATGTGTATATAATTAACTCAGAGGAATCAGAGGAGCCCATATTGGTAGTATTTGGAGAGGTGATGGTATATTTTAGGTACCCTAGTGCTAACTTGAGCTATGGAGAGATGTACGTAGCCCATCGAGATGAGATGAGGCTAGTGGTGTTGATTATGGAGGTGGTGTGTTGTTTTACACTTCCTGATTCAAAGGGTGAGAGATTCTCATAGGCACTAATGGGGGTCCTTCAGGATATGATGGAAGAGAGGACATTTTTTCATGGGTACCAACCTTTCTGGTGTAACTATACAAATATTTTTGGGCCTACGGGTGATTACGGAGGTTTCAGTTTATGTTGTACTTTCTTTCTTCATTATTGGGCATACAAGCACATTGTATGCATATGCCCAGTGGGCCTACCCTAACGAAATTCATTTGAGGCAAGGTTTATTAAAGTAGGTTACTGGTGATGGGTACCCACTAGGGGAGAGCATAGGACAGCTAGAACTACACCACGATGTAGAATTCTACATGCGCGTGCTGGAGGGTTTATCTAGTGTAGACATTATCTAGAGGTCGTATATCAACTATCCATCATATAAATGGATGGTAGATGAGTTGGAGGTGCTGCATATTTTGACTTGGATAGAGGGGCGTCATGTCAGTGATCACAACATGATCCCCATTAATATGGTTATATGGCAGTTGGGTTGGCCTAGCACATGTCACCTCCATTTCCATAATATAGGAGGGACGATGTGGAGAGACCTATGTCTCCACCACAACCTATAGTTCTGACTGGGCAAGAGGACATCATTTCAACCATGAGATTGATGATGTAGGTTATACATATGCATACAAACGGTGGTGGGTAGCCGAACTACGAGCAGTACCACTCAGACAAGGTCAACTAGGATGTGGCCACCCTCATAGTTCAGAGGGATACACTACAGGGATAGGTAGTTTCCTCATAAGGTAAAATTATAGGTTTACAGAGGCAATTAAGAGGGTCACAGGTAGAGGTGGCATGGCTACAGGTGCATCTGCATCTGGTAGGTTTGTAGGGAAATTTGGCCACTGCAAAGGCATAGATTGTTTCCCTTTAGGCCTAGGTACAAGCGCATGCACCTATGTAGGCTTAGGCGGAAGGGTCCCATGGTACAGGTACAGGGTTAGAGGCCGAATGACACCACTGCAGATAGTACCCATGGCTCGGTTTAGTGATGCCCTAGGTGAGGTGAGATATTATCAGGATCACTTGACAACTATCGAGATAGATGTCCCATATTATGCAAAGCCTCAAGTGAGAGGTCAAGGTCTCGCACACATAGTGTAGAGAGTATAGGGGGCCAGCGAGCCCATAAACAAAGGCTTGATCCAGATGCAGGCTAGGAAGCATCTGATTTGAGACCTATACAGGGTATAGAGATGTTAGCTAGGAGTTGGATAAGAGTACAGGAGGAGGATACAAATGATACGGGGATGGACATTAGATGAGGAGATGACTAAGCCCCCTGTGCACCAATTTTTTTTATTTTTGTGATATATATACCAGCCTGTGTGTTGTAGATGTGAGAATGTATATGAGATATTTTGAGTTTTTGTATATTATATCGGCCTTTGTGCTAAAGATTTTGAGACATTTGTATATGAGGGACACATATTGTTGTTGTACTTATTCTCATATGTATGGAAACACATATTTTGAGAATATATATACTTATAGATGATGGCTATGTTTATGATATGATTTTGTACTAGTGGTTGTGATTTCTATTGTTATTGTGAATGTGATGGAAACTAGGTGTATTAGGCATGATGGAGTTAGGTCATAGGCATGGTTGAGTTAGGTATGTTTAGGCATGGTAGATTCAAGTTGGTTTAGGCATGATGGAGTCATATCATAGGCATGATGGAGTTAGGTAAGTTTAGACATGATGGAGTTAGGTCATAGGCATGGTGGAGTTAGGTCAATTAGGCATGGTGGAGTTAGGTATAGGCGTGTGATGTTTTGAAATTTTCAAATAGTTGATATTATGGAAATATGAAATAATAAATGAATGTTGTTAAAAATGGTAGGTTGGTCTATGTGTATGTTAATTGATATTTATTTTAGTTTAATTTCCAATTGTTGATAGAAAATTAAAACTATGCTAGATTGTGAATAAAAAAAATCGGGCGAAATTAGTTAGGGAAAAGAGTGGCTGAGCTAACCTCCAAGGGCCCCTTTGCCCTCCGGAGTGTTCCTACAGTAGCTCCTAGTGGAAAAGTGGACTCTCAATGCAATGTAGGTTCTCTCCATAAGGCTAGGTTAAGAGAGAAGATAAGGTCGAGGAATGGGTGGAGGATTTTTAGGCATGATTTATTCTCGGGGTAATAGAGGCAAGGTTGGGTTTTAGATTGACTTTAGTGAAAGAGGGAAATATTTTAAATATAGGTATCAGATGGTCTGAGTCTTATATATGGATATATCAAAAGTAACGAAGGGAAGGTGAATGGTAAGAGGTGGTAAAAGAGTCACTTAATTGATAAGAACCCTAATGAGTCTACCATACCCAAGATGGGATTATGAACTTAAGACCCTAAAGGCATTACATAATGGACTCTTCTAATGCTGAATAAAGTCACATGATCATGAAATGTCACCATTGCAGAAAGTCCCTTGAGTAGAGAGAAAATTAGGGTGAAAAGGGAATGAGGTGAAAGTGGGTGGTTTAGCGTAACTTAGTGTACGATAATGTGTATACCTAGCACGCAACCCATGATAAAAATCAAGCAAGTTCTATAACGAAACGTTTATCACTTTCTTCATTTTTTTGTTTTTAATAGACTGATCGATGCGGGAAGTCTATATGGGATGATTATATTATCTCTTTGAGGTATTCATGAAGTTGATCGATGTGGGAAGCTTATGAACATTTTATTATATTTTGTAATGACTTTATATAGTTGTCCTTCAAGGCAGTAGTCTATTTATAGTGCCGAGGTAGAGAGAAGAGATGTTCCTTTTTAAGGGAGTCATTTTTTATCTAGAAGTTTTACTCGAGGAGTTGAATCCCATTTATTTTAGACGTTTTAAGTCATGGACAATACTATAGAGGAAGATTAGGTTCTTTTTTAGAAGAAAAAACCATAGTACATAGAGGTTAACTATGAAAGAGGTGGTTTCCAGTGATGAACGACCATGGGATTCTGTCTTTAAAAAGATGAAAAGTATCCATGAGAATCATGCCATTAGTAGAGCCATGGTACTCATATTGAAGATAAGGTTGAAAGGTGATGGGTAATCACATGATTCTCATTTAATAGTTGATCCTCAAAAAAGAAACCATGGGAGGTGGAATGGTGCTCAAGGGAGGCGAGAAAGTCACTTTGACAGAAAGTGATATCGAAACTTGGATGTCATCAAAATAAAATGGTCAAAGATGCAAGGCATATTGAGGGGCTCAGGTAAGGTTTACCTTGCATCATTAAGAACAAATGATAAACACTTGATCTATTGGCATGGGTAACGATATAGGGTCCAAGCCAAATAGGAGAAAATTTTTCCCGTTTACTTTTCTCTTCTTTAGTTACATGTTTATTTTCCTTCAGGATGAGGTCGTTAATCTAGAAGGTGGGTTCATGGACATGTTTTTCATAGGCATGCTTGATATGTTTTTACTAGATTTGGAGATGGTCAAGAGCATTGAGACAATTCATCTAATAACTAAAGTTGTGCTAAACGGTCCTGGCAAAAATCATTTTCGTTGAGCATGTCTTGTAGTGAGATGCGGAGAGATGGAATCTAGACTTTAAGAGGCAAGATAGCATCGGTACCGTAGACCAAAGAAAAATGTGTGGTGGTAGAGGTAGTGTGAATACTAGTTTGATAAGCCCACAAGGTGAAAGGGATGTGTGAATGCCAATCCTCACCAATATCGTCAACTACTTTCATATGATTTTTTTAAAAGTTTTTATTAGTTGATTATCCTTGGCTATTTGTTTGTGGGTAATAAGGTGACGAGAAACTAAGTTATATGCCAAAATTCATCACACAA
>JAHRHJ020002604.1:0-11022 GCA_019776745.2 Taxus chinensis | reverse complement strand
TGACAAACAAATCCCAAACCGTCTTTTGCGTTGTGACTGTTGAGCAGGGAAAATTTAGTGGAGAATATTCATAATATGGCGAAATATTCCATTTTGCAAATTTGAAAAGGACATTTTTTGGCATGGTGTCAGTGACCTGTTCGCCCCTAAAACAAATTACACTTTAATTTTTTTAGGGGTCGGCTTTGCCTACCTTGAAAAATATCCCCTAGATAAACCTAGATTATTCACCAGGGTAGAACACTTCTTACTTCACATTTTTCAACAATACGATAATCCGTAGTATAGATGGCACGACAAGGGGGGGCAGCAGTATTACGCGCATAAGGGGGTTGTAGATAAGAGATGACTGCAGATTTACGCATAAGTAGACGCTCTGACAAAAGCGTTGTTGACGAGTGAGTGACATGGAGGATTTTTTTGATGATGAGCAAGAATGAGGGGGGCCAGAGGTGCAGACTGTTGCGACAGGGAAATATTTGCTGTCGTGCGTTAAAAAAAAAATTCATGACGCGCGTCAACAGACCTCAGTGACGCACGTCAACAGACCTTAGTGATGCGCGGGTAACAACCGTAATGATGCATGTCACTGAGGTCTGTTGATGCGCGTCACTAAGGTCTGTTAACGCACGTCAATAAGGGTTATTTATTGACGCGCGACCTTGACGGATAGTTGACGCGTGACAAGGAGGTACAATAGATATTGACACATAGCAAACGCATGACAAAGAGTTTGTTGATGCGTGACATGGAGATTTTTTGATGAGAAAGCAGAGGTCGGAGGCTGCAGATGCGCGATAGGAGATTTTGCTATCGCCCGTAAAAAAAGTATTGATGCGCGTCAATGCTTTTTTTAATGCGCGACAGCAAAATCTCCGTCGACGCGTCTGCACCTTCTGTCGCAACACTTTGATAATCAGGCAAAAAAAATTCATACAACCCCCAAAAAATTCGCCTTCCCGCGAAAACTAGTTCTTGGGATATTCGCGGTATCTCCACTCTAATTTCCAAGAGGCTCTTAAATGAACCCTGTGGTGAGGGTCCTCGCATTTAGATGTGCCGTGCACCAGGACTTATTCTTGCCTGCAACATTAATGTAAAGTGATTAATCACACAAAGGATGTAAAGAAAATGCTAGACAAGATATTTGGAATTTCTTACCTCTTTGTTGGTTTGTTGGTTGTTTTGTTGCAGAAATGGTTTCAAACTTCTTTTCATCTTGTTTCTCGTAGCAACCAATACAAGGGAGGAAAATGCAAATTCGGACAGTGTAGATGAAGATTAGAGAATAAAATTTTGCAAAATAAAATGGAAAGGAATCAATTGATCATGTAAAGGAAAGAGTTTTTTATAGTTTGATTATTGATATAATTTGGGCAATGGAATACAAATAAGGAAGGCACTGTATTGGAGTGATCAAAAAGAGAGAAAAAATTCAGTAATGTTTTTTTTGCTGGTTTTTAAATTAATTAAAAAAAAAACATATACAATACCTTAAGTGAAATTGGGCCCTTTGTTTAAAACGGTGTGTGTGTAAGCTTCAAATGGTTTCAATTTACTAGAAGCCAATCGAAATGAGAAGTTACGAATATGAAATCAAAGGTTTTTGCGTTAATCAAAGTGATTAAGGGAGAAGAATTGAATTGTGAGCGTATGGAAGTAATTGGTTGTGGTCGTCACCTTATACTTTGTAAGCAGAAAACAAAAACATTGAATTCGTGTGACAATCTATGGTAAGAGTCTGACAATTTATATGTCGCGAAAATGTGCAAGGGGGAATGGTTTTCCCCATTCTTTGTGTTTACTGTTCACAGTTGTCCAAAATAGAAGGTTATATTGGATGTAGAAAACTAGCCGATATGAAGTTTGGAAAAATGGCATCATGTCAAGCATGAAACAATTGTCACTCATGGGGGTCGGAGGGACCAACTGGATAGTGCAATTCTAAGACACATTGTGAAGAGCAAGAACCGAGCTTTTTGTTTCATATTTTACACAAAATAGATCAAATAGAATAGTTCATGAAAAACATAATGGTTTACTGAAAGGAAGGACACAGTTGAGAGCATCGGTTAATGGTCAAAGTGCCCTAGGGCGATATAGTTAGTTGTACAATGTAACAATAGTAGAAGATATATTGGACCTGTTAAACGATGAGTATTTTTTGTATTGCTACAAAAAAGTTTGAAACAAGTTTTTTGAACACTTGAGTAATGTACAAAACTTTAATGTTGATTTTATGTTGTTCTTTGTAAAGCGACACCTATAGTTGCTTTATGGTGGGTGGAAAATAGCAAAATAGGTCTTGTGAAAGTAAGAGGGTTAAAACACTAGTATATGCGGGAACATTGTATAGGAGACTTGGAGCTGCATAAGTTGAAGTCGGATTAAAAAAATTATTTAGATGTCCATGTCAAGTGGAGGAATATGGATGGAAGGGTGAAGCAAGTAAACATGTCTTTGAAATATTTGCTGGAGGCAATTGGTATTGACCATATGTGGTCGATTTGTTATTCGTGAATGGATTTTGTTAAGCACTGCAAAAAAAGCCAAGTTGAATTGGAATGTGTTGATTTACATGCTTTGTGGTAAGTATTGTTGTTTTTGATATCGATATTGAAGTCTCTTAAATATTGTATGTGCATTGTTTTGATATGTTTCTCGACAAAGCTTGATCGACAATTGCAAGGATATTTCTAGTGTTTGCTTTGGACTTGCATAGAATTTATAAATTGTCAATTTTGGGCCATGGACTATGGACAAATGCAAGAAAATCCTCTACTTTTGGAAACATGAAGTTGTTATGGGAGGAACGGTATATGGATTAGTTGGAAATCATAATCCATGCACATGATATTGTGTGATGTGTATGAAAGTTTTTGGAAGCAGAATGGGTTGTTTGCATCACTAATTAGGACAAATGTGTTCTTGAAAGCAATATAAATGTCAGATTGAATGAGGCAAAGTGTGGGCATGCGCCTAAAGGCTTCCGGGATTCAAAGATAAAACTAAGTGCAATGTAGATATTGGCCAAGAAGAATTCATTTTGAAGTTTGTCATTGCACTTGGGATTTCAAGGCGTTCCATTTCAAGTGCCAAATTGTTTTCTTACGTTGAAGTTTTTGTTTGTCAATGGTTGTAGCAAATACATGTTATCTATAGTCTTGACACATGATAGGGCTGTGTAAGTCAATCCATGTCTCATGACTCCAACAGGACTAAAGGCAAGTCCGTCTATTGTAAGTCCTTGAGCTCTATGTATTGTGCATGCACATGCAATCGGGACTGGAAATTGGATTCGAATTGTTAAAGTTCTTTTATTCGGTGAGTGTTGTAAAGGCCTTGCAAACCTTAAACAATAGGGACCCAACAACAATATCATCGTATGAAAATGAATTGCATGTTGATATGATTTTCGATTTATATATGAAAAAGACACTTACTTGCGTAGGATACAGCTTTCTGCAAATGAAAATAGAGATGGCATTGAAATAGGTCTATGGGGTGATACATTTTGTATCCATTGGTTGTCTAAATGGCTAAACATTTTAATTTGTATATGGTCAGTTACCCACAAAATAAAATACCTTCACTTTAACAAAGAATCATTGACACCACCATATTCAATATTATTTCACGATAGAAACCCAACTTGTGGCCACTATGAACTTTTGTTCTGTACCATAATAATCCCACGAAAAATTCTAGATATCCATACAAAGTTATCGCATACTTGTAATGATCTACCTCCTATTTGGAATGCCATTGCTCTTGAAATAGAAAGCTATGACCTTTTAAAAACACATGCATTTAGTAATGACTGTGGTGAGAGCATGTTTACTGCAATTAGTCTTTTGAAAATAGAAAATTGTAATGCAATAGCTCTTCGCCGGTATATGGCACAATATTTGACTAATGCAATTTTAGGAAAAGATACATACGCAATCAAATGCTTAGAGCTATGCAGCCCAAACTTTGGTCAGCCAGTAGAAAATCAAGTATTCGACCCACAAATATATCTTGCTTTAGTTGGACTACCAGATGAAACAAGCGGTATCAAAAGTAGTGATTTATGCTTGTTATGGCTTTTCCATATTTTGCAAGCAAAAATCTAAAAATGGGCAGCAACAACTAAAAAAATTGTTCATGTATATGAATTTTTCCTGCAACCAAAAAGAACCTTTAATGTCATATCATATGAAACAGATACAGTGCATATTCATTATGAGCCATTAAGTCATTTGCATAGAACCAACAAAAAAATACAATGCATAGAACAATAGAAAATATAATGACCAATGAAATGCAATTGACAAGAAACAATGAAAGTGGGCCAAACAAGTTTAAGAAACATTCAACATTACCATTTCCTAGTGCAAGGGCAAATGTAGGCGCCAGTACAAGATTGCACCATTTTAAAGCCCAGATAAGAAAAAAAAGGAAAGGAACAAGTAACTCAACAAGAAAACAAAATAAAAAATGCAATGACCAATCAAATGCAACTGACCACAAGCAATGGAAATGGGTCAAACAAGTGTAGTCAACATACAACATTACCATTTCCTATTGTAAATGCAAATGCAGCTGCTACTATAAAATTACACCATTTAAAATCCCACATAAGGAAAATTTTCCATGGAAAGTGGTAATTTTGACAGTGATGATTCTCTAACACTTAAATACTTTAATTCTTGCAAACTTATATTGTCAAAGTAACTTTGTTATTAAGGAATCATCCAACTTTAGCACTCGTAACCTCTTCAACTTACCAAATTTATTTGTTAAATGTTGACCCCTGGTGCAACTTATATTAAAAACCTTCAATGATTTCAAACTCATATAGACATTTTTATCAATGAATTTCAAGTCTTTGTTATGTGCAAAAAAAGATAGACTTGATGTGCGTTATTTATTCACTAGGATTACTGTGATTAATATTTTTCAGGTTGTATTCCATTAGTGAAATTGTCCGATGACCATGAATCTCTTGCAAAGGGAATTCATTTATAGTTTTTTTGGCATTTAATAGTCATTTAAAATATCTTTCTGAAATTTTAAGAGCTAACTCATTGATTATAACATTCATCTTACAAAATGGTGACATTCCTAAAACATTAGTTATAGACAATGCTTGCAAGAGACATCAACTTACAAGTTCATCAAAGTATTTCTATGCAACAAGCCTTCTATCTTCTCTTTTTACACAAGAAATAAAAATTTCTGCAATCCACAAGTTCCATAAAATACTGGGATTCTATCCACCATTCTTGGAGGAAAATACTACAGTACAAAAAACAAAGCAGAATGTTGTAAGCCAACATCTCGTAGCTGATACATAAAATTTGCATTAATTCAGAAGTGACCGCTTAAGCTAGTAAAAGAGATATACCACTGGTTTGGAGTCTTCATTCGGACTATGGAAGCAACCACTATTTTTACAACTAAGGGTAACCCCCCCACATGTTTTCTCAACTTTGACCACAACCTCAAAAAGTTCTTTGGGTGGTTTTCTATCTGAGTGTAGAAATGCATACTAATAGAACATTTTCCAACTATCGGCCTTTGAATGTTGGTGAAGTTTATGTACTGTGCAATCCCATCCAACACTTTCAACTTCTTTTTTGTTATGTGTTAATTATTACACGACAATTCTTATGGTGAATTCCAAGATTATTAAGCAAGTTTTCCTCAATCCTGACATCATCAAACACAAAGAGATATTTCGTTCCATCAAATGCATTGAAAATCATTTTTTTGGATTCTTCAATTGTTAAGAGATTCATTTGAGGAAGGTTCAATTTTCTCCATGGCCTTTCTTATAACTCTTTCAACGAACAATTCTGAAGAATTGTTATCCATATGCGATGACCAAACGAGGCTTTTGCAGTTGTAACTCCATATAGCTGGTTCAGAAGGTGGGTCTTTCATATACCTCTCATGTCAACAATGGTAAGGCGAGTGCAAAAGGATTTATTTGACAACTATCCCATGATCAAATCAACACTTTCTTGTAATCCAACACTAAAATAGTTCAAATTATGGAAATGAATTGTTCCTATCTATCATACATCTAAGACATGGTCTTGTTGACCTCATTATATGCTTTTAAGGTTCAAATCAATTGAAATATTTTTCTATTTTCTCATTTTTTCCAACTTGGTTGAAGAAATTACCATAATCAATACGTTCATATTCTTGTACAAGATCTTGGATTTCATAGGCTATGTCTTGCAGATAAGCCAACCAGAGTTGGACTAGAGTTTAAAGATTACATTTGCTATGAAATGTCTTCACAACTACTTTCATGTATTTCAAATACTCCATTAAATTGTCCAAACTCTCTATGAAATTTAGAACCATGTAGACTTTCTCAACAAGTACTGATTTCAAACTTTCGATAACAGCTCTTGTAATCGCTTCTAACATTTTCAGGACTACACTAAGAAGAAATCACAGCTAACATAAAAAGTGTTGTACAAAACATTAATAAAAATATAGATACATGAAATCAATCTTAGGTCAACAAATCACGAGAATTATTGACCTGATTTGCTAACCTTGGATTGATTTCGTGTATCTATCTTTTTATTAATGTTTTGTACAACACTCTTTATTTCGATAATTGTGATTTGTTTTCAATGTAGACCTAAAAATAATGGAAGTCATTAAAAGAGTTATTATCGAAAGTTTGACATTAGTACTTGCTGAGAAAATCTTCATGGTTCTTAATTTCAGTGAGAATTTGGAACATTTAATGGAGTATTCGAAATACATGAAAGTTGTGAAGGAATCTCTTGGTAAATTTAATCTTTAAATTCTAGTCTAACTATGGTTAGCTTATCTGTGAGACAGCCAATGAAACCCAAGATCTTGTAGAAGAATATAAGCGCATTGAATATGGTGATTTCCTCAATCAAGTTGGTTGAAGTATGATATGGCAAAAAGAGCAGTGAAACTAAGGGGCAAAAATGAGAAGATAAAAAATTATTTCAATTGATTTGACCTTTCAAAGCATACAATCAAGTCAAGGAGACTACGCCTTATATATAAGACTGGTAAGAACAATTCCTTTACATGATATAGACTCTTTCAGTGTTGGCTTAAAGGAAAATATTTATTTGATTAGGGGAGGGTTGTCAGATTAATGTTCTTGACCTCTCCTTGCCGTGGTTGGAGTGAATGTATTAGAAAAACCTAATTTCTCAAGTAGGTGTATGGAGTTGCAGCTTCAAAAGTCTCGTTTGGTCATTATATATGGATAACAACTCTTCAGAATTGTTCATTGAAAGAGTTACAAGAGAGACTAGGGAAAGAATTGAATTTTCCTCAAATGAATCTTTTATCAATTGAAAAATCTAGAATAATGATTTTCAATACGTTCGATGGGAAGAAATTGATGGACGCTGGAAGAAGAAGAGAATGTATTGCTATTGCTCCAGAATACAAAGCATGCGCCTTTAAATAGGCAGCAAGGGAGGCAGCGGTGGAAGAAACGGTTATTCAACCGACCACACACAAAAATAAACAATGTATTAACAAATATTAACTTGCTAACAATTCCCCCCCTTAATACATTGCTCTTACAAATGTACCCCCTAAACAAATCAAACTTCACCTTGCCGAGAGGCTTGGTGAGAATATCTGCAACCTGAGAATCAGTAGGGTAGTACTGGAGCTGAATTTGGTGGTTCAAGACCTGTTCACGAATGTAGTGACATTCGACCTCAATATGCTTTGTTCGTTCATGGAAAACAGGATTCTTCACAAGCTTCAACACACCTTGATTGTCGCAGTGAATGATGGGAGGTTTCTCTTCAGGAATCCCTATATCTGCAAGAATGCGACGTAACCAAATTACTTCACACACAGCTCCTCGTGCAGCGCGGTATTTAGCCTCAGTGGATGAGAGAGCAACAATAGTTTGCTTCTTGCTGATCCACGAGATAGGTCCAGACCCGAGATGAAAAACATATCCTGAAGTGGATTTCCTGTCATCAACGGATCCTGCATAGTCCGAGTCTGTATATCCCTGTAAGAAGAACTGAGTGTTCTTCTGATACTCCAGACCAAAGTCAACTGTACCTCGGACATATCTCAACACATGCTTTGCTGCTATCCAATGACATTTCTTCGGCTCCTGCATAAATCTGGAGAGATAGCTCACCGCAAAGCAAAGATCTGGTCTGGTATAAGTCAAGTAAATGAGACTCCCCACAAGCTGCCTGTAGTGAGTGCCATCTACCTGTGGTGAATCCTGGAATCTAGATAGTTGCAAACCTTTTTCCATAGGTGTGGACATTGGTTTACAATCTGACATCCCATACTTTTCCAGGAGTGTCTTGGCATATTTCATCTGGGAGACGAAGATATGATTCTTCTTCTGCCATATCTCTAAGCCAAGACAATAGTGAAGTAGCCCCAAATCAGTCATGTCGAAGGATTTCTTCAGATCATTCTTTACATCATCAACAAGATTGTCAGAACTTCCTGTGATCACAAGATCATCTACGTACAAAACCAGAATGACAATCTCTGTTCCTACCTTCTTGATATACAAATTTGTATCTGAGGGGCTACGAGTGAATCCATGCTGCAATAGGTGATCATCAATTTTTATATACCATGCCCTAGGTGCTTGTTTAAGTCCATAAAGAGACTTTATCAGACGACATACCTTGTGTGGTTGATGCTCGTCTACAAACCCTTCAGGTTGGGCCATGTACACTTCTTCTTGCAGATCACCATTTAGAAAAGCACTCTTGACATCCATCTGCTGAAGTTTCCATCCATTTTGTGCTGCCAGTGCACATACAACTCTGATGGTTTTGATCTTCGCAGTGGGTGCAAAGGTCTCGTCATAGTCAATTCCTTCTTGCTGAGCATAACCCTTTACAACAAGTCGTGCTTTGTGTTTGTCGATTGAACCATCTGCCTTATATTTTGTTTTGAAAATCCATTTGCAGCCAATGGATTTCTTACCTGGAGGCAGATCGACAAGTTCCCACGTCCGATTTTGAATCAGGGAATCATATTCAGCATCCATAGCCTGTTTCCACTATGGTTGGTCTAATGCCTCACGAACAGTGTCAGGTTCGGTGCTCTCAACAACTGAACTCATGAGTGCAAAATTTACCTCATGTCTTGCTTGACTTCGTGTTCTAACTCCCGTAGAAGTACCAGGAAGTGAGTTCAGGTGTGCATCCCTGATAGTACTCTGGACCCATTTCGGACGTTGGCGCTGCTGATGTGAAGATGTGTTTTCTAGTGTGCCAAGATCAACGAACAAATCTCCACTCAGCTCTTCTTCTCTCTGAGAAGAATCATCTTGCTCATCATCTGGATGTGTGAGCAATCTATGTGACGAGGTCGGTACTGGATCTCCATTGTGTGGCAAGGAGTCAAAGGACGACTCATCACATACCACATCTTGACTCTCGTAGATCTTCTTCGTCTCAGGATCCATGAGACGATATGCCTTTGAGGTAGTACTATACCCCAAGAAAAGACATGGCAGTGTCTTTGGATCGATCTTCTTCCTTCTTTTATCTGGAACATGCATATATGCAGTACAACCAAAAACTCTTAAATGATGAATAGAAGGTTTACGACCAGTCCATACCTCTTCCGGTGTCTTGTTCTGCAAGATCTTCATGGGTGCCCGGTTGAGTAAATACACTGCTGTCTGGACTGCTTCTGCCCAAAACTGATCCTCCAACTTGGCGGTCGAGAGCATACAACGAGCCATCTCCATGACAGTCCTGTTGTGGCGCTCGGAAATCCCGTTCTGTTGGGGCGTGTAGGGAGCAGTCAAATGTTGTTGAATGCCATGCTGCTTCAGGTATGCTAAGACTTCTTTGACCAAAATTCCCCCCGCTCGATCTGAGCGGCAGGAGAAGAAAAGAGGCCTCCCCTACTTTCCTGGTGCTTGCTGGTAGAAGGTTTGGAATTTGCAGTTGCCTCACTCTTCTTTTCCATGAAATATAACCCACTTTCCATGAGTAACATCAATGATGAGATGAAAAGTACGCAAAACTTGGAAGCTACTGGCAAACTCTTTCCGCACAGATTTGTTGTAACGACCTGAAAATGCTCTGTAAATATAAGACTCTGTTTGAATTGACCTCTATATTTGTTTTCCCACAAGACATCCTGAGCAAACCATAAGGAATGGGAGATGGAGGAATCCCTCTTACTCATTCCTTCCACTGAGCTGATGCAGAGCCCCCATAAAGATGACCATATTGAAAGTAAGTGCCAAAGTGCAGTGGACTTGCCAGTTGAATGCAGAGAGAGCAACGCTGGATAGTTACCCTCATCCTTCAAATAGACGGCCCTTTTTGTGTTAGAAACTGCTTTAGCAATGACTGATCGCCCTGGGAAATGAGCGACTTGACCCCTTTCTCAACAAAGAATTCCAAACTTGGCATCTATGTCGATGCCACCATGCCAAACTCCAACAGTGCTTACTGGTCAGTGTCCATTGCCACACTGCTGCTCTTTCGCCCTCTTGGTGACTGATTCTTATTTTTTGCAATTCTTGAAACTGTGGGACTTAATCTACCACGGGTATCCTCCTTTGAGTGCGCTCACACACCTGACTATTACTCTTATGTCACTGTTGTTTCCTCACACGCCGAGAAATGGTCGTGATTGGATAACTCGCAGCGACTTCGATCATTTTAATGATCGGCGAGGCCCACCGTGCCGAGCACATGAAATACAACAACAAATGTCTCCGATTTTGTTGGCTTGCGCACCAGTCTGGTCTTCTCATTATTGTGCTGAATTAAGAGGTGAGTATGAATGTTTAATGTGTAATCGAGAGTATGGATGAAAAGGGGTGGAAGGCCGATGTTGGTCGCTTTGATTTATAGTTTTTGTTTGTTTTGACAGCGGGTTATTTTTCATTTCATACTTCTTCTTAATACAGTTTCCCCTTCTCTCTTCGAAGGAATGTGGAATCCTGAAAATCCAATTTCATTCACCCTTCCACGTACTCGAATGGGAATTGTACTGCCTCAT
>JAHRHJ020002603.1:0-11025 GCA_019776745.2 Taxus chinensis | reverse complement strand
TCATTCCCTGTTAGCTAGCGTTTATTTTTAAAACTATGTATCTATCTGCACTTGAGTTCTCTTTTTCATTTTGCAGGTAGCGGGAATTTTGGATGGCGTCATTTCAACACACAGACATATCAGGTATAACATCTAACTTCCCATTTCGGGACTACCATACTCGGACCCACCGTTTTACGCCTCTTCATGGCTAAAACGCTTCTTCGAGGGGGCAATATGTACGTACCCAAAATTGTAAGGTATTGTACTGCCAGAACAACGTGACAAGTGCCCCAATGATGATACAGGTCTCCTCGCAAGGTGTTCGGAATCTGGAAAATATCTCCAAGTATGCGTTAACATCCCGCATGCCCCGCTTGGTCCCTGCATCCTTTGTTTTTCCCTTTTCCCCTCTTTTCTTGGCCTTTTACTTTTCGGTGACGAAACTGCCGCCCTGCATGGGCGGCGGTCTTGTAACTGCCGCCCTGCTCAGAGCGGCGGTCCTTTACGCATTTTCTAGAAAACGTTTTTAACACGACTCACGTAAAAATCCACGATTCACCAGCTTTTTTTGCCGAATTAGGCTTGCATTTATGTTTTTGGTCCCTGGAATAGTGTTTGGCCATTGTTTATAGTTTTAGAGTTTAGTTTGGTTTTGATCTTTGGGTGAATGAAAAGCTATAAATAAATGGTTTGTGCACAAACAAATGGACGGGCCCCTCATTCACTTCTCATGCTCTCATTTTCAATAATTCAGTCTATTATTTTGCTTAGAAGCCATAGTTTCAATTCTTTGCATGTTTAGTTAGCATTGTTCACTTGTTGGTAAGCCATGTATCCATCTTGTGCAGGCAGTGTTGTTGTTTCATCCAATCCATTGGAGTAGAATAGCTTAAGAAGCCATTAAAGTTGCAGGTTTTGCTCCTCAAGAAGGATAGTTTCAGGTTCTGGACGCTTTATGTTGCATGACTCGCAATAAATCCCGCTAGGAATTGCATAAGCCAAGCTCTGTACTCTTGCGCTATCCCTCTCCTACTCGCATTATATTCGGGTCTGCATTCTGAGCTGCCTTTGTCCCAAAATCTACTTCCGTTGATGTTAGCATTACAAGATTTTTTGGATCCACGTGACCACGAAAGAACGAGGAGATCACACTGAGGGGGACAAGATCACACACACCATCGGATTCGCCACTGTTCTGCGGAATCCAGGTTTTAACTTTCAAAGTTATAGTTAGAATCGTATCAAATAAAGTAGTTAATTGCTTCATTTCAATAAATTCTATTCTCGATATTGCCAGGGAAGCTGTGGGGATTGATAGTTTATGAGAAACTATGATTCACTCCTCACTTCTGAGGTAGGATCGAGAATCTCGCAAATAGATTAAGCAAGTTATTTCATTATTTAGAATAAATCTACAAGTTGCACAGACAAATAACTACACTCGGTTATTTTGTTTGTTTTAAGTTTTATCTTAGCTATCAAATTCTAGATACGTTTAAATAGCTGCTTTTCTTAAATTCTTAGGAAGTTTCTCAAAAAAATAGAAGTCATATATGTTTTACATAGTTAGAATTTGCTTTGTTACAGTTAGATTTACATTTTGTTTTGTATGACAATCACGGGACCCCGGGAGCCCAGGGAATACGTATTTGAGCCAATTGTGCCTCAACCCAACCTCGTCACAGCAATAGTTAACATAAACCAGAACCTTAGAATACAAGTCTTCAAAACAACAATAGATTTACAACTGATCAGCTCTCAGTTGAGAGGGTTAAATATAGAAGACGACCAAGCACACATGTTTTGGTCAAATCAACCGAACTTCAGATTACCCTAGGAAAAAATTCACATGACTGTAGAAGGGTTCGAAAGAGAACAAACCTTTGGTTGCGATCCTTTGGTCCCCGTAGCCAGATGCAGGAGACACTCTCACAGACATAGATACTAGTTTAAGAATCCAAGTTGCACGAACACCTGTGAGGTATTTCGAGAAAATCACGTAGTTATTGAGTTTAAACATAGAAGCTAAGAAAGCGTACAATTACTGGATACTAGGGATTAGGACTTGATTTTGTACATGACCATAACAGGACTGCAACAACCAAGAGTCTATGGTTGTGATCCGTAGATCCCACAGCCTAACGAATCCACAAGTCAATGAAATACAGACACTGGCCTACGCACACTAGTATTCCAGTCCACTCCACTTCCACCCATCATCATCGAACAATTGTCCTTACTAGATATAGCGGCTAACGAAGCTATAGAATTCTAGACTAGGCCAGAGAATCGTCCGTAGAGTCAATTGTATTCACCATCCACCATATGACCTTATCTGGAGGCGTACACGAAACTATCCCAAGTCATTTTCCACGTATTCCACAACCCATATATCGAATCACACCAGAGCTCGATATTGATTGGAGCCTTCGAGCAGTCATCCTTGCCGATCGATCTATCACAACAGTCCAAGTTAGAAGGGCCTTCTTTGCCTTAGATTCACAAATTCCATTAGTGCGTATCGAAGACATTAGATTTCCTAACTAGTTTGTCTGCATCCCACGCATATTCCATCCCCACCGACTGTCTCAGCACGACCTCGGGAGGTCAGGTATGCGGAAGAGTTACCTGTAGATTTCCACGCTCGCTTGTCGCTATTCCGGCGTACAGACAACCTAGTATGTTTTCTGACATTCATATTACATTTTTTAAAAACTCTTAACTATACTATATTTTTTTGCTAAACAAGGAATATGATTGGGAACACTATAATGATAAAAAGGAAAGCTTTGAGAAAATAATCTAAACCAAGAAAATAGAAAATGTAATATGTGTATACTGCCAAATGATTGTTGGTGTGTGTGGGATTTTAGGAAAACTTTGATAATTCACCTTGCTCCTTGAGGTAGTTGTACACCCTAAGTTTAGGGGTCCACAATGCCAAATATATGCCACGTAGGATCACAATTTTTGCAACGACATGTATATCAAGTTTTTTTAGCTTGTATTTTTTCTTTAGAGTGTTAATTGGAGGGAAAGATAAATTTTGAATTGCACTAAAACCCATAGTGGATACTAATACTGTTACATGAGTGCTAATTGTTGTACATTGGGTATTTAATAATCATAATTCTTACATGCCATGATGTGATTGGGTCAGAATCTACACCATTATTATGTCAAAATTAAGGGATAACAAGTAGATAGTACTGTGATAACTATAGGGCGATCATTGACCTAATCCACCATTGAACACATCTTGGGAAACATAGGATCCTATCCATTTCACAAAGGTGAACAGTATTTGGTCAAACATTGGCAATTCCTCTACCCTTTTGACAATTCTACGAAAAAACGTAACAACCTTCTAATATGATAGACCATATAATCCATTTCAAACTAAAGTGATTCAAATAATTAGATCCACATAGGTAACAATAACTTGAAATCAAGTTTAAATTTTGAATGTAATTGTTAACAAAATGAATATTAAGCATTTTTTTTTATTATTATTGGTAAATGGTTTTGAAAGGGACCATACCCCAAAGTACAAAAGAGGGATCAAAATCCAAATAGAACAAAGAAGCAACACTAATTTTTGACATGCGGGGACCACAGCCCAAAGAAAAGTCCTCGAAGCTAGATAACAAAGTTAAAAATATAGAGAGTGTAAAACCTACCAGAATGAGAGCAAAAATACAACCTGACTACAACATCAAAGCAGCTCCACAACCACAAAATACCAGCAAAAAACTAATAACATAGTCTAAAATTGAAAATCCTTCACCTGAGTACTGAGTTGACACGTGATACCTATTTTGACCTGGCTTCAAAGCTTTCCACGTGATGAAAACTTGCGTTTTAACCTTTTCTTTAGCTTTGTGTGAAATTAAGGAAAATGCCACCCATTTCCACGTGATGGGTCCTTGTTAATGGTAGAGATTGCAAGTTTCTTCTCTTTTCCTCTCCGAAGGAATATCACTGAGTTTAGAGACCTTCTTGACCCGAATTTCAATGAATTCTAGAAGGGTTATATGCATAGATAAGTGATCTAATTGCTTGTTAACAATATTCTCCATCGTCTCTTTCATAGCCCATAGCTTCTTAGATATTTCCTCAATTTTTGCCTCAAGAATAGGACTGTTATCCAGATATTTCTTTTCCTTATCCCCCTCTCTGAGTAAGTGAGCCACACATTTTGCAAGGATCTTAATTCTCTCATCATGCTTCTTGATACGATACTTTAGATCATAATTTCTAGTGGTGTCCTGGGAAGTTTGGTCTAATGGATAAAAGACTCATTTAGAAATGGCCATCTCTTTACCAAAATTTATCGCTGTTGTGAAGAAATCATTTGGCTGGAGGAGGAGAGGGGGTCTAAGATTTTCTGGTTTTAACCTTGTGATGTCTCTTTCAGGGGGGTTGGGTAGGAGGAATGGGATGGGAGGGGATTGTTAGCAAAAGATATCATAGCAATCATTGGTGTAAAAGAAGGTATCAACATCTTTGATGAAGAGGGAGGCCATGTTGGTGGGAGTGGAATTATTTAATGGATTTTTCAAGGGACTGTAGGATATAATATGGTAGGCTAACTTTAGGGGTCGTGTGAAAATGGTTCAAGAGAAAATATGATGCAGGGGAAGGGTTACGAAGTGACCCTCAAGGGTGACATAACACACCACCATTCATGCAACTTAATTAAAAGGGGCAAGGATGGAGGAGAAAACATGGGCTGCCTTGACAAAATTAAGGGTTTCAGACCCTTCAATGAATTTCTTCTCCTCAACCTATTTATTAAATTTATTCCTAAAAAATTTGATCCCTTCCATTTCAAGCCTAGTGCTACAAAAGACATAAGATTTTGAGTGATGAAAAATTCATTACTAACTTTATCCGGCATGACTTGAGCTCCTATCTTTCCAGTTTTTTTACAAGAGGATATCCATTGGCCAGATTTTATTGTCATGGCATTGTGATCTATTACATGAAGGACATAAATCCCTCAACATTCAACACCTTCCATAGCTCTTCATGGGTATTTTTCCATGTCGAGACACAAACTAGCTCGAATATGTAAGGAACACTTAGTCCCATGGATGCTAAAGAGAGAAGAACGCCCAATAGTGGAGCACCCACATGATTTTGATGACACACTGAATGCTTCAAAACAACTTGGTAATCAAAGAGATGATAAAATATCTGATTGAACCTGATTAAACAACGAGGGGGAGGACACGGCACAGGCGTGTGAAGTTACTCATAATTCCAAATCCCTCACATGCTCTCTCTAATTGCGAGTACATATCTTTAGTACAGATGAACACTTTTTCTTTAGAGATGTTTTCATTAGATATTTGGGGGATTTCATTATTCTCATGCCAATAATAAATATGATTTCTAGTTACCCCAAAATTGGAAAAGGAGTCAACCACTTTGTTTGCCTCTCTATAGGTGTGAATTTTTTTGAAATTTATGAATATGTTGCAAATGTTGATGGCATCTTTTATAAATTATTTAATAGTCTAGCTAGGGGGGTGATGTACCATTAAGATGATCTAAAGATATTTAAGGATTCACCCTTGATAACGAGATTAGTAATATTGCAGTTTTTGATCAGCTCTTAGACTTTGGAAAGAGCAACAAGTGCACTCAACATAAGTGGTTGGATTGAATTCCCATAGGGCCAACATAAGATAAAACAAGATGTCCATGGTGATTTCTAATGATGTCCTACCCCCCACCACAAATATATGGGTTTCCTTTCGAAGGCACCATAAAAATTTAGATTAAACCAACATACTCAAGAGGATGAATCCATTGAATGAGGGTGGCGGTCAACGGTAGGAGTTCTATCCTAAAAATCCTCTAGAATAATATTCCAATTAAGCAGGAATTTATCCTCCTCTTTAGGCAGTGAATTTGGCTAATTCTTCTATCCAGGAGGCATGAACATTACCATAAGGATATTTTCCTTGACCTCAATAGTAAGCTCTTTTAGCAATCTATTACATAGTTATTCTTAGAGTTTCTGATAGATGATAGAGTTTTTGGCCTTCCAAATTTTCCATATAGCATGAGGAAAAACAAGCCTCCATAACTTGTAATAATGAACACAATACTTGAAAGGGGGTTGTCATTGTCTCCCAATCCTGTCTAATTTCTTTTGAAAAAATATCATTATACTCCAAATCTTGAAAGGATGAGCTCCCATAAACATGATGCATAAGAGCAATGAAGTAAAATATGGTGTATATTTTCATTTTCATGCCTACAAAGAAAACACATGTTGGTCATGGAGGAGCCTCTTTTGATCAGGTTATCAATGGTAATAATCCTTTTGTTCATCGCCAACCAAATAAAATGGTTTATTTAAGGGGTTAGTTCTTTGAGACAAATTTTTCTCCAGAGATCAAAATCCATCTAATGGATGTCCACTAGAGCCGAAAGAAAATGGTAATCCAAGTTCTGACTAAATATGAACCATCAAAAGACTTAGTCTAGATGAATTTGTCTCTAGTTTGAATTTGACTAATATGGGATTTTGTCAATAGCTCTTTAAAATGAGGGCGAGTAATGATGTCCTCTCAAACTCAGGCATTAACAATATGAAGTTCTTCCACGGAAATCTCCCATTAACATAACTTATGTAATCACTAACCTGACCATGCCCAAAATTAGACAAAATGAGGTTGTATTTTAGCTCATTCCAAGAGTTATTACTCTTAATATTATGAAAATATACCCAATTATCCTTATAGAACAAAATGTCTTTGCCATTTCCCAGCTTTCATTTGCAACCCTTCTCAAGGTCACATCTTGTTTTGATGAGATTATTCCAAAATAGTGAGTCAAAAGCAAGGGTTTCCTAATTAAGGAAACTTTGAGAATTGTATTGGGCTAAATATTTAGCTCTTATGATATTGGTCCAAGATTGCTCTTATTTTAAAATCCTCCAACTCATTTTGGAAATGAGGGCAACATTCATAGTTTTGATATTTTACGCATAATCCTCCCACATTCTTGTGGGTACAAGCCCTATCTTAGGCCACAAGATGAAATATATTTTTCTCCTCGGTGTTTGTCCATAAGAAATGCTTCAAAATATTCTCAATTATTTTACTCACAGCTGAAGGAGTGAAGAATATAGACATAATTTAAATCATGAGATTTTGCAAAGTGTTTTTAATGAATAAACATTTTCCAACATTAGAAATAACAACTCCCCTCCATCCAAAAAGTTTTTTGTGAAGCATGTCAAAAAGAGTATTCCAAACATCCATAGAAACGTTTTTAGTTCCCAAAGGAATTCCAAGATGAGTAGTAGGGAGAGAATTAATCTCACATCCCAAGATATGAGCAATATTCCTTTGCCAGTTGAGAGGAGTGTTGAAGAAATATAGAGATATTTTCTCAAAGTCGATTTGCTGCACTGAAGCATATTCATAATACTTTAGAATGAGTTTCATCATTTTAGCTTCCAAGAGAGAGGCCAGGAGAAGAAGAATGGTATCACTAGAAAATTGTTGATGAGATACAATAATCTCCAAAGATGTGGGTTTGAAACTGTACGTACCCAAAATTGTAGGGTACCGTACCATCGGAACGATGTCAGACATGCCCCAATGATGATACAGGTCACCTCGCAAGGTGTTTGGGATACAAAGAAGCTCATGAAGTATATGTTAGCATCCCAAATGCTTTATCCAAGTTCCTCGTGCCTTGTTTTATCCCTCGCCCCAATTTTTAGCAGTGCTTTGACCTTTAGTGATGAAACCGCCACCCTGATCAGGGCGTCGATCCTGTAACCGCCGCCCTGCTCAGGGCGGCGGTCCTTCACGCGTTTTCCAGCAGGTTCTTTTGATCACGAATTGCATAATTTTCAAATTTTATAAGATTTTCTCCACCACCTTGGCTTGTATTAATGTTTTGTGTCCCCTGGAATAGTGTTTCTCCATTATTTATTGGTAAAAGAGTTCTAGTAGGAATTACCTTTGGGTAAATGTAAAATCTATAAATAGCCAGCTTGTTTTCAAGCAAATGGCCCCTCAACTTTGCCTCTGAATTTCTCATTGCAATAGGTTAAGTTTGTCAATTTCTTGTTTAGAAGCTCATTTTGTTTTCATGTCATTGCATGCCATGCTTAGTATTGTCCTTATTTGTTGGAAGCCATTCGATCTTCTTGCTTCAAGTGCTGTTGTTCATTGTTGTCCAATACAAATTAGTCTAGAGCAGAGTAGTGTCACTTTTAGATTGAATTCATTAGAGTTACAAGTTGTTTTCTTCACAGAAGGTAGATTCTAGAATCTCTCAGTACCCTTGTGTTGTATTCCCGCAATAAATCATGTTAGGAATTGCATACGCCAAGCTATGTCACTTGTGTTATCCCTCTCCTACTCGCATTATATTCGATCTATATCCAAAGCTACCATTGTTCAAATACCTTCTTCTATTGATGCTAGCATATACATGCTCTTCTGGATTCACGTGAACACAAAAGAACGAGGAGATCAGTCTGAGGGGACAAAGTCATACACTACTGGATTCGTCACTGTTCTGCAAATTCCAGGTTTTATCTGTCAAAGTTCTAAATTAGAAATATATCAAATAGAGTAGCTGAAATCATTTCATTTTAGTTAAATTTCATTCTCGACATTGCCAGGGAAGTTTTGGGGATTGATAGTTTCTGAGAAACTATGATTCATTCCTCACTTCTAAGGTAGGATCGAGAGTCTTACAAATATATTAGATCAGTTATTTCATTGTTTAGAATAGATTCACAGTTGCACAGATAAATAGTTATACTCGGTTATCTTGTTTGTATTAAATTGTTATGTTTTAGCTATCAATTTATAGATGTATTAAATTAGTTTCTCTTCTAGATTCATTCGAATAGTTCATCAAAAAATACAAAAATAGAGATATCATATATGCTATAGATATATTTCATGTAGTTAAAATTTGCTTTGTTGCACTTATATTTACATTGTTACCTTTGCATGACAATCACAGGACCTAGGGAACCTAGATAATACGTATTTGAGCCAATCGTTCCTCAACACAATCTCATCATAGCAATAGTTGACATAGACCAGAATCTTAGAATCCAAGTCTTCCAAATAACAACAGACTTACAACAGATCAGCTCTCAGTTGAGGGGATTAAACATAGAAGACAATCAAGTGCACATGTTTTGGTCAAATTAGCCAAATTACAGATTACCCTATAAAAATATCCACATGACTGTAGAAGTGCTTGAAAGAGAGAAAACATTCAGTTGTGATCATTTGGTCCCACAGCCAGATGTGGGAGACATTCTCACAGACATAGATACTATCTTAATAATTTAAGTTGCAAGAATGCCTGTGGGGTACTCTGAGAATATCGCACACAGCTATTGAATTTTGAATATAGAGGTTGAGAAAGCATATGATTATTGGCTACTAGTGATCAGAGACTTAATTTGTACATGACCATAGCAAGACTGTAGTAACCAAGAGTCTATGGTTGCGATCCACAAATCCCGTAACCCAATGAACTCCGTAAGTGAATCAGACATAGACACTAGCCTATGCACACTAGTATTTAAATCTACTCCACTTCCACCTATTATCATCACACAATTATCCTTGTTAGATATAGCAGCTAATGTAGCTAAAGAATTGTGGACTAGGCCAGAAAACCACCCATAAAAACAAACTACATCCATCATCCACTCTATGACCCTGTCTGGGGACATACACAAAACTATCCCAGGCCATTTTCCATGTATCCCACAACCTATAGAATGAATCATGCTAGATCTTGATATTGATTGGAGCCTTCAAGCATTCATCCTTGCTAATCGATCTATCACACCAGTTTAGGTTAAGAGGGCCTTCTTTGCCTTAGATTCGTAAGTTCCACTAGTGCGTGTCGAAGACATCAGATTGCCTAACTAATTTGTCTGCATCCCACACATATTTAAATCCCCACCGGCTGTCTCGACACGACCTCGGGAGGGTCAGGTGTGAGGAAAAGTTACTTGTAGATTCCTATGCTTGTTTGTTGCTTTTTCCAGCGTACAGTGACCTCAGTAGACATCTCTACAAACTGGTGTTGTAACTCAGCGTAATGCGTAAACACATCCTGCGCCAAGAGACCACCACATGTCGCTTCTTTGGCCAATCGAGTCTCTTCACATGCCTCGTCCCTCTCACCTAACAACATAGTGAACATTGTTGTTTCTATGGCCATAGGCTCAAACAAATGAGAATGCTCACTCGCAATGACATCCATGCACTCTAGCATCCCTCCACCCACGAGTACATCGGTGGGCACATTTTGTGTCAATGTGCAGATGGATGTGTCCACTATCAAATAACACTATGCATCCCCTACAAAAACAAATAGAACAACATGTTAGATAACCATCGCCATTACAATAAGCAAACAACACAACACACAACATAACTATACATAGATACTCACGCTCTGTTATAGCCACTTGCCATATTGTCGGGGGTATGTGCTCCCCCCTCTCCTCCTCTTCCATGTGGCCAATTTTGTTGCATTTGTGACTTACAGAAACAAGAATTACCCATTGATGTTCCACCCACCATGTGTGGGTACTCCTTCACACACCCCGCATCATCTGATTTCTATTGGATCTATCCCCTCGTCTACCTCATCTATCCCAAGAGGTACTAGCTCCTCTCTTGTGGGTCCTGGTCTAGCTTCGGCCCTCCTAAGAGCTCTAATAGCTCTAAGCCATTATATATGGCTCTGGGGGCAAGGTCCTAAGCCTGCCAAAATGTTCGCGATACTCTCTCCTCCTGGAAGATCTTGGCTACTCTTGAAAGGAACGCGGTCTCTCACACGTGTCCACAGATACAATGCAACTTAGCCCATCCTTTGGACACCTGCCATAATCATGGTATGGACCCTCTCTAAATGCCTCTGGCCCCATATATCGACAGGCCTAGAAGGATCAGTTTTCATCTTTCACGCCATGACATTAATCCACTCCGCACAAATATTCTCTGGCCGAGCCCACTCTACTGTGGC
>JAHRHJ020002602.1:0-11048 GCA_019776745.2 Taxus chinensis | reverse complement strand
AGAGAAAAAACCGTAATCACTACCTAATTGCTAAAGAGAATCCCTTAATTTGCAAATGGTGCATGAAAACAATGACATAAGAACCCAAATTGTTAAATTATCATCTAACATTTATAGATTCAGAATTCAAAACATATGCAATTTCTCTTAGGAGTATACATCAACTATGTCTTTCCTTCTAACTTATCTCCATAGTACGTTTCCTCATTGACCTACACCCCACACCCCCTTTTTCCTTCAAAGCATTAACATAAATGACATGTATTTCATATGTTTGCTCATAAGAAAAATATCTTTGTGTATGGTGGATGACATCATCAAGAGTGTTGATGAGGGGAAACCCTAATCACTACCTTAATAGATAAAAAGAAACCCTAATTGCAAGTGTGCATGAAATGAATGACATTAGAAACCCTAAACACAAAGCTTCCACATCTAACATGTGTAGAGTTCAAGATTCAAAAACATGTAAGTTTCCCTTAGGAATATTCATCAACTATGCCTTACCTTATGACATATCTCTACAGTACATTGCCTCATCAACCTACACCTCACACCCCCTTTATCCTTCAAAGAATTTCCACAAATGACGTGATTAATTTATGTCTATTAGCAAAAAAAGGAAATTTCTCATAGGTTCCCCCAACATTTTCTCCACCCCTAGAATTTTCCTCCCTTAAGACCCAACTACCCTCGTAAAATATAATTTTCCTCTCTTTCCAATGCCTCAAATATTAATTATGTTAACATGCCTTTCCAAATAGGAGTCTTGGTAGTTATGCTTGACACATATCGATAAAATTAAAGGTTGAGGTTTTTTTCTAGTGGTCATTGGCGGGCGCCATTTTCACGATTTTTGGTGAGGAAAAACCCTAATCACCACCTTAATCCATAATTGCAAATGTGTGTGAAATCAATGACATAAGGAACACTAAATTGAAAGTTCTCTATCTAACATGAATATAATTCAAGTTTTAAACATATATGCAAACTTCCCTTAAGATTATTCATGGGTAAATGCACAATAGTGTGTCCCACTTAGTGGGCTGAAAATTCGACACACGAAATTTAACATCAATAATTTGAGGGGTGTTCATGCTAACACCCCCTTCGCAAAAACCCCCTTTTATCATTGTGTAATGTCATCATAAAAGGGGTTCTCTCAAACCCCCCTTTAGGCGAATTCCCTTAGGTATATTTTAGCTTCCACACTTTTTGGAGAGCAAGCCGACAGAATTAGGCTTGAGAGGGGTTTTGGTAAACCCCCATTTGGGCGAACCCCCTTATGTGGAGCCTAGGTGGCACCTATGTAGCCTATTTTTCCCTTAATCCTTTTAGAGGTAAATTATAGGCCAACATATACCAATTGAGATGCCACGTGTTTAGGTATAAATAGTTTATTAAATTATGAAAAATTACACAAATTCATTTTTTATGATCTTTCCAAAAATGTAATTCTTGAATTTTTAAAATGGGTTTTTCTATTTTTTTAAAATTATTTGTAAACTGTGGTATTTTAGGAAATTTGGTACGTCCCATTTGAGACACTATGAAAAATAATAAATCATTTCCTAAAAAATTGAAAAAATAGTTTTTACTAAATTTTAATTTTATTGTTACACTTACAAAAAAATAAATAAAGAAATATAATACCATAAACATCTATACACATCTAAATCGAATAATATATTCACTGAATAATTAATCAAAAATTAAATATATACCTAAAAAATAAAAATAAAAATCGTTTAATAGATAATTAAGTCTAGAATATATATCTAAAATTTCATAGAAAACTAATATGTTTTGATTACATTACAAGATGTTAGTTTAAGAAACAACCCATTAGTTTATAACCTTTGAAATAAAATACTAAAAAAAAAATCCACATACATTATACATTCAAAATGAAACATGCCATTAGTTTACAAAATTTTCCAATTCTAAGTAGTTTTGTGGCAATTACCTCTACGATTTCAATGATGTCAAAAATTCATGTGTTTAGAGGTACAAAAAATGCAAAAAAGATGGACACACCTATGTGCTTTGATGCTCAACTATGCCTTTCATTCTAACTTATCTCCATGGTGTGGTGCCTCATCGACTTACACCCTACACCCCCTTTGTCCTTCAAAGCATTGATATAAATGACATGTGTTTCATATATGTTAATGCTGAAATGTGTGTGTAGTTTCATCTTTTAAACTTATTGGTTAAGGGATTTACGTTTATATTAAGTTGAAATATTTCAATTATCCACTACATGCTTTGAAGTTGATATCAAAGCGATCTCTTATGTGTACATATTTTCCATAAGTAAATAATATTTTACTATTTTGTTCTCCCCCTCTGTCTCTGTGTGAATGATTATGTTTCTTTCTTTTCCATCTGTGAAACTGGTTTATACATTGTAAGCCAGGAAAAGAGGCGAGCCTCCTTTGTAAGTCGTCAGGGTGTGCACAGTTTTGTTGAGGCCGATACCGTAAGACCTGCATAATCGTTTCTAGCAAGTACTTTCCATCAAATTTGAAGATCGCACTGAGCTATATAGCAAAGAAGCAGAGCAGTAAGTATTTATGATGTTTTCTCCCATTAATTCTGCTCTAGATGTACATGAAGAATTTGATCCACTTCCCTCTTGGAAATTTCGTAAGATCGCGTATAATCAAGTTTATGATAATTTATCTACATTTCATTTAATAGCTGCTAGTACTTTAAAAACCCATGAGTCTATCCTTCAAGTCTCTCGGACCCGTAATCATGAATATGATATCCCTCTAATAGATCTTGCAGACATACAAGCCCTCAAAAAACAAAAAAGGTTTAAGTTTTCCCACATAGGATGTGTCCAAATAGGTATTACTCCTTTGTTTAGATGTGGTCTAAATGCCCCAGTCTTGTGTTGCTTGATGGATTTACGTTTTGAAATTTTTAAATATTCACTTCTAGATGCTATTCAAACTAGTTTGCATAATAGTCCCATTCCATTTGAAGCATTCTGCAATTACCTTGTTAACTTGCAAAAATAATACATGCTAAAACAAGTCCCACGCCTGCATCTTGCCACTATTGTCCTGCATATGAATCTTGGAGCACACCCATTAGCCATTCATTACAAAATCATCTACTGACTAGTCAATACCATGTATCCTGCAGTTAAACATGGTATCACTAAAGACAACAACATGGTGATTCATGTCATTCTTGAAAGCCATAAAATTGAGCCTGAACTTATATCCTAGTCTCATATTAGAGTCCCCAAGGAATGGACATTGTCTGAAAAGACAATAGATAAAGACCAACCCAATTTTGGAAATGCTATAGTAGTACATGAATCCAAATCTGATGTTACTCTATCCTTTAGATCCAAAATGTCTCTTCCTATATTTTCCAGATCCAATTCCTCCATATCTAATTGTTCTTATTTTTCTACATATGAGCCCTCAAATAAGAGTAAAGAACAAATTTATGTATGTAGCCATAATAGTTTGATTCATGATCCTAACATTGATTACCTTTGGTGTAAATATTGTGAAAAAATCATTAAACAAAAATACATTCCTTCAAATGGAACTATAATCAGTATGGCTTCCAAGTAAGTTGATATTCCTGTATATAGTCCTCCTTCTCTTCCTCCTCTACAAAGTAGTGAAATTATTTCCCAAGATGAAAAGTAAAAAGCCATTTTTTGGTACCAAAGAATTGTTCATCGGCAAGTTGATCCTTCAGAATCATCTAAGATATTGAATTGGAATAATAAATTTGTCAAGACAGTACATGATAGGCTTAAGAATCAAGAAGCCTTATTGGCCGAAATGGAAAAGAATCTAAAGACCATATATTTATATAAAAAGGGATATTTACAATATGATCTTCATCTATTAAATACTAAAGTTGATTCCTTGTTGAGTACTATACAAAATTTTGATAAGAGTATAGAGTCTATTTCCAAACATGTCTCTGTATGTCTCGAAATTCCTAGAGTGGTCTTTAGTGAAATTGTCAACATTGTCCAACTGCTTGTATCCCAATCTGATGATGCAAAAAAGGAGATATCCTCCAATATTGGAACAATCCATAAGCTTTTGTAGAATAGCCTGCACCAACTACATGAATCCTCTATTGAAGTCAATTAGAAAATAGATCATGTCCAGGAATTGGTAAAACCAATTCCTAATATTATTCCTCAGGTTGAGAAAATATTGGAAAATACACAAAACCCTGAAGAGATAATCCCAAATTAGTCTAAGAAGATTTCCTAGACTGATGTTGCTAAAGTCCCAGATTCTACAGAAAGACATAAGGTTGTTCTTCCATGAAGTAGCAAGCCTATATTACCTGATAAAAGTTCTATTGGTTTGACTACTATCACATCGGAAGATGAAGAAAGCATGGTTATGATGGATGAATCAGCTGGAGCCTTTACAAGTGAGCCAATACATAATATTGTAAGGACTCAGCCGTTGCATCCAAATTGGTATAAATTAGATTGCTCTACACCAACATAAATAAAGGAAATGATTCATGCGATGATAGGATGCTCTAACACTCGGATGCTCTTGTATAAGAAAATCCCATAACCATTTCAGAAACAATTTCCAATGGATTCGTTGGCGTTGCCTAAGAATGGTGGGATGCTAATCCTCATCAAAAAGATATCCTTGATGGAGGTATTGCTACACTTTCTGATGCTCTCATTGCTGAATTTTTAGGAACTGTGGACAATGATAAGTACAATAATACTACTATGTTTTTTAAAGCCATAATTTTTTATATGAGTAGGATAATAGAATATCAGTGTTATATGTAGAGGTTATACTATAATTTAGGAAATATAAATGATCCAACAATGAATCTCAATTATATTGATTATTTTCCTGCATATTTTTCCATTGAATATAAAAAAGCCATGCATGGTAAAACTCCATAACCATTAATTTTTGGAGCAATTAATCAAATTATTGATGAGACGAATGCTCGTCTATGTCAAGATAAAAAGGATATAAAAGAGGCTCCTAAATCCCAAAAGGCCTTAGGAACCAAGTTCTGCCAATTAATGGATAATGATCCATTTGGTTGTAAACCATATCACACCTCTCCTCATTGGAAAAAATCTTGTAAAGATTGTTCTTATTTTTCAAAGGGGAAGGGTAGATATAAGTTTGAAAGGAAATATTTTAAGAAAATATTTTCTCCTAAAAATCTTCCAAAGAGAAAGAAATAATTCAGAAAAAAGAAGTATCTTGGAAAGAAGAATTTTTTTTCCTACATGCTTCATCTACAAAGGAAAGCATTCTGCAAATGAATGTCCCAAAAATGACACCGATAATGCCAAATCCAAGATGTAATGCCTCGTTCGGCATTTACCATAGTTCTTGTCGTAATGACCCTTTTGTTGAGCGTCGAATGGCTATGTGTAATTCCGTTGTCGTAGAATCTTGCTCAGTGGTGTTTTAAACCTCCCTCTCTTCTTGCTTTCTCAAGTCGTTATTGACACCTTTTTGTTTGTGGACTGTGTAAGGTCCTTGCGTTAACCAGTTAAAGAGGATTTTGCTGTCACAATGGTTAAAGCTGGATCTTAGCCATTATGACATTTGGAGTAGAAATTATTTATATTTATAGTATATAATGTAACATGTTTTGTTTTAATTCAATTATCGATTGGCCTCTATTTAATAGGTTATTGGTTTACATTATTGTCAGCTGGTATATCGTCTGTGTTAATATGATTAAGAATTATTTTACGTGGTATAATAGCCTAATAATCATAATAATACTCATCATATTACATATTATTATTTTAATTATCGATCGACTATAACTCATTCTTTTTTTTTCTATTGTTTCAAACTTTATAGTAAGTATCGTTAAGCGATTTTATTGTTTGGTGTGGTCACTTGCCGATTGACCTCCCGTTCCGCGCTGAGGAAGGGGTTACCCGTCTTGTGCCATGGTCGGTCCTTGCTTCGTGTTGCTTTTGAATGTCACCTCTAGTTTTCTTTCTCCGCTTGGTCACTTATGCCTGTTTTCCGAGTTATTTAATCATTGTGGTAATGGAGATTCTTTCTTACTTCCCCCTAGCTGTCTCGGGCTTCCGGGATTAAATTTTTCTCCGGTTTGACTAGTAATCATAACAAAAAATATTATACCTTTTAGCCTATGGAGAAATGTTCGAGTAATCTTGTAACTCCTTTTTACATTTTTAATTAAAATAATCTTCTTTCGTATTCTTTGTGAGGCTTACCTTAGTAGATATTCTGTTATAGCCCGTATTTTTGATTAAGAAGGGGGCTCATGGGGGGACCATGTCGTGGTGGAACTACCCATTCTTTTATTAGAAACTTTTAAACTTCTTTCCATCACTACCCCTTCACTCCACCTTGTCCCGAACCAACCAGGTCCATTCGCTTGTCCTGTTGTAAGTAAATGACATTTGGACTCCCTCCCAACCACCAAACTGGCAAAATAGTTATGTTATTTACTGTTCCACCTTGTGTGGAGGGAGATGGGAGTGGGTGGAGTCCTGATTTTTCTTCACCATGATCTCATTTTCTTCTTTTGATTCAATGCGTCGATTGGGTGATTCCTTCTCCTCCTGCACTTTCTCTGCTCTTTGTTGACTGCGGGAATGCTGGGTTAGAAAAAAACTGATTAGGCTTACAATCTGGTTGGTTATTGTATTGGAGATCCTCCTCTTCTTGACCCTGATCGCGTGGATTGTGTCCGCACCTGTTCCATACTAACATTTTTGACCTGGTTGCCGTGGGCAGAGAGGCCCATCGAATCCTTTTCTTGTCAAGTGGCTGTTTTTCCTCTTCATTATTCCTCCTTGGGCACAGCGATTGGTTTTCTAGGGCGTTGGCCTGATTTCTGCCCCTTGCCGTTGGAGGTAGTTTCCTGTTCTAAACTGGCAACTACTAGTTGTTATTTTTTATTTTTATTTTAGGATACGTGAATGCTGGTAAAGCTCCTGATCAAGTTTGACCTGTTAGTTGTTTGATGAACCTTTGTTTTGTGAATTTCCAGCAAGGTACAGCCTGTGAGACTACAGCTCTTTAGGTGTTTGTCAACTAGTTTGCTTCCTCATGGGTGCTTCCACACCATACCAAACAAATTTGATTTTTCCATTGTGCTAGATGATGGCCATGTTCCGTTGTAACTTCCTGGTGACACACCGTTGGGGGGGATAGTTGAAAAGGTTTTGACCACCTACCTTGGCCGTGAACTCTGCCCTGTTCCAACGTGGCAGATGAGTTATGTTTGTTGCCCAACACGCCTTGAATAAAATGGAATTAGGCTTGGGTTCTGTGTGCATGGCCTGTTTAGTGTGTCCTTGTCGTGGAAGTGCATTAAAGGCATGATACGCCCTAATCCTATCTCTTAATAATTTATTCTCTTTATGATTTGGGTTAAATCAAACTTCTGTAATTTTGTTTGAATTCTGTAGAGCTGGTTTTCAAATGACTTATATCAGAATTGCAATGAGCTGATCTCTCTCCCCTTGACATTTATCTTAATTACCTTTTTGACAGAAGAAATACTCTCCAATGCTTCCTAGCTTAGCGATCTTATAAGTTGGTTTAATCTTTTTGCCATGTTTTAACCTGGTGAACGTGGTCTCTGTAGAAAATATTTGTGGTGGTGAATGAGTTTTAGAATAGTTTCTTGTATTGTTTGTTATTATGTAAACATGGCTTGAAACGTTAATTTTTCTTCTTGAAAGACTGTGTTGTCTTTTAAGGGTGGATTGATAATATATAAACCCCCCCATTAGGATTGGGGGCTCTATTTGGGTGAGTCGTACTGGTTTTACTGGTCCTTTCTAGATACCATCTGACTCTTTTGATTACCTGTTTACCTTGGGGATTATTAAAACCCCCTCACCAGGCCCTCTGTTATTATTATACTATGAGGCTTACTATTTTTTTAAGATGGGAACGCTCCTGAAGCATGGGTTGAGGGGTTTTGTTTTTGTGATCATTTTTGAATATTGTCAGCACTCAAGACGTTAGCTTGTGTGATAATTATATGGCTTAATTTTTAGCACTACTTGGATCTTCGAATCACTTAAAGTATATTGGATACAAATCGAACTCATCAATTAAAATGTGTACATTCTTCAGTTTGATTGATCATGTGATTGCGCCCTCAGGCATATGAATTCAGGCAATGCTTGAAATATGAAATTATTTTTAGCCTATACTTTGACTTATAACTTGTTTGAAATGGTTTTTGGTCGAAAACAGATGAATAGGGAAGTTATGAGAACTACTACCCTAAAATGGATTCATGCATAGCCTTAGTAAAGGTGACACTTCCATAAATGGGACTGTAACATACCATTATGACATAATGATAGAATTGACCGACCACTGAAATTATTTAACCTTCATTATATAGAACAATAATTAATACCCTAAATTGGGGTATGCAAGTGGAGTGTTGAATTATATAACAGATATATTATGTATCAGTTAACTCAGTAAGGATAAATATGGTTATTCACTACTATGGTTAACAATGGAATATCCTCTGCCTTTATCATGATTATTAATGTTAGTAAAAAACATGATACTTTCTTTGCATCTCAGTCGGAGTTGAGATAATTTTGATACTTGTATTATAGTGGCTTGGACCCACGCTTACATATCTTAGTTAGTCAAATGTATCTTTGACATATTAGCAAAATATGACATTATGTTGTCGTTAACTCAAAAAGATCCATGATTGGACTCTTAACTAATAGCAACTATAAAGACATGGTAATAAGAAACCAAAAGGATCCCTAACTAATATATGAACTTGTGGATTGGTGGAATCTTTTGTTAACATAAGTATATTCTTAAAATTGTGAGAATAACTATCAAAATTATACTTACATATCATTGATTATCTTGAAGGTTCGATACTTGGGTAATATCGTGAATAATATAAGATTATACTTGTATTTATTATAAAACTTAAATTCATTGGTGCTTTTATTTATTGAAAAAAGATAATATTGTGGATAATTATATATGTGAAGTAGGTTGAGGGTTATTGAGGTGAGCGTTATTATTATTACTGTAATTTAATTATGATTAAATTGCAAGGTTAAAGGTTGTATATCTCTCCACTTGGAATTTTTGTTCATATGTAAGCAGATTTTAGGGAAGTGAACAATAATGGGTTGAAATGTCTTATCATGAGATGTGCATTAAGATTTGAATACATGATTATAAATTATTTGATAGGGGTAATTACCAACTTCATTTACATTTAAATGCTAGATGGCATAAGTTATTAGGTGAGGTTATATCTTATCATGCTCATCTAGCGAACTGATCTAGTAAATATTTGCTGCCGATGGATTATGTCGAGTAGATTCAAGGAAAAGAGTGTAAAAGTTTTTTTCATCATCAGTTCAAATTTGAAGTTCTTTGTAGAAAGTTCAATGCGTTGTAAATTTTTAACTTGCTTCAATGAGTTTAGAAGATCTCTAGTCTTGGTATGGTTCGTAAAACTACGTGGTGAAGTGTTTTTTTTTTTCCCTTTTGTTGTTAGAAATTAACTATACCTTGGTGAAAAATGATATTCAATCATTACAATTGGCAATAGTATTGAAAACCTTGATTTTGAGATAGAGTGTTAAAATCAAAACTCTTCTGACACCTTGTAATGATGTGATAGAAGTAAAATTAATGGAGTGGTTAACCCTTCTAGAAGTTAACTAAATATATATATTCAATAAATTAATGTAGAGATGATCTTACTTGAGAACTGAAGCTTCCTGAAGTAATCAAGGTGAAATATCTTGTAATTAAAATTTTATAATTTGATATCCCTAACTAAACTAGTGAACACTCCCCAACCCCCTTTTGGGTGAACCTTAAACAGCTTAAGGGAGAACAATGGGTTAGTTTTTTTGGAAGATAATAAGAATTTAGCAAGTAGGAGAAGAAAATTTATGAAAACAACTCAATTTTCTCTCAGCCTTTTGGAAAGTAAATAGTCTCCTTTGTAAGCTCTTTCAGGGAAGCCTAGTAAAATCGTTATAATTATGGATAAACCTCAGCTCCATTAATCTTGGTATACCGAATGACGTCTTAAGAGGGAATTCCAACTTGACCTTCTTCTCTTAACCTTTTCCCACGGTGCTTTGTAAATTTCCTCTTAATTAGTTGAACACAATCCTGTTGTAACAAGTTTTTGAGCAAATTTTAGTAACGTAAGTATCGATAAGATGGCCTTGTGGAATTAAATTATCTCCTTTAATTAAATAATGGAATTAAACAATTACTTTCTAAAGGAGAAGACTTAGTGAACTACTCTACAGTGTATAAGAAATAACTCATTTGTAAGCTGAATTGGCGAATCATATATTGGAATATCTCTCTGAAAACTAAGTCATAGGTAAAGGCTGTTGGTGTTTATCAAATAAATAAACTCAATCATTTCTACTGTGGCTTGCCCTAGCTGTGAGAGTGTCATGTGGGTGGATCTTCTATGTTTGTTTCTGTCAAAAAAAAATGTCTTATCCTTTTGGGTGTGAACGTTTCCATGATGACCCTTGTGGTCATCCTCCTAATAAGTGGTTCCCAGAGTTAGTTGTAACCTTGTTGTTGACATGTTGTGTCATGTTATGTGTCAAGCAAGTCAATTTTTTTTTTTCCTATGTTTTCCTATGTAGTCTTGTGTACCTGTTTTGTGGTCGTTACACAAGATCAATATGTTTGAATCAAAAGGTATAAATGACCAAGAGTATTGTTTAATTTCTTATTCAAATTATTATTATTCTGACAAATCTTATGTTTCATCTGCAAATCAGTCAATATTGTGGCAGTCATCTCTACTAGAACTTAACCACAGGATATGATTTTTTCCCCTCCTTTGTAATAATGCTTCCAAGTTTTTCTCATCATCTAATTCACCATCTGCTGAGTTCTACACAGACAACTTGAACTCAGGAAACGTGATTTGAATAGTTGTCCCCTATGGGACACAACAAACAATAATTATCTCTGTCAGAAGGTTCAGAACGTTGAAGATAAATATCAGCTCATATACTA